>BGPR01001118.1:226414-310352 GCA_013235015.1 Araneus ventricosus
TATAGTTTTACGGAAAGATTTGAAAGCTAATGCAATGCCTTATTGTGATGTTGTCAGATGTTCGATGCGTTCGAGAAATTCGAAAGGCAAAAACATTTCTTTTCACTCATTTCCAAAAGATCGTGGTATTCGGAAAATTTGGATTTGTGGAGGCAAAAGAAAAGATATCGTTAATGATGAAAATGCTCGAATTTTCTCATTCAGCGAGAGCGATTATCATTGTGATTTAAAATTTAAATGCTTAGTTTTCCTGCATATATATTAATAATAGTTCTGAAATAAATAGCTATTCCTACATTATTTTTGCCATCAAATGAAATGATGACTTAAAAACTTAATCAGTTGAAGAGAAAAGCTTTAAACTAAAGTGGAACATAATGTTCTAAAAAGTGCTTTGGACCGATTTGTCGTGTTGTACGAAAACGAGCTTTGGAAATTACTTAAGTGATCGACATCATAGCGGAAATATTCCAATCAAAGGTATTTAATATAAGTTTTGTTATCATGTATTCTGTTTAAAGCATACAATTAGGAATTAGGCAATCGTTTATCATTAATATAGAAAGTATTGGATATTATGTTGTTCGAAAGATTTTATATTATATTTATTATTATGTGATATATATATATATATATATATATATATATATATGTGTGTGTGTGTATGTGTAATAATTTAACACTTAACACTTTCCTAATTTTCAAAAACGCTAGTCAAAATTTAATCCGTAAAATTATTTATACTTAAGTTCTAACACACAATTAACTGTCACTTTAACTGGCAGAAATCCAGTTTCAACCGATCTAATGATCGGAAATTCCCCTCTTTGGTAATACTACTTACGGGTCTATTCTGGTACCCCCGGTTGGGTTGGGAGACGTCACTTTTCCCGTTGTTAACGTGCGGAAAAAGTGAGGTCTCCCAACCCAACCGGGGGTACCAGAATAGACCCCTTAATCTCACTGCGATGGTGCCACTTCCTCTTTTCAAAATCATGTAACCTTCATACCAGACGCCCGTTTCAGCGTGGCTTGTTTCTTTGTCGCCGGTGGCTGCACTTTACGTCTGTATTTTACGTGGTTTTACGTTTTTATTATTACGGCTGTACTAGCTGAAACTTATGAAGTGAATTAAATAAACCGATTTGGACTTCAACGACTGCCTGTTTACGAAGATGTCTTCTCTACACTGCACATGATGAAATATCGTTACATACATACATACATACATACATACATACATACATACATATATATATATATATATATATATAATACGAGAAAGATCACTGCGTTTTATTAAATTTTTTTTTATTAAACTCTCGAAATTTTGATTCTTTCGTATTGTGTGACAAGTTTTCTACAAAAAAAAATCAAGCGTAGAAAAAGTTTTTCTGTTGCTAAAATAGCTACCAAACAATTTATTTTTCCGTTGCGTAATATTGGGTACGAAGAATCGTGCTCCCAATGCGACGTCATCAATTCATCCGCTCTCTGTGAACCCGACCGTAACTTTTCTCAAGTAACCTGCAGTAAATGGGTTGATGATGTAATTATCCCAACACCCTCCCCCACACACAATGGCAATCCATTTACCTGAAGTACTTATCTGTACTATTAATGTTTTGTGCTTCCAGGCATTTATAATGCTTTGGGGATGATAATGCTTTAGTTAAGACAATCTGCTGCCATGCCCTCTGTAGAAATAAATTTAATATCAATCTCATTATTATTTAATGCTTCGCGAACAAAGTGTCTTATATCTATGTGTTTGGTACGTCTGTGAAAAATTGTATTCTCTACCAATTTTATCGCTCCTTTGTTATCAGAGAGCAAGCGTACACTTTTTAAATCTGAATCGCACAATTCATTAAGCAATTTACGTAAATAAATGGCTTCTTTTTGCACCATGTGTTATGCTTCCGTAGATGACAAAGCAAAGGTACATTGCTTACGACTCTCCCAACTAATTGGAATACCACTTAAAATAAAACAAAATTTTGTATATGATTTTCGATCATCAAGGAAATTATCCCAATCGGAATCTGTGTATCCAAATAAGGGTTCATCAGTATGTTTAAAAATTAATCTGAAATTAATTGTTTTCTTTAAATAGCGTAAGACACGTTTAGCTGCTTTCCAATGTGTATTATCATAATAATTTAGAAATTGACTTAATTTGCTAACTGTATTGGCGATATCCGGTCTTGTGGATGTTGCAAGATACAACAACCCACCAACTACTTCCCTCGGTATCACATTTTTCTGACCTATTTCAATCGCACGCTTAGATCCATTGGACAAGATATAGTTTTGGCTTCGGTCATATCAAAACGGTTTAAGAGTTCTCTAATGTAACTCTGTGGGCTCATAGCCACAATTCCATTTTCTTGTTGAAAATTTATTCCTGAACAATATTTAGTTAAACCTGCATCTAATTATTTCTTTAAGTGAATTTAAAATTTTTGCAACATGTTAGGATCTTGAGACATAAACAATGTATAATTAACATAAACCATTATTCCAGTTAATCCTATTTCCATTTCTAATATAATAAACACATGGATTTGCAGTTGTTTGTTTTGTTCCAAAATTATTCAAAATTTGGTTTAACTTAAAATTCCAACATCTACCAGCTTGCTTTAAGCCGTAAAGGGATTTCTTTAAAAGAACTTATCACCGTCATTTAAAGATTTTAATATTTTTGATGCTTTGAAAGAAATATCATTAGATTTTTTTCGTTTGCTATTACTTGTTCTAAAATTTTCTCATCTAATGTTCCATTTAAATAATCGGTCAGCTAAGGCATTAAACCATCGTTGAGCATCCGCGCTCGAAAGTGCTGTCTTAATCGGTATTTCTGTATTGCAACTATAAACAAAATTCAATTGACTCAGAATCTTTCGATTCAACATCACGCACAACTTCCTGATTGCGCAAGGAGATAGTATTTCTTTCCACTGGGGGCAAAGGTGAAATATTGCTTTCTCGCGTTGGCAACTACTGAAGATTTATTATGATTATCTTCAGTCACATCATTATGAGAACATTTTAGATTCACCAAGATTTTTATTTGGAATTAAAAGTTCACCAATATCAATAGATAAATTAATATTACCATCCTCAGAGAATTTTACGCTTCTCGAAATAATGAATCGCTTTTCGGCAGGAAGATAAATGCGAAAAGCTTTCGAGTTTTCAGAATATCCAACAAATATGCCTTTCTTCGACCTAGCAGAAAATTTGTGACTTGGTTTGTTATCTAAACAATATGCCGTGCAACCAAAAGTCTTAAAATAACTAACATTAGATATAATTTCATTAAACAACTCATATGGGGTTTTTCTAGAAAAAGCTTTGGTCGGGCATCTATTATGTATGTAATTAGCAGTTTTTACAGCTTTTGCCCACATATTTTGCTTGCGATAAAAGGCAACGTGCCATTTCAACAAGTGATCTGTTTTTTAAGTTCAGCTATATATTGCTCTGGACAATAAGAAGTTGTTAATCTACGTTCTATTCCATTTGTTTTTAGAAAATTATCAAAAACTCAGTGTTAATAAATTCTCCTCCATTATCACTCATAAAAATTTTAATTTTAACAGATTTTTGATTTTCCAAAAGACATTTTATTTCTTTAAATACACTTACTTTTGCGTTACTTTTAGATTTCAAAAATTTAACTACACAATATCGCGAATATTCATCAATGAAAGTTATGAAATAAAGAGACTTACCTATTGAGGGTACCTTATTGGTCCGATCAGATCAGAGTGAACTATTTCTAATAAATTAGTAATACGGTTAGACTTTTTAGGGAAAGGTGCACGTGTTATTTATGAATCGCACATATTTCACAATCAAAATTAGCTGGTGATTTCGATATATTTAACCCACGAATATTACCCCTTTTAATTGATTTCATTAAATCTTTCATATTTAGACGACCCAGTCTACAATGCCATTTAAATAGATCGGCACATTTAGTATTCGGAGTATCCAATCATTCACTGGCGTGTTTAGCACTTTGATTTGTATCATTACCTCGTAAATAATAAAGGTTATCCTTTCTGCCAGATAACAATTTCACTTTAGCCTTTGCATTAATTAGAGTCGCAACATCACTTTTAAATGTCACAGTGTGCCACACTATCACACATTTTTGCCACTGATAATAAATTTATTCTCAACTCAGGAACAAATAAAGCGCCATTCACGTCAACAGTCTGAATGTTGTTGTTTACTTCCGCTTTGATGACCGTTTTGCCACAGCCTTTTACTTCGGTTGTTCCATTGTTGGCAAGATTCACCCCACTGACATCGGTTTGGACAAGGGTGACGAATATGGATTCGTCGCAGCCAAGATGTCGGGCACATCCACTGTCGAGGCACCACGGCTTCTTCTCCTAGGTGCTTGTCAAAAGACCAACATTCTCTTGTTTACGGTCAGGAGTGGATTGTCTTTGACTTTTTACACTGAGCGGCCTTGTGATCGCCCCAATTATTACATTTGAAACATTAATTTTGAACTTATCGTCAATCTCTTTCTGAGGTTTAGATTTACTGTTCCATGAAGCATTCTTCCGTTTGTGGTGGCTCGCTATTGAAGCACCAAAATCAGCAGACTGAGCGCCGGAGACATGGCGCCACGCTTCTCTCTCCTCGATTGTTTTGATTCGGAGAATATTTGTGGATGGATGATCATCACGTGATTCGATTGCGCATCGGAAATTTTCATAACTCGTTCGTAAACTGTAAAGCAGCATAATCGACAGTAAATCTTCGTCGATTTTTATTTCCTCTTCTGACAGTTTATCAACAATGTCGAAGAATGCTCTCAGATGAACATCTCCGGTGTCTGGATATGCGATTTCAGAAGTGCCGCTTTTTGGGCGGAGCCTTTGGATTGACAAATCTCTTTCAACTTAATCCATATGCCTCTCGAAGGTACGCAATTTTTGATTTGCTTCAGTTCTGCTGGCGAAATGCATAAAATTAAATCCGCTTTCGCTTTTTCGTCCGTTTCCGTCCATTTACTGCATGCTTCTCTCGACTCTGCATTTCCATCAATGAGCTCGGGTTTCACTTTAATACCTCCAGCGTAAGTCCATAAATCCTTTTTTACAAGTAGAGCTCTCATTTGTATTTTCCATGTTTCGCTGTTGTCACGAGTTAACAACTCTATACGCATTGTTACATATGACGCCATCGACATCTTTGATACTTTCAATTACGTACGGCGCAGTTAGAATCTTCTGGACTCCATAAACTGTAAAGTATTTAGTTGGAGGAATGCGCAGAGTCGAAAAACTTGTAATTAAGCATGCGATATTTTAACGTCCTTTTTATTCATGATGGACATGGATATAGAACATTAAGGCTATGCGCATACATGCAATTATTAATCGGGCAACAGTTTAGTTGCATGTTAAAAGACCATGGGCTCAAGTTAGAGTGCGCATACATGCAACTTTATAGATCGGCAACTAAACAGTCGTAAAACCACAGCGATCGTCTTTTGATTAAAGAATCGCACAACTATCGTAAAGTACATGGGTTTCTACCGGAGCGCGCATACATTCAACTAAACAGTTGCTCTGCTCTGTTCATTCAAGGGGTGAAGGTCACAAAGCGAGCTCAGAAATTGGCGCGTTAACTAGACGGGGCGTTTTAAAGAAGCGCGTGCGCTATTCTTAAAATAATTTAGCTCTAAAAATGGCTGAGATTATTAGGATTGATATGGAATTATTGATTGAGTGTATAGAAAGAAGGCGTGCGCTATATTTATTATCAGTTATTACTTTTAAAATAAATAATAAATTTGCATACTTTTAATTATTGTTACTCCATTTTTTTTAATAATGCATGTGTTTTATTACATAATTTTAATTAGCTCAATTGGTATTTTCTTAGTTGATATTTCAGATGCTTTGAAATCAGTAGTTTTAATTTTATCCTTTATATTATTTATCTCTCTTTGTCAACATCCCTTTTTCTCAACTAAGCGATGAATCAGATATCATTGAATATGACTTTTTAAAAGACTTCAATGAAAACGTAGTCATTTTACGTTTCAAAATTTGAGTGAAAAAAAATTTTGAGTCACAAGAGAAGCTGTCACTTGGGCAAACTTAATCTAACTCATGTGACCTGTGCTATAAACATTTGAAAACTATGAAACATTTTTTTTAACATTTGTTAAATATGAAACATTTATTTACTCAATATACTTCAATAATAGACAAAATATTTTAATTATAGTGATGTGCGCTTTTTGGAATGAGCTAGTGATATTTAGAATCGTGTCGCATTCTATGTTTTTCGTATTCATTGTGTACTAGCCATCTTCGGCGACTAGCTTGCTCACCGGGAATATAATTTCAACGGAATCTCTTATGCATAATTTAATATACATGGTTCCCTTAACAATTTCAAATTGTGATAGACATTTAATCCATGTTCTTTCAGTAGATTTACACCTGTTCTGTTCATTGTCTGCATGAACGTCCCTAATAGAGTCAAGTGACTGGTTGTGTCATGCAACATCAAACTGCACATTGTTGGCATCAACTTCACTCTTATTCCTCTTGCAAAATATATATTAGATTTTAACTTTAAAATGGCGCGGCACATTTTACTTCCAGCCTCATATTAACTGGATGAAAATGTGCTGATTAAAACATAGCATTAAACATTAAGATATTGCCTTATCTTTCAACAATGATGGAGAAACGCGCAATTAAATGTTTGTTTAAACAATGAAAACGGTTTGAATTGCGTTGCAACAATGAAGAGTATTGTAGTAAATTATGCCAAAAAATATTTTTAAAAATTCATTAAAATTAGAGAAAATATTGTACGGCAACTTAATTGATATCATTGAAAAGGTAATTTTTTGCACTTTCAAGATGGCGTTATGCTGTAATATTTTCGGAAGTTATAAAGGAAAAACGCCAAAATTTCGCTTAATATTGAATTAAAATTTTTAAAAAGGGCTCCGAGGTGCACATTCCCACCCTCCAAAGTATGTTTGTGCCAAATTTAGTGGCTCTAAGTCCAGTGGTCTGACCTGTAGAGCGCCAAGACACACACACACACATTCTCCTTTATTATCAGTAGAGTAGTAGTCGGCTACTTTACTCTGAAAAAACTGATGTACTTTGATAAATTGTTCCGCGAACTATTTGTAAGTTGAATATAGATATCAAATTCGAATTTGGTTAATTTGAAACTGAGGGATCCACAATGAAAATTAGATGTATCCAAAAGTTCGAATTAAGAAAAATTGGGTTTAAAAACAAACACAAGAGATAAAGATTTATTTTAAAGTTTTAATGAATATTACGTAATTAATTAATAAACAGTAAATAATTTCGATGTATAAAGCAATATTAGTTATTCCAATAAATAAAAAAGCAATTTAAATAAAGAAATATATGTACAGCACCTAGAGTGCAAAAATTGAGTAATTATTTTTTAATTAAATACATAGAACAGGAGCTAAGAGCGAGTTCTTGAGTTAATTATAGGCCTTAAAGATAATTCGCTGGCACTTAAAAGATACGGACGTATTTAACTAACGAAAACAATTCAGAAATGAGCACGATTTCAGTTTTGACCTAAAATTAACCTAATAAATTCGAATTATAGGCTTATGTACAGAACTCGCCTATTACTAGTAATGATCATCAAAGCATTTGATAAAGAAAGAAATCAATGAAAACGAAAGTTCACCATCCAGTCTAATCATTGAAATGATAGCTTCGTGAGCTGAAAATGAATTTGAGAAAAACTAAATTGTATCACTATAAAAAAATCATTTTGTAGCTCGCAGCGCGTGCGCAGTGCGTGAAAAGACAGCCAGAGCATCCAAAAATGGAGAATCGAAAGAGATTAAAAATCGCATGTATGCGCACCCGTCGCAACTAAACAGTTTAGTCGCCGTGAAATCGCGCGGTGCAGGCAATCCGACTAAACTGTTTAGTTGCGGAAGGAATTGCCTGTATGCGCTTAGCCTAAGTTAGAGACATAAATATTACAGAAAAAATAACACGTCCTTAATCGGATTCGTTTTAACAGCGTCTGAGCGTGCGCACAACTACGTAGGGTGGCGCCACCTATTCAGGAGATTCCACATCAGATTATGAGGGTAAATGGGTTGATGATGTAATTATCCCAACATAATTAATGTTTTAATTATATTAAAGATACAATCTATTATATCTATTTTGACGGACCTCGTATCTTTTATCCGCGGTCAGATGACGAGGATGACGCCTGAGTTTGCATGACCCCTCTCCAAACTTCCGGACCACATCAGCGGGTTTTATTTTTGAAAGATTTGATAAAAGAATGGAATTGGTTTGAATTTCAATATAAAAATAACCAGGGAGGAATGTCTTTCCCTCGATTTTCCCATACACTTTCACGATTAGGCATCTTTTTTGGAATAGCTTCGCCGTATAAAGAAGAAAATTGAGAATATATTTGGAATATTTCATTTTCTCGGTTACTCATATTGTCCAAAATTTGACACTGATCGACGATTTCAATGGTAGCGCCATATGCTAAATTTCATTGACCAAGTTGTTGCATTTTTGAGTTATTGCTTTCAAAATCCACGAACACACCGACCGACAGACAGTCAATCCAATGATCGTTTATGCCCAAAATCTGATGCATATTAACAATCCTAGCGATAAAACCAAATTCCAAATTTCAGTTATCGCAGCCATTCTGTTTTCGACTTATATGAACATGCTCTAGGACGGACAGACCCACCAACTCGTGACATGTTTTACACCCTTTAGGTAAGTAGGGTCGGGGTGGGCAATAAAAAGAAGGACGGACAGACAGCCTTCCCTTTGACGGATTTCGTCCAAAATTTGACGAAGATATATAATTTGGTTGGTATGGCCACAAACCAACTTTCATCCTTCCAGATAGGAAGGCAGATTTTTAATTAATGGGAGAGTCCTCCCTTTGATTTTCTCGTATACTTGTACAATGTGGCATGTTTTGTGCTTCAGAGTATAGCGAAGAAAACCGAATAATGGATTTTAGATGTCTTCCTTTCCCTGATTGGGCCAAAAATTTCAAACAGACCTATACTTTACTTGAAATGATCACATACCAATTTTCATTTGTCTAAATAGTTGTATTTTCGAATTATCGCGTTAACATACGCGCAAATATACAGAACGGTAGACGGTTATCTTTCGACGGATTTCGTTAAAAAGTTGATTTAAATCTACAATTATAATGATAAAACTACATGCTTAATTTCATCCATCCAGCTACTTGCGTCTCAAAGTTATAATGTTCACACGGACATAGATGGGCGATAAGACAGATTTCTTCCTGGCGGATTTTGTCCAACATCTGACGGAAATCTACATTTTAGATTAAAGGGAACATGCCAAACGTCGTGCTGCAAACATCTAGCTTTATGCCTTTTGGAGTTATCGTGTTCACAGACTACCAGACAGAGAGAAATAATTCCAAAAAGATTTTTTTCCGACTCAGTAAAGTTTGGAACTTGGAGATTCATCAAAGTGTCGAAAACAGATTTTCTTCATGATAATGTTATTTTCTCATTGTATATGTCTTATGTGAAGAGGGGAAAATGTGTTTTTCGGATTCAGGGAGGTATAAGATGCGGATATTCATCAAATGCTGAGATCACAAAAAAATTAAAAATAACGTTCGACTTATTTTTTCTTTGAAATACTTTCTAATTTTTTTTTTCATCTTTAAAATATTTCGTACCTGAGAAGTTCAAAACTTTGTAACAAATCGAATTTAAAATTAATTTTGAAAATTTATTAAAGCTAAATAAAAGAATAATCGCAAGGACATCAAACTGATCTCCGAAAAAAAACTATTATTTTAACTTTAAGAAGAAGCTGAAGTACTTTTTGTAACATAACTTAGTGTGAAGATTTTGTTACGTTAAAATTTCTATAAATTTGTAATTAATTTGGAATCTAATTAAGATTCTTTCTTAAATTGCTTTAAAATTTTTCCTTAATTAAATTAAAATCTCGCTTTCTTAATGCGCATCTACTAACCAGGAGGTAACAACCAGCAAAAGTTCCAGTTTGCAGGCATAAATGACATCGAAAACTTGTAATGTGTCATAAATCAGTCGATAATAAATATATAAATAAAGGGATCGAGAATTTCGCAATGAATAAAGAATATTTTGTCACTGGATTTAGTGCCAGTACCTGCCGTTCCCCCCGATGTTTCATCGCTCGACATGGTGCTGCCACTGCTCGTTGCACCTGTGCCAGCCGTTCGCGAAGTTGCACCGCTTGGCAAAGTACTGCCACTGGACGTTATTCCAGTACCAGCCGTTCCCGAAGTTTCATCGCTTGACATTGTGCTGTCACTGCCCATTACACCTGTGACAGCCATTCCCGAAGTTGCACCACTTGGTAAAGTACTGTCACTGGACGTTATTCCAGTGCCAGCCGTTCCCGAAGTTGCATCGCTTGGCAGAGTACTGTCACTGGATGTAGTGCCAGCTCCTGCCGTTCCTGATTTTTCATTGCTCGACATAGTGCTGTCACTGCCCGTTGTACCAGTGCCAGCTATTCCCGAAGTTGCATCACTTGAAATGGTGCTATCAGTACCTGTCGTTCCAGTCCCGGCCGTTCCGGAAGTTCCTTCGCTTCCAGTCATCCCGGTTCCAGCAGATCCAGAAGTTGCATCACTTGAAGTTGTACCCCCTGCAAAAGTATTTGTCTGCTCTGATCAAGAACGACAGAATATTTTCTCATTCATATTTTCTTACAATTCGCAAAATGACATTAGAAAATTTTGTAATATTTATAATTTTCCAATAAATACAAAATAATATAAAATATGCAGGGTAATTTTGAATTCGTTATAAATAATTAGGCTTAGTAAATTGCAAAAGTGTTCATGTTTAGGTAAGAAGATTATGTTGATGAAATAGCTCTGGCTTTGATTTTCAAAATGTTATACATTTTAAATTTGCATTATTACCCCAACATCGAAATTCATTCGCCATTGGGATTGAACTTTAAGAAAGATCTGAATTTTAGTATAGAAAACTGACAGATATCGTAAATCTTTTGTGACGGATGAGACTGTTGTCTGTAGGTGATTAATTAGTTCCGTTGTGTACTAACAAAGCACTAAAACTGTGGATGAGTTGAATATGTGTATCATTCAAGCAATTCGTCTAATAAATCAGATTTGCTACAAAACACTTGACGACATTAGTTAATTACTATTTAGACATTAGTCGTGCTACAAAAGGCGCACAAATCGAACTGTCTTGTTATTTAAAATACTTAGTGAGATGTTCTTTCTTTTTAAATAAATATTTTTAAATTCTAATGAGTAGTTCTGTAACCTTAAGTCAATACTTTTGAATAGTTTTAACCTGTATATCCTGTATATCAAGTTGAAATTCGAGGTATCGCAAGTAATGGAAACAAAGATGATGATATATAAGTTTTGCGAATTCTGCCTAGATTCAGTTTTCATTAAGTTATTTTATGAATTTTTTACGTTGAGAAAGTCCATTTTCTTACACGAGGCCATTTTCTTAACACTGATGAAGCAGAATTTTAAATCTGGTTAAAAGGGATTTAAGCTATGTCCTCACCCTAAAATCGCCGTTTCCCTGAAAATTCTCGAAATTTTTTTATTATTTTCTATTAAAGCCCACACATTTAGGATTCCAGAAATGGTTTAATTTAGTTTCTTCGATAGTCAGAAGCAAAATTATGAACCAGAAGTGAAATTTTCGAAATCGAAACTAAGCCATAGAATTGGAAACAACGCATCTAATTAGCTATTTCTTTACTCTTAAACAATGTGAATGAAGAATTTACTTTTTAAATATAGAATTAAGTTTTATTTATTTATTTAGTATTGTTTTAGACGTATCTGGCAATTGTTTCTCTACTTACGATGTATTTTACTTAAAGAAAATGTCGCTCACTTCCAACACTGTTATTAGGTACCAAAATAGCAGTTTTATTATTCAACTCAGGCGATGTAGGGCTGATACCTTTATTTAAACATCTTAATGTGAAGCTTGAACCAGAAATTATTAAAAAAATACATATAAATTGATATTAAGAGAATTAAGAAATCGAAGCGACAAGTAGAACCAAAAACAAAATTATTAAGAAAAAAATTAAAAGCTAAAAGAAAATCAAAATTAATTAAAAATTGAGTCAAAGGAGGACTGACTTACAAATACTGTGAATTTTGAGATGTTAAATTATGTATATAATTTTTTGTGGGACTTTAAAATCTTTATTTGCGTTTTCTGGAAAACTGTTATTTTCATTTTTTTGTATTGTGATAAATCTCATTTCTTAAAAAGTTTTTAATATATTCAAATGAAATTTTACCACTATGTTCTATACATTTGTAGGTATGTTGGGAACCTCAAATATAGCTGAAAGTGTATAATTTTTTTTTATTTTAAAGCTGTTTTTATTTGAAAAATTGATACTTCTTTCTTGTAAGAACCTGTTGCAAATACAAACTTTTGTATATCTCAGTAAATTTAAGTGGCACTCTAAATATTCTGCTTCACGACACAGGTAAATGTATAAAAAATATTTTTGAAAGAAAAAGTGAAATAGATGCATTATTTGTTATAGGAAGTTTGGCGCAAACGTTAATTTTTACTGAATTTTGAACAAAAATGGTAAAAATTTAGAAAATAAAAAAAAAATTGTTTATTAAAATGGCATTTGAATTCACAGTTTTATACACCATTATAACTGTAAACATAAGTGTTGAATAAAACTGTCCTTTTTTCAAAAAAACCTTCACATACCTTGTCATCTTTTCATCCTTCTTTACAATACAGTCAGTTTTCAAACAACAAGTATATTGTTTTTCACAATGATGTTGATGTAGGGAAAGGAAAAATTTTCTGTTTGACCAGTTTTGTTAAGCGGAGTCGTGTAAAAGATTAAAATGTGTAAATCTTTGAAAATCAATAGCAAGATTATTTCCTCTACATAATGTTATTTCTTATTTTATTTTGAACAATTTTACAATTTACAGTGCCTACTTATCTCTAACGGATGTAAACTTAAAGCACATTTCATCCATCTTGGACATCTATATATTCTTTAATCATGATCTCTTAACAACTTTAAACGTTCTAACAAGCGATTTCAATTGTAAACAAATTAATGGGAAAAATTAATGAAAAAAGAAAATAATATAAAACAATACGCAATGAAAAGTTATGTGTTAATTCGGATCACTATTGTTTTGAAAATCTCTTTCAAAAAGTTAAATTAGTATAAATGTCCTGCTCACCCATTGGTGCTCCTTGTACCACGGGAGAACCTGTGCCGTCGGTTCCTGGTGACCCTGGAGTAGCTCCACTGACAGGTGTGGCGTCTGTGAAAAGCAACAAACGTAATTTCCACTTATGGTTTTCACACCATTTCTGTGTAATATTTTTACTATAAAAATTGTCAGAGTGCGTACTCGCAAGCATTATTACGCTTTCTGATTGAAGATTGGACACAAAGAAAAAATTCATTTCTGGAAGAGCGAATAGGTTTCATTTAAATGAACATAAGCTATTTCAATATGAACTGATTTTTGTAATCTAATGTAAGGTTACTTGATATGGATGCATAAAATATTACTTAGACAATAAAGAGCAAAGAAGTTTATTCTCAATTATACATTTTGAAGCAAATGCATTTCAGAACCTTGGGTTATAAAATATATTCGTCAACAGAAATGTTTATCCGATATCGTTAAAAGAACAAATTTAAAGGAAAACTCTGGCATAAATGACATTCATATTCTGGCATAAATGGCACCGCTGACATGGATTCAAGAGAAATTGATCGTATACATTTTTTGAAAACTCGTTATCATAAGAACAATGCAACTATATTTGTCATTTGACTTTTGAGTTCTTATACGCATTTACAGAAATAGGAAAGTAATGCATAAAGATTTAGAAATCAGGTCAGGATTCATATTAACCTGGTTGATTATATATATGTTACGATAATTTAAGTTATGATTATGTTTATTAGATTATATTTCTTATAGATTTATATTTAACTTAATGTTGAGAGAAATCTGAAATGCACTGAATTCAAATGAGATTCAGAAAATGTTATGTTCGTAATGGTAATCGGTTATATAAGCAAAAAAGTAGAGTGGAATAATGAAAGTAATTTTCATTTCTAAAATTAGGAAAATACCTAGACAGCGACAAGGGAAATTTTATTTTACTTTGCGATAAGATCAGAAATAAAAAAATATTTTTTCCAATTGCCTTTATAAGATAATCCAGATTTCATAATTCCATATCTCTAAAATGTTTCCAAATGTGTGTGTGATACACAGAAATTTTCTGGGTCAAAACTATACCTGTTGCTCCAGTTCCCTCTGTCCCAGGGGTTCCTCCGCTTGGTGTAGTTCCGTCACTGCCTGTTGCTGCAGTGCCTCCTGTTCCAGGGGTTGCACCGCTTGGCGCAGTGCCGTCGCTACCAGTTGCTCCAGTGCCGTCTGTCCCAGGGGTTCCACCGCTTGGTGTAGTGCCGTCACTGCCTGTCGCTCCAGTGCCGTCTGTTCCAGCAGTTCCAGTACTTGGTGTAGTGCCGTCAATGCCTGTTGGTCCACTGCCCTCTGTTCCAGGAGTTCCACCACTACCTGTTGGTCCAGATCCGTCTGTTCCTGGAGTTCCACCACTACCTGTTGGTCCAGTTCCGTCTGCTCCTGGAGTCCCACCACTTGGTGCAGAGACATCATTGCCTGTTGCTCCATTGCCTCCTATTACAGGGGCTCCACCGCTTAGTGTAGTGCCATCACTACCTATTGCCCCAGTGCCTCCTGTTCCTAATGAATATGAAATTATTTTGAAATTAATTCTGCCTGTTGCTGTTAATGTACTTTAATTTCCATTTCCACGTGTCGCATTCAACAGAGTCGAAACCATTTTTTGGATCTTTTGAAATTTGTTGGAATTAATGAAATTCTCTAATACTTCAATTTTTTCTTATTATTTTGTTGTAGCGGTAAGATTTAATTGTTAATTGGTTTTTGGAAACAAATTACTCTATCTCTTTCTTTCTTTTGCTGAAAATTTATTTCAGATAAGTGGATATTAACTTATAAATTTGCCCTTTTAAAAGTGTCAAAAATACAGTGAGTGTTGACAAGCTGATATCTGTTTTCTAAAAACTTAAAAATCTATGAATCTTGTATTCCCGTTGTCGTTGAAGAAGAGTTCCTTATACTCAATTCAGTTGATGATTTTGATGGAGATGGAAAGGGGTAGTTTGGAAGGGACTGTTGCTAAACACAAAAAATCAAATAAACGTAATTTAATAAACATCTTTAAGTATTTCAGTAAGTTTTAAAACTTTCTGGATCGTTAAAGGTTTACATCTCACAAAGGAGAATCGACTTTAAGTTTTATAAAACTAACCCTTAAAGAGGAATTCTTCACACAGTTTGGATTTAAGATGACCTCACCAAATGACGCGCAACTGCTCATTAGCAACGAGCTAGAAATGTAGTTGCCATTTACAACAATTAGACACGTGCACACTGAAGTAATCAAGCATTACACTAAAACACACCTATACACGTGCTTTGGAAGGATTAATATATACTGGAATACTTTGATTGAATGCATTTGAATTTTTAATATTATAAAATTATTCGATATTTTTGCAAAATCCCATTTTGACAGCCGAATAGAATGTAGTCGTAGAGTTTAGACAATTTTTAAAAATGGAAAAATGTTACATAAATATTCTAGTGCAAAATTAATCCAAAGTTATTCCATAATTTATTCCAAATTAAACCTTCAATGACTTCATCACTTTTCTAAATTTAATACTAAAACTAATCAGTATTAAAAATATCTTTCATATTCCAAATTATGCCAATTTTATTGAATTGTGATAATTAAGTTAACACATACTGTAAAAGAATAAAATGTTTTTATTAGCAGCCATGGAAGGAAATGGGTAATCTTGGATGTAATTTAAAAAATCAATCTTAGGTGTTGTAATATTTATAAATATTTTTGCCAAATACTTTGGATTTCCATTTCTAATTATAAAGCATCAATAAATTATTTTACGATCTTCGTTGAATGCAAGAAATATTATTTTAGATACTTCTATCTTCAATTTTAAAAATTGATATTTTAGGAAAACTAATTTTTTTGATTTACGGAGGGATTAGAATAGAAGTATCCCTATTCGGACCACTGCAGCGAAATTACTAGTCCCTGCAGTGCTCCGAATTAGAAGTAAAGTTAACATTAGTAAGAAAAACAAATTTCGGTTGTATGTATTTCTGAACTTGAAGAAACGAAAGACACAAACGAAGTGGTGAAGTAAACTATAGGTAATATAGGCGAACATTTCTTTTGTAAAAAATTTTTTTGGCAAATGCTCAAGTGTCAGTCATGATGTACATTAATTTCGGATTACAAGTGATAGATTTTGACATTTTTCACAAGCGCTCTCATTTTAATTTAATTGATGCAAGCAAGGCAAACAGTGTTGGAGTTTTGTCAATAGATGGCGCCCCAAAAATTTAATTGTAATTTTGTAAAAACCGGAACCAGAAAACATTTCGATGGAATTTTGTGTAATTATTTAAGAAAATTTATTTTGTAATTAATTGAAGTTCCTGTCTATTCTAAAAATTCTAATATTAAATTTAACTCTTTTTTGAATGTATCTTGAATAACTTAGGGTTTCTTATTGCTATTTTTATGAATACTGATAAACGCAGACGACATTTAATTATAATTATATGCATTCCGATTAAAAAAAAGGATTTTATGTCGATGGATGAATTTTCTGGTTTTGTTATTTACGGATTCATAGACCATTTTTCGGTAACCCTCCGATTTCAGCAATCGCCAAATCCAGCTGGATAATATCAAACGCCAAGTTCGAATAAGTTCTTTCTTTAGTACGTAAAGCTTTGAATCCTGTGTTCTTTGAGTTTGTGTAATCCTTATTATTTAAATCGGTTAAAAAAAGCTCTTAAAACGTCTAAACACCAAACGGAACGTTTGTAATTAGCTAAATCGTTTGGTTAAAAATGTAACTGTCAAACAAACCTTAGAAATCGCCAAAAAAGCGATAACGAACAATTATGACAGCCTTTTCACAAAATTAGGTTCTTATTTTAAGCAAACATTTAGAGCTACAGCAATAGGAACATGAAATTTAACGTTTTCAAAGTATTCTTAAGTCATAACATTAGAAAAATGTACATTAAACAACAATTAATATCTTCAAACAGGGTGATGAAATTTTGAAGATTCTCTTTGACTTGGATTTACCACCGGAAGTCGGTGGTTACGGCTGAAGTCCTATTTAAATGCAAATAAACAAAATAGAAACTTGTCCATAATTTGCCTTCGCAAAAGAAAAATAGTTTAAATCATAATTATATTTTAAGCTTCACTTCGTTTTTCCAGTTCATCAAAATCGAATCAGTTTTCTCTTTTCATGTAAGTATGTTGTGCATTAATTTTGCTGCTGTTAAATCCATTGTTAATTAGTTTTACTAGTTTATCTTGTATCTCGATTCCAAATCAATCGCACAAACAGTTTTAAGCTAATACATGCCATCTTTACAAGATCTTTCGTTCTTTATTTTTTCTCACCATTCTTTTTTTCATGTTCTGAATGCATACCATCGAGATTAGATGCTATATGTTATTACGAGCACTAAAGTTTCTATCTACAATGATCTGAAAAGGGATTACAGTAAAATTTAGAATAACCGTCAACGTCCGGACCAAGCATGTGACGGATAACCAAACAGACGGATAAATGAAATCTCTTAATACATATGTAGAGTAACGTGATTTCACTACTGGCTTGGATCGAAAATGAAAATAAAATATTTTAAAAGTGAATAATACATATATATTGCATTTAATTCTACAAAACGATGAATATAAATTTCAATATAAGAGTAGTAAAACTTCGATAAACCGTCACCGTCCGGACCAAGGCTGTGACGGATAACAGAAATCTCTTAATACATATGTTGAGAACGTGATTTCACTGCTGGCTTGGGACGAAAATGAAAATAAAATCTTTTAGGTTGGGAGGAAAATGAAAATAAAATTTTTTAGCTTGGGACGAAAATGAAAATAAAATATTTTGAAAGTGAATGATACATATATATTGCATTTAATTCTAGAAAACGATGAATATAAATTTCAATATAAGAGCAGTAAAACTTCGATTAACCGTCACCGTCCGGACCAAGGCTGTGACAGATAACAGAAATCTTTTAATACATATATTGAGAACGTGATTTCACTGCAGGATTGGGACGAAAATGAAAATAAAATCTTTTAGCTTGGGACGAAAATGAAAATAAAATCTTTTAGCTTGGGACGAAATGAAAATAAAATCTTTTAAAAGTGAATAATACATATATATTGCATTTAATTCTAGAAAACGATGAATATAAATTTAATATAAGAGTAGTAAAACGTTGATTAACCGTCACCGTCCGGACCAAGGCTGTGACGGATAACAGAAATCTCTTAATACATATGTTGAGAGCATGATTTCACTGCTGACTTGGGATGAAAAAGAAAATAAAATCTTTTAAAAGTGAATAAAACATATGTATTGTATTTAATTCTCCAAAACTATCATTATAAATTTCAATATCAGAGTAGTAATGTATAGAAACGTATCGTAATACTATAAACCTAATTTTTTAGGCGATGATGGATAATAGAAACTAACGGTTAAATGAGTGACGGTTAATTGAAAATTTACTTTACTTAATTTTATACCTCCTATATTTTACAATCATTTTACTGAAATGATGAATTCTAATCTCAGTTTTAACGCTGAATTTTAATCTATAAATAAAGAATTTTTATATTGTCAATAATTGTTATTATAACTATAAAATCATTTTTTGTTGAAATTATGTCAAACATGAATATCTGTAATTGCTGAAATAAAGAAGCTGATTATCTACAAAAAGATGGATACATTGTTATGTTCCTTTTTTTAGCTGAACAAATTTTTAAAAACTTATTTTTATACTTAGTAGGGGAATGCTGGGGCATTGATACACTTTTTTTGAAAAGCTAAAAATTATTTTACTAACTGTAATAATTAGAATTAATACGCAATATTTATGCATTTGGTAATCTAATATACGATTTCAATTGAGTTTTAGCTATAAATGACATAATAAAATACATATTACACTTTTTCATAAAAATGGATTTGTATCTGCCCCATACTAGGGGTACATTGATACACACGAAAATATCGAAAATAATGATGATTGATAGGTGTAAGATCTAAACAAAATTTGTTTCAGCAATAAACTTCGTATTCCAAATCAAGGTTTAAAAGTTTAACAAAGTAACAAACTTTTATTTTTATCAAAATTCAACATTTTTAATGAGACTGGAAAAATGAAACAATAATTCTCCGAAAAATAATTTATCTCTACAAATAATAAAGGAGAATTTGTGTGTGTATTTGTAAAAATACTTTGGAGGGAGAGAATGTGTACCTCGAAGCTGTTTTTTGAAATTTTAATGAATTAAAAATTAAGGAAAATTTTCGCGTTCTTCCTTGATGACTTACGAAAGGAATATTGCTCAAAAAGAATTTTCACACCATCTGAAAATGCGAAAAAGTATCTTTTTGATGATATTAATTGAATGTCCGTACAATTTTTCTCTCCAATTTTAATAAATTAGTAAAAAATATTTTAAACTTAATTTACAACAATTCTTTTCATTTCTGCAATGAAATTCAGACTATTTTCTTTGTTTAAACAAATACTTAATTGCGTATTTCTGTTAGATAGTTCATTTTTACATTTTCCTCTATTCCTGAAGACGAATTTGCAAAGTAGTTGCTGTTAAAGCACATTGATGCATTCAGAAGACGCCCATCAATGTGCAACGGAGTCAATTTTATAAATCTGCCCCAAGAGTAGTTTTTACATAACACAAGTGGTCACGCGAAAACAACGCTAAGCGACCTCAAAACTTAATATAATTCAGAAAAATAAATGTTTTTTCCTATCTTTGGAGCAGATTCCCTGGCAGGGAAACGTAACTAGTTAAAGAAATCACACAATACATACTTAGAGAAAAATTTACTTAGACGAGAAGATTAGCGGTTCGATTCATTTGTAAATTAACTTTTGACTAAACATTGCCGAAAAATATACCGCGTGCTAATGGTTACAGTGGCGTATGTATGAGGGGATGTGAACATCATGAGCCATTTCAATCATCAAAATTTATGGACTTTATCAATGTACACCAACTCTCTCTACACGATTTTTGAACTATGGTAATGCTAGGAATTTGAAAAGCAAAAATATCACATACCTGCGGTAGTGCTATCTACCATCACTAATTTTCCATCTATGAACTCGTAGGTTTCTGCAACATAAAGCAAGAAGTAAAAACATTTCTGAACTTCGTTCAAATTCAGCTTTACTTTTGGACGTGCATTATCATATCATAGGAATATTTTTATTTCTTAAAATTTCGGGAAGTCATTTTATACTTGCAGTGGATCGTGATGCAAATTAATCTAAGGAAACTGCAACTTTTAATATTTTTTTCAGCTGGGAAAAATTTAAAGAAAAATTACATGTAAATATAATTACATTTACTTGATACGTTAATAAATCAGGAAGATTATAATTATACGATACATAAAAATTCTAAATCTTTAATTATATTAAAATATTACACATAAATTTCAGCGATCTGCTCTAAATTATTAAAATTTTGAAATCCATATTTATATCCAAATTGGAATAAATATTATTTTTGGGTGAATTTTTAAGTAACTGTGGTCTGCTTTCTTTGGGTAGCAAATAACTTTCTATACAGTAATATTTACATTTTAAAGTCGTTAAATCTATTTAGCTGTTAATTTAAGCATCAAGTTTATATTAGTTCTATGCTGTAGTAATTTTCCGTTTACTTAATATTTGCAATGTCCAATGAGGTAAATTTTAGTGCATTAATTTCTTTTTATACTAAATTTTCTTGTTGCTAAATTTTAAATTTATACATAGGCAACAACCAAGTTGCAAATGTTTTTAAAAAAAGTTGCCAATAGGGCTTATCCATGGAAATAATTGATTTCGAGATACAAAATGAAAATAATTATGTCTCTATCTTGAGCTTTTCAATCTCAAAAAGTGCAATGAAACAATTAAGGCAAGTATTTCATGAAAACCGCAATAACAATCAGTGTGTAATCCGATAGAAACAATCAGTGTGAATATTTTAGTGCCTCTTATACGATTAAACAAAGATGAATATTAGACTTTTCAATTTATAGCAATTTTACTTCTCATTCTTTTGATGACAAGATCTGAATTATTCTGTCATTTTTCTTTTCATGAGTACCACGCTACTTTTTTCAGAGTGAACCCTTCTTTATATCTTCATTTTCTATATGTTTAAGAAATATACAGAACATAAACTGTCCCCGATACACTAAACTGTCCTCGTCTGAACTAAATTCGGTCTGAAGTATCCGATCGAAAATAGGAGTGAAGAATTGTTTGTACAGGTCAGGGGTGGGGAACCTGCGGCCCTTTTCAGTTTCTTATGCTGCCTTATGCTGCCTTACCAGTTATTTGCAATTTGCATTGAAATAATATGCTTGTCTGCAATATAATAATAATTGCAGAACAATAACCTCTAAGAATACGCTCGTGCTGCTTTTGCTCAACTGTCAAAATTTAACGAAGCTTTTCAGTGCAAAAAGTTTCCCCACCCCTGGTGTAGGTCTTTGATACATGAATTTGAACGGAAAATTCGCTAATTAATGAAAAAGAAAAGAAAAGAAAATATTTTTGAAACTGGGATATCTCTAGTGGATTTATTATTGGCGTTTCCTTCTATGGCGTTTTCATTCCACGTGGAAGCAATTAAGCATTCACTCTTTAATACCGAGGCGACTTTTTTCTACTACCTCCTTTAAAACCGGGGCTTTTTGGGAGGAAACTACATGAACTGGACTCTCCCAACGTGGCTGGTCATTTTCCCCACCACTCCACCCCCTACTATAACCTTCCCTTAAGGCGTACGGAAATGGGCTGTGGTTGGCAAAGTAAACTGGACACCTTACCGCGATGATCTCCTAAACGATCTCAGAATCTCCCCACCTCTCAAAAGAAGCCAGCCGCCTCAGACTTGCCTTCGTCGTTATTAAGAGGAAAATTTTAGACCGTGCGGGACCGCCTCCTTCGGTATAAGAGGGTTTTAAGTCATTATTGTAAATGTCGAAAAGGGCACATATGGAGTCTACCGAAGAATGAATGTTACCACTAAATTTTATTATATAACTATTATTGTTCGCTATTAGAATGATAAAATTTTGGTAATAATAGTTATTGATTATCAGTGAATTGATAGGGAAAATATATTTTACAGCATGTAGAAAATATATGTTAATTTGTCTCAGATACAGCCTACTTCATTTTTAAAAATCTAGAGTGCCGCAAATGAATGGAATTTTCAGAAGGGAATTAACTTACGTGTTTGTGAGCCTTTTCCAGCTTTCAAAAAGTTGCCTTCTTGTTCAATGAATTGATCACCTAGGAATAATTGATGAAGATTTGATTATAAATAACTTCAAATGTAAAATAGTTAATTATTTGTTTATAATTTATTATGTCATTAAAACGGATAATTTATTTGCTCATATCGTTTAAAGTGGTCCTTCAAGGACGATTGTCACACGGGCGTGTCAGCTGCTTGGTAGCGTTGAGCGTGCTGCCGTCCTCAAAGGATTAATCGAGTCAATACATGCTGACGTGAGTGTACGTCAAATGCGCAACTGCCCAACGTGATTTTCGAATCCAAGGCGCATCTTGGAAAAGAAAAATGACGTGACGTCACAGCACATCGTAAGACAACGTGAAGTAAGATTTTAGATGAGATGCGCAGTTACGTTTGACATGTGACTTGAAGTTATGTGAGTAAACTCCAATAATATGTATGTAGTTATATATTTTACAAGCAATTAAAACTAAAATAACATATTTTCAGTATATATACCTATTAAACTAATTATTAAAATTAAATATAAATATAATGTTACTTAATTAATAATCATTCAATGAAATACATAAAGATAATTAGATTATAAACTATTACTATGAAAAACATCACCCAAAATTGGAATTCCAACAATCAAATGCCAATCTATCTTAGGAACCGATTATGTCGCATTAAATTCAATTTTATAGGCGCCTAACCTTCTGCGAAAGCCAATTGTTGGAAAAAAGCAAAAGTATTGGAGTAGATATCCAAAATATTTCAAGAAAAGAAGAGAAAATAACTAATTGCTTAACAATTCAACGTCATAACAATAATGCCAAGAGCTATATTCGAAATACAGTTCCACATTATAGTTTATATATCTATATCTATATATATATACATATATATATCTAAAATCTAAATCTCAATTATTATATATGATCATGCAGAAACAAAGTAAACAAGACACATCAAGAAGCAAATCCTATACTAAAAAGTCATTTCATATATATATATATATTGTTGTTGAGCGGTTATTGGTATAAGGTCACAGCAAGATTGTCATAGAGATTTAGTCTTGGCAGACAGAGAGAATGTAGTGGTTAACAAAAAAATTAATAATAAAAATAAAAAAAGACAAAAAAGATACTTCTAAATCTCTATATGATCTTACACGTGGTTATGAAATAGTTACTAGTAATAAATTTAGTGTATTCACTATGGTAGATAATGAGGATATGATAGATCCTGAAGTTCAAGTAGGGAAACTTTATCACAACAATAATGAGATTAAACATGATTATACAAAAAGGTATAAGACTAAGGTTTTCTGTAACTCGAATTTTAAGAAAAAATATGATATATATTCTAATACTATCGATAATATATGTCGAAATCTAGATATAGGCTATAGCTCCAACATATTACCTATACAAAATGTAAATGACTATTTAGATACATTAAAGTTCAAGAAATGTAAAAACAAGAGATGCAAAACTTACATCATGATAAATGGAAAACAAATTAATGAAAAATCTAGCCATTTGTTTTGTAAAATTTATAACAGTATCTACAAATTAACATGTAATGTATGTAACTTTAATTATATTGGTCAGACTTCTACTACAATTAATATTAGAATTAATCAACATAGATCTGATACAAAAAACTTTAAAAGGAATGAAAATTTAAACAAAACAGAGATTGGGCATTTTAATTCTCATGGCTTATAAAATATAGAAATTAGTATTCTGAAAAGAGTACCTAATATTAAAAAAGATTATGGTTGCAAAACTATTTTATGCACTATTATAATACAATTTATCCTTATGGACTTCATATTATTTACTTCAATAAAAATGTAATGAAGATAATCAAAAATAATAGTTCACAGTATCTTTATAGAGAACCTAATAAAGTAATATATAGACACTCGAAGATTAAAACAACTAAGAAAAAGAGAGAAATTAAAAGTTTTTCCAAAATAAAAAAAGATTTTTCTGAAATGAGTTTAAACTTTGATAATGATTTTAATATTAAAAATATTAAGCGATACATGTTTGGGGAAAAAGGAAGTAAAAGTTATTAGAGATTTATTTGATAACAATTTACCGCATACGCATGGTTGGGATATTATTAGTGATATTTACAAATTTATCTTTAAAAAAATTAAAAATGTCAAGAGTCAATAATGAAAATTAAGGACATAGAATATTGTACATTTTTATTTATGAATAAAACCTTTGATAATTGTAACTTTTCAGATATTTTGGATAAATATAACGATCATTTTCCCATTAAAAATATAAAAATCAAACGAGCTTTTAAATACAATAAGCAACTTGGAAGATTTATATTTAACTACAATAAAATAAAAGAAAGTAGTAATATCGACAATTGCATATGTAATGAATATAACAATTTTATAGGTATGAAGCATGGAGATGTAATTACCTGTGACTTAAATATAGTAAATAATAGTATATTAAGAGAACTAATGAAAAAGGGAACAAAACATAAAATGATAATATCTAATAGTAATGGGAGTATTAACACACAATTAAAAAAAAGATATAGAGAATTTTATATTGAAAATGGCAATAAAATATTATGCTATTAGAAGCGTTTGAGGAGTATAAACATAAAATTTTGAATGATTTGTATAGACACAACTTTAAAACACATGATGAAACTAGATACCAGGATATTAAAACACAGACAGAGGATCTACGGAAATAATTTGTTATAGTTTATGTTGACAAAGTACCAAACAATTATGCTATCATTTGTAAGTATTATTGTAAAGTACTTAAAGAACATATTCTAAATAATGAGTCATATATTGAAAATAATTTCAGTACAAGAGAAATAGATAATAGAGTTAAAGCTTTTCATAAAAAATTAAATATTTATTGTGAGAAAGTGAACTAACCCCATATTTTTCTTACACCAAAATTTCATAAAAATCCTATCAAATTTAGAAGCGTAACGAATGGGAGTTATATAAAGAAAACAGGTAAAATTTTACAAAAATATCTGCAAGAGATTATAAAACAATTAAAAGTACAAAATAATACATTTATTATTAATAATAGCTATGAAATTATAAAGAGATTAGAGATATAAATATTTATTGCGTGCATACTTTTGATTTTCAAGATTTATTCAATAGTATAGATATTAAAGATATGATGGAAATTTTATTATAGATTCATGGAGATTTTAGCATAAATAAAATGATTAATGTTAACAAATATAAAACATTAATAGCATTTATATTAAAAGAAAATTATATTAGCTTTGACAATAAATTATACCAACAAATTAAAGGACTTCTACAAGGTGGACCAGCCAGTAATGCTCAAGCTAATTTATATTTACACTATTTTGAAAAAGAAAATATTTAGAATAATACTTATATCATGTATCGATATATTGATGATTTATTAATATGTTCATCAGTCGAAGACTACACACCAGAAATTGATTTTTATCCAGATTATTTGATATCACTAAAAAGTGATGAAGGTTTTTCTTCTGCAGATTTTCTACATCTTGAAATAAAAATAGTTGATAATAAATTAAGCACTGAGATTTATGATAAAAGATACACTTTTTAGTTCAATATAAACAAGTTACCTTTTTGGAATAGCAACATTAGCCGTCAAATTTATAGAAATATCGTCTTAAATTATATTCATAGAAGCACTATTTTAGACACAGACAGATTAAAACAGCAGTCTCATATTGATACATTTCGTGAAAATGCTGTGAGATATGGGTATCCTATAAATTTCATGTATGCTTATGTTAATAAGAAATATTTAACAAGATTAAATTAAAAATCTTTTAGATTTATTTTTGATGTGACCATATATAATGGAATTAACAAAGATTTTAGTAAATAACTTCATAGGTAGATGGCCACTATAACAAGAATAAGATTGCATCATATATTCATTTATTTATTTTTATGTACATTTCCAAAAAATATATATTATTATAAAACGTTAAATCTAATTTATAGTTAATATTTTATTGTGTTTTATTATAGTATTAAAAGCTTAATTTAGAAATAATATTTTCACTTTAAATGCGGAACGGCCTTTAGGATAATGTTCAAGACCTAACAATAATTATAACTACTGAATTGGTATGTTATAAGTTATATACTTTCTTGTTTCTAATCTTAAGAGATTTTGGGGATTTATTCCTCTATTTTTTCGTTTTTCCAACAATTGGGTTTCGCAGAGGGTTGGCTCCACAAATCTAGATTAATGCGACATATCAGTTCCCAAGGCTGATAAGCATTTGATTGTTGGAATTCCATTTGTATAGGTTGTCTTTTTTCATAGTGTAATAGTAGTTAAACAAACTATCTTTTGTATTTCATTTGTATGATTATTGATAAGGTAATTTAATTTTTAATTTTTAGATTAATATTTGTATATATTTAAAATGTAACACATGTTATGATTAATATATATATATATATATAATGACAATTCGGTTAAAAAACTAGTTACTAGAAATTCAAAGTATTAAGATATTACAAATTTATATTTTATTATTGGACTAAAAATTCCATTTTACATCACTACATTTTGAAATTTTCAAAATATAAAAAATAGTTTGGCGATTAATGCCAGATTAATTAACTGTCATTCTTAAAATGCGTTTAAATAAACACACAAAAGCACACAAGGCAAACAATGATTGTTGCCTTTGTGTGAACTGGGCTCCTCGATATATTTATTTTATCAAGTTTATTGCTGGATTATTAAGACTTTTCATTATTTTCAAAAATCATTCGTGAGTTTTGCGTACAACAATTTAGAGATGAGTTGTAAAAGCAATACTTTCCAAACGATGTAATTTGTAAATAAAAAAAAATCTGTTTCATTCTAAGATCATCTACATAACTTAAATTCATGCCATTCTGCTTGTAATAAATAAAACGAAGTTGAAAAAATTTTCAAACTTAAAACACTGGTTTACTTAAAAGTTGAAATAAATAAAACCTAAAATTGTGAAACTGACTATGGGTTAGAAATAAATTTAATTCCACTTCAATTATATCTGAAATAGGTATTATATATCAATTAAATATAAATAACTCAAATTTTTAACAATTAAAAGTTTCCTACATTCAAAATTGAAATAATAAACGCGTTTAAGTTTTCCTATGAATTTAATCTTAATCGTTAAAGACGAAAAACTCGTATTGGAGACACAATGGAAAGTATTTGACAATATTGTTTCTTTACTTTTTATATAATGTTCCATTCTGAAGTTAATCTAGGGCTACATAAGGATGAACCTCGGTTATGTTGAACCTTGATCAAATGAAGAAGGCGGCACCAGAGTGGACAGCCACATCATCAAATCTCCACATCTTTTTGAATGTTTAAAATGCGACTCGACAGATCTAAAGCGTACCAGGCCTGCGTATACCACACCTTTGGTGGAACTGAGATTCGAGCCTACAATCCTTCAGTATTGAAGCCACTAAGAAGTGATAATATTTGACAGTAAAAATTGGTCGATAGTGGCTTGGTGGAATAGTCATGATTTAAGAATCAGGCCATCGAGATTTCGAAATTACATTCAACCGAAGATCAGTTAGGACAGAGAAAAGCTGATATCAGAGTCTCTGGTTCAGGATTGCAGGATTGGTGATTCAAGACCCGATTCCATTGAAGATTCGTCGCGAATGTAGCCCTGATGCATATTAATTCTGCCCTCGTGAACAAGGCAGCCTCATGACAGGGTACCATGAAAGTTTGTCGCGTTCAAATTCTCCGCATGCATGGACCTGATATATAGTCAATCTGTCTGCCATCGTGGGCCAAACGACCTTATGATAGGGTATCTTAGAAGTTTGGCTTGTGCAAATTCACCACGTATGTTGCTCTGATGCACATTAAATCTGCCTTCGAGAGTCAAACGTCCTCATGAGGAAGTTTGAAGAGTGCAGATTCGACGAATGTGTTATCCTCGTCATCTGAGGCGGATTTAAAATTTACGACGTCCGCATAAAATCATAACTCCAGTAGCTTCATAAAGGGGGTTTAAATCAAACAGATAATAAGAGGTTTAGATAAGGTATGAAATGGAAAAGATTGTCATCACATTCTGAAGAGGCAATTATTGTTAAGTATGCTTTACAGTAGTTATTATGCAGTAAACTCCTAACTATTCGGCCTCATGTGGCAGAAAGGCAGGGCGGATAAAAACGACAACAGCAAAAAATGAATAGGGTAGAATTCTATGAATGCTCACTTCCTACAACGCCTATACCATTAAAAGCAATCTTTTTATACCAAATCCTCTCTTCATATTTTTTGAACTCTTAGTAGAGTCCAGTACTTCATAAATGCTTGATATGTACTCTAATGAATGTTTTAAAAATTGATTAGAGAAAAAGGAACTCCATACATAACAGTATTAAACGCATTTTAAGATAAATCTTAACACAAGGTAACAGAGGAGGGGAAATCTGCGTTTTGCATGTCTTAAATAAAATGTTTTGAGGTCCTGTAAAAATTTTCATTTAATTTTATCACAGCTGACTTTCATAAACTTTAAAACTGCTGTTTGTTATGAACGAATGGAAAATTGCTTGCAGTTTCTTTTTTTTCTTATGACACGAAAATCAAATTCAATAAAATTTCGACTAACTGGCACGAAACTATCCGCCCTAGTTTCGTAGTAAAATAAGGAATAGTTTTCTTTGCCAAGGAGTGGTATACATTCTTACGAGCCATGTGCATAATATAAGTTAATATTTGAGATAATCAAATGTTGCAACAAAAGCTTTTTACCTGGTCCAGCTTGAATGTAAAAATTATCACCTAAATAAAAGAAATAAAACTTAGTTATCAATCAAGAAATATTTGTAAAAATGCTTTTCCTCGAACTAATATAATTAATTAATAGTGTGTTTTTGTATTCTTTTTATTAATAAACTAACATTAAAGGAATTGAAGCTGAGAATTTACTCACCATTTTCATCTCTTCCATATTTAACGTCATAATAACCTATTTTGAAAGACACAGATTAATTAAGTGAATATTTCACGTTGCAAAAAACTAAAAGGAAATTTCTTTTAAATTTTACAAAAAGGGGGTAAAATTAACGGAAGATATAACAGATTGAAAGCAACAATAGGACTGATAGGAAATGCTGGATTCTTTTATGGCACTTACTGACAAATTTGGTAAATGAAATAATTTACTTTTATGCTGATAATAATTAATTGTCAACATGAGTTTTTTTAAATAGTTGTGTACTGTTTATTTAAAACTTTACTTTTTATAAACGAGAGTAGAATAACAAGAAATATAATTAAGAAAATTTATTTTGAAGTTAAATTTTTTATTCAAATAATTTAAAGATTTTTAATTATTTAGTCTCAGTTTATTTGTTAAAAGCTATCTACGTCAAGTCAAAAATTTAATTATTACTTCTTACTAATAATTAAATTAATCAAAATTAATTTTAAAAAGCCAAATTTAAGTTATTGTTTAGCAATTGATTCAGAAACACTCAGCGCTTTTGCGCGTGCTCCGGGCGGAGTTATTTTCATCAAAATAGGGGGAAAGTGAAGAATGGAAGGGTGATGTTTACATTTTACTGAGCGTGATCTAACTAAACATTGCGGAAATGCGCTCATATGACTCATTGCCTGACGCCCCTTTCCAGTGTAAAATCGTCCAAAAGTGATAGTTTAGGAATGCGGTGCTGAACAGTATGTGGAAAAGCATCACTGCGCATTATGGTATAAGTTACAGTACCCCCACGGTAATAGTACATAAGCCCTCACTGTACAACAATTTTTTGCTTCCTAAATTTACCACCGTTCTACTGCGAATGTGCATCAAATTTTACAAAGCCGACTAGAAGGCTTAGAGCATGTATCGTTATTTTATGACTGCCCTCTACATTAATCGAGCTTATGTTAGATGTTGATTTTTGATTTCTAAACTGTTGCATCAGTTAGTGTTTCATTTACAATTGCTGTTAATGAACGACGCATTTGTGTGTTTTCTTTATTCATTTATTTTTCATAGTTATAAAGGGTTTGCAACTTGAAATATGAAATATTTTTTGGGGCAGTACGTAAATGTTATAAATACAAAAATATGATTTTAAAATGTTAGAGACATGAGACTATTTAATTTCTCATTAACATAACGAAGGGTTTAAATATCAATTAAATAAAGAAAGCTATTAAATCATAAAAATAAAAAAAGTATTGCGAAAAATTTCGCTAGGAAGTAACGAAATTCAAGAAAGTTAAAGGAAAGCAGTTTTTATCAGAGAATGTCGTAATCAGAAATGTTTCTCCGTTACAGCTCATGAAATGGATTATTCCTAAAATAAATAACGTCTACATAAGTAGTTAAATGTTTGGATTGCTTTAAAATCGTGTACGAAATTCATAATCATGTTAAAAATAAACTTGAACAATCATATTTAAAACTTATGTGTTTTTTTATCAAGAAAAAAAAAAAACTAAACTAAATTTATGTTTATGGGATATTTGACTGTGTTAAAGGATTGTATATCTTATTATCTATATACTAGAAAATTATCCGTCATGGTATGACGGGTGAAAATTGCCTCTTCATTCGAGAGATTTCCCATCAAACTTGACATGTTTAAATAGATATATATGCGAGAGAAATGTTTAACATTGATTGAAAACAAATAAAATAAACATGTTTTATGACAGGAAATATTTTTTTATTTACATGTTTCTTTATTCAAAAAACCTCTTGGTATACAACATTCCGTGTGAAGTCTTTTTCGTTGTTTCTAATTCAAATCACGTTGCCAAAAATATTATCAAATTATATAATCACGATTGCAATACATAATCAGATGCATCGTGGCTTCCAAACTATATCACGCGCATGATATACCATTGACGTGATTTACTACTTTCTATTAAAAAACGGAAATTAATTTGAAATATATGATTAATATAATTTAAAATTTCTCGGGAACTATTAATCATAGCAAGATAAATTTTATATCAATCGATAGAAAATTTCATTTCACTATTTTAGAGCTATTAAATTTGAAATTAAAGCGACAATTACTTTTTTAAATTTAAAATTACTGAAATTTAGGTGCTCTAACAATGAAATAGTGCTGTTTAACGTCTCGCCGGGCTATGGCGCGAATTTTATTGTTAGTGACGTCAGAGAGTTTCCGAATCAGTGAGAGACAGATCTGGGCTATTATATTAGTAATGAATACGTAGAATCCTTTAACAGAATCTTCATACCTCCACATGCATTGCAATTTTTCATATTTTAAACTCTGCTGTCATAAACTTAATTGTTTTTCTCAATCTGTTTATCAGTTTTTATCAACTTTTTGGAAACGGAAAGCTGAGACTAAAAATCTTATTAACAATGAACTGAGAACTATCATTTATTCCTATAGTTGTTTACGGAAAAAGTATACAAATCTTACTAATAATGAATTGTGAACTATCATTTATTCCTATACTTGTTTACGGAAAAAGTAATATTTTTTTGATAACCCAATTTCGGTGATTGGAAAAATTTTAGATCTTGCTAATAAGATAAATATCCGAAATTTCTACACATACATTCGAAGAAAACAATTTTCAAAAAATGTTCTTACCTTGCGCGTTAGCTCCTGAATATTCCTGTTCAAATGCTCCTAATTTAAAAGAAAAGAAAATTAATTTTAACAAATACCTTTTAATGAATTTAAACAGAATTAAAATTCACACGCTTCAAGGGAAAACCGAGTAACTGAGCAAAAAAAAAGAATAAAAAGTCAAAACCTAATGAAAGGAATGATAAACTGTTAGAACTTAATTAAAGGAAACAAAATTAAAATATTAGGAAAAAAATTTTAATTCAAAGAGCTTATAGAGTACTTTTCAGTTCTAGCTACTGTTTGTGTCATCTTAATTACACGATAATAATAAAACACGATCTTTGACATATTTAAATTGTCTTGTTTCATGTATGTAATGATAGAATTTCGTTATCGATTCTGCACTTACTTCCTGAAGTGCTAGAGTTTTTTAATTTCTCTATTCTCGATATCAATACATTATTTTAAAAGTTTTTAAACCTAATTATTAGTTAAGTGAATAATTTAATTAAGTTTTTATTCAATACAAGTGTTGCCACCTAGTGAGTAACTTTAACAAAAAATTGATTTAAAGCTGCCTTAATAATATAATAATGAGCTATAAATTAAAGACTAAAAGGAAGAAAATAATAAAAATATAAAATTTCTACTTTTTAGTGCAATAGCAAAAGTGCGATTAATAAATCTTTTCATTTATTTAATTTGTGTTGTTTTATTTTTTTATTTAATTTCCTGGTAGTTTTCGTAGAAATATTGCATATGAAATAATTTTTGGTTTAACAAAATATAAAACAAAATCAAACGAATAAGATCATAAAAATATACAAAAATTGTAGCTCCTCAATCTTATATGTATTTTATATAATTTAAGATTAATTTTGAAGTAGCAAATAAATCTTCGTTTCATTCATTGCATTCAAAATTAGAGCAATATTGTTTAGTGAGTAAGAAACGTATTCATAGCAATAATAAAACACGATCTTATATATATTTTCTTATGCATTAGGCAGACGGTTTAAAATTTAAATATCCTTGTTTAGAGAACACAAGAGAATAAAATAACAGATCGAAAGAATGTAAAATCTCGTAGTTGCATCTGAAAAAACGGGGAAACTTATATAAATATATATAAAAAACGTAATTTTGTTTTAAATCTTAAAACTGTTTGCCTTAATTTACGTTATTGGTTTCATCAAAGTCATGATGTTTTCAATATCCACAGCACCCCTATACTACTTAGAATTCGTAACTAATATCCATCATTATTGACACAGAATGATTATATTACTATCAAATTATATTTACAATGTGGGCCGTTTCCTTCTCTTCCAATGTCATTCAGTTTTGAACATTTTTACGCGCTTTTAGTTAAATTCTTTCATGCTTATAGAAATGGAGTTTTGTAATTTATTTTTTCACTCATTTCCTAATGTAACACTGAACTTTTGTACAATTTTTATGTATCCGATGATATCCAATATTTTAACATTTTATGTACTTAATTATCAATTAATCGATTGATTTCAATTAAATTTTGATTGCAAATAAGAGGCGCCCTCTGGTAGGAGATTTGTGAAAAAAATTTATTACACGACTCCATAATATTAATTACAAAATTTATTGAATACCAAAAAGTAAAAAAAATAATAATGAAAGTTTTTAAAACACGTTTTCATAAAAGTACTAAATAGCGTAATAGTATAATTTATAGCATTTTGCCATAAATATATATTATTCATTTTTTATAATATTTAATATATAAAATAATAGTTAAAATACCATACAATTTATAATCTTTTATAGGATAGATATTTTTATAATAAACAAAAATTAATGAAAAAAAGGGACAGGAGCTGAAAACAATACTACAAAGGAAGTAAGAACGGAGACGAAAATTCCTATTCTTTAAAAACTAAAAATGTATTAGAAATGCGATTAAAATTCAAATTTAATAAACGCATCAGCAGCCCATCGCGCTTTTATGATTTTGTATTGACATCTGTAGTTTTGGTAACAATTTTTTTTCTAATTTTTGATGTATTAACAAAAGAGTATTTTTAAAATCATTTTTTTAAATTTTCATTTTAGTCATTCATTTTCCATGTTCTAAAAAGCATAGCATCGAAATAATGCAGTTTTTTGACGATATATTCGGAAATAAAATCAGTATACCTATCAAAAATAAAATCAGTATACACATTTATACTGATTTTTTTCTCTAAGTGCTCTAAATAGGGACAATTTAATTTAAACCAGCCTGCATAATATTTTTAAACTAAACGCTATTTTCTGATGATACTTACCATCACCACCACTTGATGATTCTGATTGAGCCATACCTACAATAAATGAAGTAAAATGAGTTAAGGGTAAAGTACGATTACAAATATTTTTCAACATGATTCAGAATTTTAAAATTTAAAAGATTTGTAAAAATACTTAAAAATTTAAAGCTAAAACCTCTGTATCAAGCAACATTATTTCATGTAAAATAATTTAAAGTCAATTATATGAATTTTTATCATTGAGCAGAAAACTGCGGTTCAGAATTCCATTTTTAAAGTTTATAGAACCTTCGTAAATTTGTGCATCTTTTCAAATTATTAAAATTACTATAATAGTGTTTATAAGTAATGCTCAAAAACTTGCCAAGAGCTAAAATGGCTTTTGCTAAAAATTATATCAATGCAGTTAAAATCAGTTTTAAATGAATAATAAAAAATGATTTTTGCGAAAACTGTAATGAAATAATGTTGTGAATGGACTATAAAAAGTGTTTAAGAAAAGTAAATTTTTAGGACTTTTAAAACTATCATGATCTAAAGACAATTTGAAAAAAATCAGCTAAATAAATGAATTAAAAGCAAATTTAAAGGACAGTTACCTCCATTTCCAGAAGATGATGCAGAAGCAGCTGCTCCTGTTAAAATACAAAATTCAATTACAGACAGAAATTCGAACAGAAAGTTAAAATAGAGACAGAAATTCGAATTTGAGATTTTAAGCTAAAACTGAACAAGACTGAGCCTACTTTCCTAAAAGTAGCTTCAAAATTTATACGAAAGCGTAACACCAGATGCTAATCTCCGAGTCTGACCACCCGTGAGGGAAGTATAACCAGTTGAATGGATTAAAGCCTTAGCACACGGCGAATCTTCACAAAGGGAGTGCGAATTTCTTCTCTTCGAAATCAAGGGTGAGTACTTTGAATTCCGTTTGAAAAAACTCTCCGAGTCCCTCACTACCATATTGTAAAAATGCTGTCTTCGGCTCATAGGCTCAAGATTACAAAGAAAGAAGACTGTTATCTTTTATTCGCAGTAGGAAGATTCGTCCGTGTGCTAAGGCCTTTGAAGTACCGATCTGCAGCTTGGGCTCTTGCCCTTTAGGAGGACTAAAACAACAAAAAGAGGTTTACAATGATGTGAAAAGAAAACTGGAAAAATAAATTTTTGAAACCAAAATGAAACAAAATACATTATTTGAAACAAAAATAAAAAGTCATTTAAAGAATAGATAAATATATATATAAGTAGCATATGAAGTTTCATGATATTGAATATTTAAAACTTCAGGATTAATTGGAAGAGCAAAGCGAATAAAATTTGTTGGTAAATTGGGTTCCAGATTCTAAAAGAAGGAGAACAGCTCAGTCACGATATTCATTTTGATTAAAATTAATTACTTTGGTTGTTAGTTGAGATTTTTGTTGAAACTTATTGAAACGGGTGTGGATATTTTTTATTAAATTTACTGTTTTTTTAAAATATCTGATCCTAATTTATCAATTTATCTACATCCGAAACGAAAATGATATCTGCAAAATTGCATCTAAATGAAAATAATAAAAATAAAAAAATGAAAATTCATTTTTATTAGTGTACTTATGAGTTGGAAAATAATCATTTATCAAAAATCTGGATATCAAAACAAAATAATAAAAGTATGAGGCACTGATAGAAATAATCTAAATAAATTAGAATTTCATTACCATTCAATAATTTATTCTTAATTTTTATTGAAAGTTCAGTATTTTATTTTTTGTGACATAAATTTTAGCTTCATTTCCTTGTTTTCATCGCCTAATGCTTTGTATTGGACATTTTATCTAGTTTACTCTTTTTAATACCACTAAGAATTCTATTATTCTATCTTTTACTTTTTCTATGCCATAATCATTTTCATCTAAGATTTTTTAGCTACATTTGACCTTGCCGTGCTTAAGATTAATTCTGATCAAGATCTTCCTTTTGTTGCATTTGGTGATTCTGATAAAGCAAGAGTTGGTGATACTGTTATTGCAATAGGTAACCCGCTTGGTTTGGGTGTTTCTGTAATTTACGATTTGGTTTTCGCAGAATTTTGTAGAATTCAGAAGAATTTTTTATAAAAAAGTATTTTCTACTTTTTAGAACTCTAAGAGGAACGTATTTATAAAAAGATTTTTAATTTTTATTATTTTATACTTTTTAGCCTGTAATATATTCCATAATTCTGTTTTATAAGTATTATGGAACCTTGTAAGTATTTTTTTTTCAAATTCACTATCAGATGGGGCTTCTATATGGTATCAAAATTTCAATAAAATTTATGGATTATCTTTTCATAAAGGCGTTTCCAAAAGAAATTATATTTTGAGAAGATCTGTAAAATAAATAAAAAAAAACGTGTTTTCATTCACAATAGTTAATTTCAAAAGTGTCTTAAATAAACAATAATTTCAGTATTTTGCTGTTGGCATTTATTTTATGAATGTTCTCAAGCAAAAATTACTTAAATGCAAATATTAGGGATTTGAAAAATATTACGAACATAAATACAAATTTAGTAACAGTTTTAAAATGTTCGAAGTATATCGAGAATCACCATTGGCATTTTAAATAACAAAACATTCTGTAGGCAAAATCATGATTTAAGCAAATCAGAAAATATCAGAGATTAAATTGATAAGAAATACGTGGAAGAACTGTTTTCTTTCAACTTGAAATATCTGTGTATATCAAAATAATTTCGTTTTCTGGTATATTTTGTATAAAGAGAGATAATTCGTGATGTCTAGCCAGAAAAATAGACAGATCAAGGTGAGATCCTATTGATATCCAGTCGGAATGTAAAATATGTCTATCTATAAAGAAAACTAAAATCGTGGCAAACTACATATTTAGATCATGGTCACAAATGCTAAAGAGATTTCTTTCGTAACTGTAGAAATAAAAGTCAATTGTTATAAAATAAGCACTAGATTTTATTTTATCATTCGAAAAAATAACTGATGCATGTCAGTTTCATTTAACTTTGTGACTAAATAACTATCAATGAATTGCGTTATTTAATATTATATGCATCTTCAAATTTTTAAGTTTCAGTCTATTTTTGGGCTAAAAAAGGTCGAACATAGGAGATCATAACAAAACTTCAGTTGGAGATGATTTCCGCATAAATGTGCAACGGTTCAAAAGTGCTACTGCTTCTAAAAAACACAACTACTTTATCGACAAATTTAGATGTAAAATATTTTAAAACAAATCAGAGAACGATTTATATAAAAGTAAAAGCTATGAACAAGTTTTCTGTTTTGTTTATTTAGGTAATGTAGACTTCCGTTGCCAGGACAGATTTCTGGTGTAATGCTTCATTAAAGGGAAACCGGAAATTGATCCTCGGCATGGAAGTTCTGTGTATTCAAAATAAACAAAACAGAAAACTTGTCCATGGTCGGCCTGAACTAAATGAATATTGAACGATTGCCGTCAAATTGGAATAGCTCCTTGTGACGTTTCATTTCTCAAGCGGCCACACTTCTTTGATCTATTACTTTTTCCTATAGGTAAAACTCTTTTTTTTAAAGTTAAACATGCATAGTGAATTTAATGAAGAATTGCCAATGGAATATAATGCAAATGGGAAGTGCGATATTGCCTATCTAGTATGAGGCAGAGAAGAAATTAGACAACTGATTTTTATTTGACTTCTGATGGTTATTCTTTAATAATACTTTAATTTAGCAATTTCAAAGACTTTTCTTTTAAGATCCTCGTTGAACTGATGGTAAAATGGAAGACATTTCTAGTATTTGAGAAAACTATTTTACTCAGTATAATCTAATTTAAAAATGGTATACTAAAATTAATTTGATGTTGAAACACATTGTTTTGAGCCTAACATTGTGAAAACTAAGCAAAATATATTTAAAAAGTAAAAAAGAAATCTTACCTCCACCAACAGAATTTGCAAAGGTTCCTAGAAATTCAGAGAAAGATAAATAAAGTAAAATAAGATTAATAAGTAATAGCAATAACAAATTAAATTGACTTTCTCCCATAATCTCACATAATTTGTAAATCAAAACATTTATTCAAAACTAAGTGCGTATAAGGGGATAACAGCCTTTGTTGCTTCAAATCCCATAACTCTTTAATTCAAATTCAAGTGCGTATAAGTGATACACAAACTTATATTTTCAATTAGTATCAATAAAAATCTCCAATATAATTCAAAATAATGCTATAAAGACATTTTAGACAAATAAGAAATTAAATAATATTGATATTTTCCCTTGACGGTGTCGCAACGTACATTAAAATAGATAAACAAAATATTTCGAAATGTAAACAATATTTTCTTGATTGTGATTGGAAATAGGAAGTCATTCAACATGAATAGCAACGCACATCTGAAATATCTTCGTAAAGAAAGTGTTTTATTTGCAGTATTTCTTATAGTTTAGATAGTTCAATATATGTTACACGATCTGCCTCTTCCTGTTGGTGAAATGAACACAGATTTAAAATTTTGAAGCATGGACTACATGCCGAATTTCATCCATCTAACTCTTTGCACGTTTGAGTGACGTTGACATGCAGGCAATTGAAAATTTTCTTTAACCCTTTTGCTTACAATAACATATCTGACATGTGCATCGAATTACAGAATTTTTGCTATTTAAATCCTTAATTAAGTCAACGTAACAGTTAATTTTAAGTACAAAAATCACTTGGACACGCTTAAATGTCTCAATTATCCTTTACTATCTTAAATACAGGGTGTACAAGAATTGTTGGATCCATTTAAAAAATTAATAATTAAAAAAAATCTAATAATATTACGACTTCAGGGTTTTTTTGTAAATGAGAGAGCAAATAATTTTTTTTCAGATAGGTAGCGTTCTGAATTTGCTACAGTTAGAGATTTCCATTCGCAGTGCTACAGATCAGCAGAAGCCGATGCGTGTTTTCTGGTTTCCTTTTTTAGTTTTTTCTTGAATATCTCGTCTTTCGAATTACAATCGATTTAACAAATTAAAGAGTAAATTTAATTCCCTACAAATACATACTTTTATTTTTCTTCTAGCTTTAATAGTTTCGCAGATAATGGCTCTCAAAAATGGGAGATGCCCAATAATTTACGACCACCGTAACGGCGCATTACCTATCTGAAAAAAAAACTTTTCAAAATGCGCTCTCATTTTAAAAAAAACCGTAGTTGTAACATTATTAGTTTTTTTATTAATTTTTGAAATTTAGCCAAACATTCTCTGACATCCTCTAGATTGAAGTGATAAAAAATATCCCAAATGGGTGGTGTCATATAATTAGGAGGTTAAATAAATTCGTTGGTCAAGGGTTTAGGGCAAGAAGGTCAAAAACGTTTAATGGTTTTCAAAATCTTGAAATCGAATTTTTCTCTCCAAGAATATTAGGGCGGACCGAAAAAGTCGAAGTATCTTAGATCTTTTTGCGGTAGTGCGGAAAAGTTGCGAACTCCCATCATTAAAAAGTTTGCAAAATCTTATGATTCTGAATTGATATCTTCTGTCGCCTCAATGGGCAGAAAGTTGAGAAAATTGGACTAAAAATTGTCAAAATTCAAAAATTAATAAAAAAACACAGATTTAGTTGATCGGTTTGCGGTACTGCTTAAAAGTTGCTATTTTTTAACAACAACACCTTCACAGAATTTTAGAATTATAGTTAATATCTTCTGAGGCCTCAACGGCGCTGAATATTGGAAATTTAAGGCGAATTTTTAAATAAATACACATTTCACTTACCTCATTATGATGCGAATACAAACTTTATTCAACCCTTGAAACATACAAAATTATAAAGGCACTATTTTTTAAATATTTTGGACTCAAATTGTGACATTTGTTTGCTGGATTCTAGTGTAGCTCTGATAAATCCATCCCTGTTCTGGGGTCCAACTCTTTTTCTGGAGGGTTCAGTGACCTGCTTCCGTGTGCGAAAGAAATTTAATAAAGTCCCAGCCGTCCATTGGTACATATTCCTGTATCATCTTCAGAAGTTCTCGAGAACTGATCTGTCTGAGAACTGGAGGCGGTGTGACATAAAGAGCTTTCAAGTCAGTGAGATCTACGTAGTCTGTAGCTCTAAAGTTAACAGCAGGAGTAACGAATCTACGAACACAATTTCGTTCTGGGTCAACTTCAGCATTTATGAATATGTAACCAATGCACCATTGGATGATTTTAGCAATCTTATTTTTCTGGGTTGTGACGGCACAGTCGTGAACACTGGTGTGTTTAATGGTGTAATTTGCAGTCTTGAATTGAAACTTCAACGACCAATCCAATGGATTATCTGCTTACTTCATTTCAACCAGTTGCCATTACGACACCTATTTGTGCGCAAGTCCCTCGTCTTACACCGGAGACATTGGACGAAACCTGAAAGGATGCGAGAAATTGCCACTTGTTGCATTTAATAGTATTTAATGTGACTTGGCATTGATCACACCAACCTAAGTTGTGATCAGAAATACTTTTTAGACATTTGCACAGCCATTATTTCTGGCGTTTGTTCTTCAGATCTGGTGAAGCGAATTTGAACAACTGCAAATCGAATATTGAGGCTTTATATATCAACATCAGACCCATCAAATGAGTTGATAACTTTGGTTGTATTCATTCTAAGAGTTTACGCACCCTCATCGTTCCGAATCAAGGTCCATCATTCCATAAAGGATGGTGCTAGACACTTGTAGCATTTCATCAGCTCATCTCGATACTTGCCTAAAAAGTATCGTGATATAATTGAACCAGTTATTTCTCGGAACGCTTACTTTGCGGCTCCAGAAAACATGCTTTTGGCTATGTTAACTGGTGAGAGATGTCATATTAGAATCCTTGCAGCTCGGCGAATTATCAAGGGAAGGGAAATTAGCCCAGACGATAATTGTGTTCGTATATTCGTTATTTATACTGATAACTTTCGAGATACAGACTACGTAGCTGACACATGTCACACCGCCTCCAGTTCTCAGACATATCCGTTGTCATGAACTTCTGAAGATGATACAGGACGATGTGCTAATGGACGGCTGGAACTTTATTAAATTTCCTTCACACACGCAAGCAGTTAAGCGAATTGTGAAACTCGTTACTGAAGCCTCCAGAAAAAGAGTTGGACTTCAGAACAGGGTGGATTTATGAGAGCTACCCTAGAACTCATGAAACAACTGTCACAATTTGAGTCCAAAAAATATTACAAAAAATAGTGCTTTTGAAATTTTGTTTGTTTCAAAATTTGAATCAAGTTTCTATTCGCATTATAATGATATAAGTAAAACGTGTATTTAAAAATTCGCCTTTAATTTCCAATATTCAGCGCCGTTGAGGCCTCAGAAGATATTAACCTTTAATTCTAAAATTTTGTAGGTGTTGTTGTTAATAAATAGTAACTTTTAAGCACTACAACGAACCGCGCGCGCGATCAACGAAATCTGTTATTTTTTTATTAATTTTTGAATTCTAACCATCTTTAGTCCAATTTTCACACCTTTCTGCTCATTGAGGCGACAGAAGATATCAATTCAGAGTTATAAGATTGTATGCACTTTTTAATGATGGGAGTTCGCAACTTTTCCGCACTACCGCAAAAAGATCTAAGAAGCTTCGACTTCTTCGGCCCGCCCTAATGAATATAGTATGCATAGTATGCGAGAAAGTAGCAATAATGTGAGAATAAGAGTAACAATAACAAAATTGGAATAAAATAATCAATATATGGAATAATTTTAAATAATAAGAATAATGCTAATAACAAAATAAAACTTTTTGAATAATAATAAAGAAAGTCATACCTTCTCCATTGGAGCCACTGAATGCTTCTGAGAAAGCTAGAATAGATAAAATACAAAAATTGTTTTTATTTATTATGAGTGCAATGATCAATAATTTATTTTTTTATGATTTATATCAGAAATTTTAAAACAGTTATTGCATTCATAGGAAATAGGAGATCTCAGTATAATTAACGATCCAGATTGTCTGAATTTCAACCCGATATGCTGGGGATTTAATCTCAAGTCAGGACAAAGAGTCCAACACTGAGATTGCTCCGGATAACTTGGGCCAACTTTTCCATTGACATTATTGCTGATTCCATGATCCTACATTTAACAGAAAGTAATATTCATATAAACTGTAATAATAAAATTGCCATTATTATTCACTAAAAAAGGATGAACATGAATCTTAAAAGTTTTCTTTAGAAGAGTTTAAAAATAAACCAAGATAATTTTATTTTTTAAACTATTCTACTGCAAATTAGTGAATTATAAGTGAAAAACAGGGAATGCCAAGACTTTTAATCCAAAATCAGAGCGAATCGAAGACATTAGTTTCAGGCCAAAATGACAAAAATTGGAACTGACAAGACAAATCCACGACTTCTGATAACCATTTTATAACAAGTACACTTTACTAATAAGCTGGTGTATAACGCGCTAAAACGAATGTATTTGCGTTCTTTTTAATATTAAAATACGCGCCAGATATTATTTTTGATCTTCATTTTTTTATTTTTTTTCCATTTGGTTATTTTTTTAAGTTGCTAATTATTGATAATTACCAGTTATTTTATAAATCAATCAATCAGGTATATTTTTATAAATCAATACAATGAAATAATTTTAAATTTGAAATTGAAATTCGAACACGGTTTTAATAAAGCACTTATTGAATCTTTGATGAACAAGGGCGTAATTTTTAACATTTTCTGTAAGATAAAATAAAAAAGTCGAAAAATTACTTTTGGGGGGAGTTTATTGAACCAAATAATTATTTACAATTAAGAAAAAAGTTAAATCCCCTAAAAAATTAAGAATTTATCCTATACAGCTTGGTTTGATTTGATAAGTAATCACTGAGAAGAAGATTTGCTCTGAAATAGAAAATGCACTTCCAGAAAGGGAACTCCAGGTGCCCAAAATAAAACATTCTTTTCACTATTACGTTTATAATTCTTTATAATTCCTAAAATAAAATTATATTTCTTTAAACATTCACTTTAATTTAATTTTTTTGAGACCAGTACAAATTTCGACCTTGTATATTTGTTCTCCAAATGTTAGAGAAGAGTTTGAGTTCTCCATATTTTGGATACTTCTGACTCTTAATATTCTACCTTATTGACAGTATAAATACTCTTAGAAAATTATTTTTTCTATTTGATGACAAAGAAAATAGTTCCTATAAACATGATGGAGAAAGCTTCATTGCTGTTTCTGCTCAGTAAAAATGAGAATTATAGACTCAGTGTGATTAGGTATGATTCGTTCTCTGTTATGACGATGTTCTCTAAACATATACAAAAGAAATATTATACAGTAATTAATTAAAAATAAAACATTTACTCAAGTGGTATATTGCCTAATGTTTTACTTCTGACGAAATATTATGAGCCTAGGCGGTGCTTTTTAAATCTCTAGACAATTAATTCTCTTAAAGCGGACACCGAGAACTGTGTTCTTAGAACCTTTATCCTGAAAAAAAAATGTTTTTGTATCCGAATTTTAGGCTGATTTTTCCAAACCGTCTTTTAAAATATTTAACCCTTTCTAAGGCCGTGGGAATATACTTTCTACTAAATTCACGAATTTTTAAATGCATTTTTTAAGGTTGTCGTAAGTTCTCGCCAAATTCTTCGATGAAAAAAAACCTGGATGTTCCAATTTCTTATCTCAAACCATAACGAAGTGCCTTCACTTGGCAATTAATTATTAATTAATAAACTTAGTTAACACAAATATTTTCATCCAATAAGCTAAGTGAATTTCTTTTCTTAAATTAACCTCAATACCAAAGTAATTTTATTATACCACTACTAAAAAAATGGCCTTATAAAGGGTTAATAACAGAAATGTTTTAAGAAAATTTAAATTTAAGTCACATTTATAATTAATTTTTAATGAATGTTTAGAAATAACATAATAATTTCCTTAAAATCCTATTTTCAGCGCCTCTATGACTATTTTGTTTTGATCTCCAATATTTTTGATAAAAAGTATATTTTCTCTTTTTCAGTGCACCAATAAAGACGTGTTTTTTAAAAAATATTTTGTATTTTATTATTTTCTATTTCTAATTTAATCAAATTTAAAAATTTATTTTAGTATTTTTACTTACTTTTGTAAAGTATTTACTCTATTGAAGTATTAATATGGACTTAGACAGCAAAAATTAAAAATCACTTTTGAGAACTAGCGCTGCTTTTGTTGGTATGATTTATTGAAAAATACTTTTGTTTACGACAAAGAACAAATATTTAATACAAATGAAGTAGAATCAATATATAAATTTGAGAATATCTGGAATAGAAAATTTAATTTTTTTTCACCTTGGAAATGTTAATGCGAAAATATACTAAAAAGCGTCGCAAAAATGTTACTAAAATTTTGGCTTAAATTTTTGTTAAGTATTTCGCTAAAATATTAAGAATTATTTCAATGATTTTGTTTACATTTTATTCTTAAATTTAAAATAAAATTTACAAGGTGCAAGAAAGAGTGTTCTTTATGGATGAAAACTAAATTTTAACCAAACACTTTTTTGTCTGTAGATTTCTAGATATCCTTAGAATTTGATTTTTTTACTGCCATTGATTTGGAGAAAAATTTATTAACTTGAAAATAGGCGTTAATGCAAGTGAAAGATTGCGCTACGAAAAATTTCAATTTTCTGCTCGGAACACACAATTTTTTTCTTCTTGAGTTCAGGAGCATGGGATAAAATTTCTTTAGAAAAGAAAAAAGTTCATATTGCATTCTAGGGTTAAAAGAATGTTTATGAATACTAGAGTTAAATATTTTTCTAAAGTTAAAATATTTTTTTAATAAGCAATGATGAAAATATATAATAACATAAAATACTCACCAGGCATAAATTACAATAAAAGTTTCACAGATGCACATGTTCTTCTCTTTATTTTTTATTACAAAATAATAAGAGGATCAAAAAGTTCATTTATTTTTCATTTATTAACACTCCTACGTAGAGATATTTTTATTTGCCATTTGCAACAAAGTTACTTAATATTTATATTCATCATTATAATAATTTAATATAATTTATTTTAAATAAATTCAATCCATAATAACGTAAATTGCGAAACTGTATGGATAACTGAATCGCAACGTTTACATCGTTGACAGAGAGATGAAAGGTTTTACGTGATACAGCTACAAAAGTATAACTGTTATTTTTAATAGAACGTTTTTATTTATATCGAGGAAATTTAAAGTGATAATGAAATATGAATAAAATATATGCGGATTATAATATGTATGCTAATTACCTGCTTCGCTGTATGATAAGACTCCAAAAAGAAGTATAAAAATCACTCCTTTTCTCATTTTGATCAAGGCGGAAAAAATAGCTAGACCCGACACCCAAGAAATTGCAACTATTTAGAAAACCATGCCCAATGTAGGAAGCCATTTAGGCCTTGACTTCCATTTTTATAAAGGGCAGTTTATACAGGCACTGCATTTACAGATGGAGTTATTAGATTGAACAAGCTTGTCTACATATCGTAATTATGATCTGAATAACAGTCAAATCAAATATTTATTCTTCGTGCTTTTCGTACTCATGCATACTCAGCCATGTTCGAAAACAAAGTCTTAAATTCGAATTCAATCACTGTTTAATGCTATTCCAAATGCATTTCAAAGGAATAAATATTTAAATTAAGACTTACTTTTATAGTTCACAGAATATTTTAAAATCAAATATGATACTTGAGGTAAGAACATGAAACTGTTGTTCCAGGCTTCGTATCGCCTATATGCGATAAAATACTTTTCAACAAGGTATAAATTTTGTTTGAGAAAATCTGTTATCTAGTTATATCTATTGCTTTCCATTCAAGCATATTTTTAAATAACTCACAATTCTTAGGTATTATCGCTAATTATAAAATATCATTGTTCCACATGATAAGGAAGTTTCTTAATTGTCAAAAAACTCGACCCCAAGAGTTTAGTGAATACGCATGCCATAGACTTCCCTGAATTCGAAAAGAATTATTTTTGGAATTATGTCTGATGCATACTCCTATAGACTTCCCTGATTCCGAAAAAAATATTTTTGAAACCATGTTTAATGAATACTCTATAGACATCCCTAAGTCCGAAACAAATATTTTTGGAATTAGCTAGCTGGAATTAGGAAGCTAGATAAATGAAATTTTGAATACGATCTTTACTCTTTTCAGATTTTTATCAAATTTTGGATGAAATTCTTCGATGGGAAATTTGTCGCTCCAAGCGCATGTTAACATGATAACTCAACAACGCAACTAGCTAGATAGATGAAATTCTTCTATGATTTGTCACCAGAATTGTAGATCTGTATCGAAGTTTGAAAATAATCTGACAGTGTTACAACTGGCTGTGAATTTGCGCTTCTGTGAGCGTCTTAACACAAAAGCCAGATTGGGGAATTTTAGTATATGATCTTTAAACTAAAAGTGTGGGTGTGTGCCTAATCTTGGACTAAATATGAAGAGTTCCAAAATGCATATTCGATTCTTCTTACTATACTATTAAGCTAAACACAAAGCGCACCGTAATGTATAAGCATACAAAAAGTCGTTTCTCCAATATTCGAAAGTCCAATATTTGAAGCGTTAAAAAATATTGATTCTGAATATTTGGAAGCAGCTATACTATTCGAAAGATTATCATATTCGTTAATTGTTTGTATACCATAAAAATATACAAGTTCTAGATATATTTCTTTAACATACAGAAAAGGGTCGAAGTTTATTTTACGTGAAATTTCGGCTAACAAAGTCTTTAAATCTCATTTTGATTATCAATAACAAATTAATGTTTCAACGACTTCAACGACAAAATTTTACTGAGTTATATTCAAATTACTTGAGAAAGAAAAATATATTATTCTATCTATAAAATTATATCTGATCAAAATTGACATAATTATAAAACAAGATATCATAAAAACAAATAACTTTGTGAATAGTTTGTAAAAAATCACTGGGAAAAAATCAGAGTACTTACGTTTCTTCCAAGTTTTAATTATTTTCAACGAAAGGTTTCTCTAGTTTTTATTGAAACTAACGTATACTCTGTACTTTATCAAGTTTTTAAAATATTCATTCAGATTCATAAAACAATTTGTTTATGTTTTTAATCATAATCAAAATGCCAACCACATGTAAATAATAGCTAAATACATATTCTGCTCAGTTTCCGTCGATCCCACAGTTTTTGTTTGAAGACAAAACCGCAATGCTATCTTTCTGGATAAGTTCGGCGTGGCGTAGTTGTATTAACATCCCGTTTTGAAGTTACACGAGGGATATTTGGGAACAGACCTTGTCATTTTGAACCGCAGTTAGATGATGAGGATGACATTTGAGCTGACATCCCATAGTCCAAACTTCTATGCCGGACCAATGTTTACACCCTTTTTTGTAGGTTGGCTCTATGTGCATTTTGAATAAATTATAAATTAAATATTTGATAACAAATAAAATAAATAAAAAAATAATAAATTAAAAAAATTAAAAAATCTCACTCCAATAAGAAGATGTTTGATCTTCAACAGTACATTTGAATTGTACCGGGACCTCATACATAATAGACGTTTGATGGTTTGGCTTAGTATCCTTTGATTCTGAAGCCAAAAACCATGTTTCTAATGATCTCTAGTCAATTCTAAATAACTTTTTTTTGCGATGACTACGAAGAAATTTATCGTTTCTTAAACTAACTTCGAAGTCAGCATATTTCTATTGCTCTCTCTTATCACAAACCTTTTCATTTCCTGTATCCTTCTCTTTGATTATAAAATTCGTATAATGGCTGAAAGAAATTAATTGAAGACTAGTTATCTTACTAGTTCTTTCTTTATAAAATTACATTTTGCTTGAAATCCAACAGAATCAAAACATTCTTCTGTGACTAAGCATCAACAAAAATAATAATTATCAACAAATATAAATCAGCAATCCAACCATGAAGATTCCAGCAAATCTCATTGCAGGACTGCTGGATTTTATTCAATCCTGGATATAATCCAGCAATGCTAGATTTTATCCAGTATTGTAATCAATGTAGGAAAGTAGTATTTTGATTACAGATAATGTACTGAAATGTATTAAATTTCACGCAAAAGATGATGATTATGCAGAGGACGGAAATCTTAGATCTGTTTATTCCAGCCATAATCTAACACGTATGCATATACATTTGCATACCTCTAACGTAATATTCTAGAGTAATAATACGAAATATATAATCAGATTTTTTGAAACATTTAATGTTAAATTATTAGGAAAAATTTAAAATTCTATATCCAGAGGAACCGATACTCACACTTTAAAGTAGCAGATTTACCCACCGTTAGAACTAAATTCCTGTAATTGTATTTTTGGCATTTTCACATGTAATTCTGTCGCGTCTATAAAATGTAATGTATCAGAAAGTAAATCAAATCTCGCAATACAAGAAAGAGGCATTACGAAGACAGCACTAAGTTTTGGTGAAAATTTACAGTTAAATCTACACGGTATTATATAATGCCTTTTTTAAAAAAAAGAAACATTTAGCAACAAAGAAAATGTATTGCGCGAGTAAATTATTTTCAGATTATGGATTGCCAAACTTATAAAATGTATAATTAATCTTCTGCTTTTTATTTTTATAATGCCTTTAATTATATTCGGCATGAATAACTGTCGTGAAGAAATTCAATGATGATGCGACATTTTATTTAAATATGGTGAATCTAGATGTTTCTGAAGATGCATTTATCTAATAATAATATGAAGGCTGACATGTTATTTGTAAGTTCCGTCATGCAACATGCGCGATGCAAAAATCGATCAAAAAGCTCTACAGGGCACACCATTAGTTCTAGAGCTACCAAATTTGACAGGTTGTTGCTTCTTGGGTAGTAGGTGTTCACTAAGAAAGGGTTTTTCTAATTTTAATTAGATTTCTAAAGGGACATACGACTCTTAAACCTCGAAAAAATAGGGGAAATCTGTCAAATTCGATACATTGTATCTCTCTAACAATACATTTTACAAACTCACTTTTCTTCTAGATAACTATCTATTCTTTCTGTTATAGTACACATGTTTTCAAACCTTAATATTTGTTTGTATTTATTTCAGAGAGTAATAAAAATGGGTATAATTTTTTGAGACAAAATGAGATAGTTACCTTGCACGCATGATTATGGATAAATTATTGGTTTAAATACAATATTTTGGGTATTTCAGAAATCCAAACAGTCTGTTTAAGAACTTGAACGGCAATTTATTTACATTTAAATTTAATTTCTATTTTATATACCAATTTAAAATAAAGTGTTAAAAATAGTCAAAATTTAAACGTTTCTATCCCCCACCACAAAATTTCTTTGGAGAGAAAATGTACAAAAAGTGTGGTTAAATTTGTAGAACATTGCGTACTACATATTCAGTAAAAAGTTTAGGTAAAAATATTCAATAGTTCTTTATATATTGTGCGCGCAATATCAAAAAACCACATTTTGAGATTCAGCGCTTTAAATACGCACTGTTCAATGTTTACGTTGAACAGCTGATACATTTTCCTTCATAACTTTCATAATTATTGGAATTTTTTAACGCGGATTGTTTTAATATGTTCAGAAATAACTAGTGAATAATATAAATACTTTTCAAGAAATCGAAACTTTTCGAGATTTAACAGTCGTATGTCCCCTTAACTAAAAATTAATCAAAAGTGTAACGTTTTATCTCAATAACTTCGGAGCATATTATTGCTTAAAAATAATTTCACACCACTTTAAAAGGCTAGAAAATTATTCTTTCAGATATACGTATTTTATTTCTGTACAAATTTTGTATGATTTCAATAAATTTGTAAAAATATTTTTAAGTATATTTGCAAACAAAACTTTTCATTGTTTCAATTACTGCATTTAAACACACGCGCGTTGCAATGATATATTAAATATACTTTTTGTGTGCTATCTTTGCTAAAATAATATAAAAACAAACCAAATATTAATTATCATGCTTCGATGTTTCGGACTAGAGATTAGAATCTTCTTTAATTATTTTTACTAAAAAATTGGTGGATATAGCATTTAAAAAGTTTCATTTTTCAAGACTAAATAGTCAATTTTAGACTTTTCAATGTTTTTAATGATATATTTTAATAAGTGCTTGTTCATTCTCCCGGTTATGTATTTCATTTCAATGCCACAAGTATTTAACTAAAATTTACATTTTTATCAAGGTTTATAATGATTTTTATGTACACCGCTGAAGATCGAAGAAAATGTCATTAACGACCTCTTAGTAAGAAATATGCAAGCATTTTTTTACTAGAGGCTCAAAAAATTTTTTTGTTGTTGGGTCAATGTAATTTATTATAAAACTCGACAAAGATTCAAGAATAGTTAAAAAAATTATTTAATACGTATGTATGAACGAAGCCGAAAGTTCTTCATAATCTGGTTCGAACTGGGAAGTACTGATTAAAATTATTGTACTATTATTTTAAATTATTAAACTATTATTTTAACATTTGTGTCGGGTCAGATAGAGCTTCTAAGCTAACCACATCTCACCCGTGGACCGTAGTGTACTCATCACTGACCTATCGAGATACAACCGAGAAAATGCTTTTCATAGTATCTATTTTCCCTAAATGAATAAGGCCTCGGTGGTCTAGTGGTAAAGTCTTAGCTTGGGGCCGGAGAATTTGCAGGTTAAAAACCCGATTCCACTGAAGATCCATCATGTATTGGGCCTGTTGCAAATTAAATTATACGTAGGGGTCTATCGTCCTCCGGTTGGTGTGGTGCGGAAGCTTGGAGAGGAGGCGCCAGCTCAAGTGTCGTCCTCGTCATCTGACCATGTTTTCAAAATTACGAGGTCCGTCCCAAAATAGACCTCGTGTTGTTTCAAAATGGGACGTTAATATAACTAAACTAAACCTGAAAGGAATTTCGAGGTGTATCATTAACTTCTCTTGAATTAGGAAAAAATTTAGAAACATCTGGTTTTGAGAGGAATTCGTACATTGACTTGAAGAGAAGGAATTTGTGTGAATGAGGCCTTCTACATTTTTAAATATTTCGTTTATTAAGAGTTAATACTTAGAATTTTATAAGTGAATTATTTTTCTTTTTTAGCTGCTGTGATATTACCGATTTTCATTCTGCATTCATGGAGAAAACCTTGGTGAATTTTTATTTTGAGTTAATTTTCAGGCAACTTTTACTAGACTTTTTAGCTACGGCATTCATTCGATTTAATGAACAAGGAAAATTTATTGTTAAGTCCTATCCTGCTGTTTGTTTCTAGTTACTTTCTCGTAGACTAAGAATAAATAATAATAAAATTTGACCTCGAAATTTTCATGAATCTCTACGTTTTAGACCTCCCTACTCATTTTGCAGTTTTGTCAGTCTGTCTGTCTGTGGACACGATAATTCGTAATCGAAATGAAATAGATGAGTGACATTTGAATCTTGTATTTACTCCAAATTGTAAATCCGTATCAAATTTTGGATGAAATCCATCAATTGGAAGTCTATTTTTCTGACCATGACAAGAGCATAACTCAAAAAATGCAAAGAGCTAGATTTATGAAGTGGTTTTATAAATGGTATATATTTTGTATATGGTTTTATGACCAGAATTGTATATTGGCACCAAACTATTTTGACCCAAATTCATCAATTGATTAAATATCTGTCTGTGTGTATGTGAATAACTCATTAAATGCAAAGAGCTAGATAATTGGCATTTGGTATTTGTCTGGATTATATCAAATTTTGGACTCAATCGGTCGATGGGTAGGCTGCTTGTCTGCCAATGTGAAAATACAATGAGCTACATAAATAAAATTTGGTACTCGGTTATGACACCAAAATTTAGATCTACAAGAATTTTGAACTCATTCAATTGACCTGTTAACCGGGGAATTTACTTTTGTTCCATTCGTTTCCCATTGAAGTATTTCGTCATACCCGGTTAACAGGTTAAAGGGAAAAGGTTCAAAATGCATATTTGTTTCTATTCACTAAGAAAGCGCATCATATTGTATAAGCATATTAGAAAGCCGAAAGGGGAATTTTTATTGCTGTGTTTTTTATAGTCATGAATACCTGTGGCGGGATTTTTTAAAATTATTTGTTACTACCTAAATATCTGCCGTGTCTAAATAAATGTGACTGCAAATGAATTACAGAGCGTTCACTTCCTTTTAATCATCAGTCGGATTATTGAACTTTTCGATTTTTTAAAAATTTGGATTTCTCCTCTTAACTTGCGTAGCTGTAGTGTACGTTACCGTGGTTTTATTAAAAAAAATGTTGCCGAACAGTTAAAATTTTTTTGTGGAATTTGCCCTCAAAACCTATTCAGAATGCCGTTGAATCTCAAACCTTAAAGTATTTGGGAACATAAAATTCCACATCAATCTTCCAATGAATTTTGTCGCCTCAATCCTTCTACTTTCCAGCGAAACAATGAATACTTTTATTGTTATCCACATGTATCATACTTACCTGTTTGGAACGACGGGATTTTATTTTTGTGTTGATGTAATTCATCTTTTCTTATTTTGAGTGATTTTATGAGTTATAGTGTAATTTCTTTATATCGAGCTTCCATATATTGAAAATCTCTAAATGTCGAATTATTTTCATGAGCCTTGAATTTTCACTATAAAAACGAATTGAATTTCTATACACCTAACAAAAATTTTCACATAAAAAATATGTATATCTAATGCAGTGTCCTTCGACTTTGTTCATAATACTGATTATAAATTAAATAAGAAAAAAAATGTTTCCCTGATACTATCTGCAACAGAAATTCACAGAAGAGCTGAAAGTTGCTTACGAAAAAGCAAAATCACTTGCTGGTGAGTCATATATTATTATTTGCTTCTGGTCTACAAACCTCTTTCCTAACTTGGAATGAAATTTTACTTTAAATTCAGTTTAGCTTTAAATTTCTTATAGTGAACATGGCACCGAAATGGAAATCTCTAAATGTGAAAGAGAAGTTCAGCTTAATTAGAAAAATTGGCAAGCCGCAAAATATTATGTTCAAAAAAACTTTAGACACAACTTTGTAAGCTTAGTTTCGTTTTTGTATATGAGCATGCATGTTTTAGTACATTGCAAGGAAATTTACAAATTACGCACATTTTTATATTTTTCAAAATAAACTTCTTTGATAGTTTAATCTTTTTAAATATTCTTTAACTACGCATAATTTTTTTGGTTAGAAAATGGTGGAAAATTTGCAATGAGTATTTCTGTGTGTATTGAAATTTCTAAATATCGAATTATTTTGCAAGAAACTTCAAGTTCTGTTATAGAGGTTCGACTGTATTTTATTTTTAATTTCATGTGCCCGTATTCCTTAAGATTGGTTTCCCTGCACTGATGCAAAAGCAAGAAATTTTTTCATTTGTTAGATATCAATGAAATTCTTTAAAGCATTTAGAAATATCATCATATTAATTGATTTAAAGATGAAATTTGAATTTGTTTTCGATTTGAATTTTTGATTCGCATGGCCTATTTCGTATCTATTCCCTTGTGAGTGTTTCCCTCTCATGTCACTTTTTATTACTTCAGTTTTATGGATTTCTGTTCGACATGTTATTACTTTATTTCTGTACCACAACTTTAACCACATTATTACTTCATGCTTCTCTAAAATGAAGGAAATTTCCGGTATATAATTCAAAATGATGGAATCTTGAGTTTTTAACTATCAAAGAGCTCAAGTCAGGATGAGTCAGTTCCTGTCACGTCCTGATATATCATGATCTGCAGCTTATTTCTAATCATCAGCTTATTACAATCTGTTTCCTGTCTATAGTTTTTTTAAGTTTGAGGTTACTTATCTGGCTAAATTTAAGATTACTCTGAAGCATAAAAAATGCCATAAAACAGCTTACTAAGCGATACATTTTTTCCCAAGCATTGATTTCAATATGTCTTTTGAGAGAAGAGAATCTTGCGTCGATAAATTTATTTAGTTTCATTACATTAATCTAGAGATAATCCAAATTCGTATTTTATAGTTATGATTTTTATTCTCAACTAGCCGCCTTCGGCGACCAGCTTGTTTGCCTGGAATATGATTTCAATTGAATCTTGTTTCATTTTACATTCATGGCTGCTTTAACAACGTAATTTTAAACTTCAGATTCTGGTAGTGAATGGCCTTGTACTTGTTATGTTCATAATAATATTCATAATCTGTTCACATAAATGTTCCTAATAGAGTCAACTAACTGACCATGCCATGCAATCTAACTGTAGGTTGTCAGCGCCATCTTCACTCTCTTGCAAAATATGTATTTGACTTTAACATTAAAATGACGCACCACATTTTATGGTCAGCGGCATGTTAGCTGAGTTAAATCATGCTAAAAAAAGAATGAAAACATGGTAACCATAGCCATTCAGATTATTGGATATATTTTTTAATATAAGTAATATGCCAGACAGCTTGGTTTACGAATTCCTCAAAGATTTTGATGAAATAAAATATGAAAGCAAAATGTATTAAGATATTACCTAAAATTTCAGCTATGAAAGAGAAACACGCAATAAATTTTTATTTAAACTATGAAAACTGTTTGATTGCGTTGCAACAATGAAAAGTATTGTTGTAAATTATGCCAAAAACTATTTTTTAAAGGCTATTAAAATTATAGTAAAAATTATACGGCAACTTAATTGATAAAAATGAAATGTAATCTTTTGCTCTTTCAAATAGTGCAAAATTGATTTTTATGCTGTAATCCGTTCGGAAGTTATTAAATAAAAAGGTCAAAATTTCGTTTAATTTTTAATTAATTAAAATTCTAATTAAAATTATTTATTATAAAGGACTCCGAGGTGCACATTCCCACCCTCCAAAGTATGTCTGTGCCAAATTTCGTAGCTCTAGGTCCAGCGGTCTGGCCTGTAGAGCGCTAACACATACACATAGAGACAGACGTACACACATACATTCTCCTTTACTATTAGGAGAGTTGAAATAACTGAATCAATTATTGTGGTTTAAACAAATCAAATAAAAAATGTCAGATATTGTCATATAAAATTTGAATATACAGACCAGGTTGTTCGTTGTTTAACTTTATTATTTATAAAGAAATCTGCTCCCAAATTTCAGTGAACCGTTGCGATATAAAAACTATTAAAAGCATGATCTTGAAAATCTAGCTAATTCTAGAAGATGATATGCGATCACTTGAATATTTTTTTAAACATAATTTGTTCATTTTTTGCACGTTATTGTACATTTGAAAAATATTTAAAATTCAATATATTTTGCAAAATTTTCCAATAAACTCTTTAATTTGTAGCTGGTACGGGAAAGTTTCCGAATAATTTTTTAATGTACAGTGAGAGTAACAATATTATAATAATAATAAAATGCAGAACTTATTGTAATTTATTTATCGTCAAAACAGAGTAATTAACGTTTAATAAAATACACTTTACAGTAGGAAAAAAATAATTTAAAAAACTGTGCCATCGTTCTAATTACGGAAATTTATTGCACATTCTGGAACACTGGGTTTACAACTTCGACCACGAATTTCATTAAGCACAATTAAGTCAAAAACATTTTTTAATTCTGAAATTCACACCATCAAACAATGTATGAACCTAAGGATAACATTTTATGCTCTGTAACAATCTTTTTCCTTTATTTACTTCCTTATGATACAAAACTACGTAACATCAGTTTTTATTCTTTTTGAACCAGCATTTGATGCCTTTAATGCCATTAGTTTGCTTTGGCCTTTTCCACTTCCAATTTATGAGTACTACTAGTGATTATAACTGCTTTCTGAACTATTTCTCTAATTCAAGATAATAGTTCCATTGATTTAAACAATCGAATTCAAGCAACTTTTGCACAAGAGGAAACAAAATCCCTCTTCCAAACTTATCTTTAAACTATTTTAATAAAATTATTATAGTAAATTAAAGCCAAAAAGTTTCCTATCTGAGGATATAATAACATATTACTAACTACTTTAAAACAGCGTAAGGTCAATTAATCTTTTGTTAAAATATCTAATTGATTATACCTAAATTTAAACACTTCTTCCCTGAATGCAATCATGTAGCGCCTTCTCTTAAAAATAATTTCATACGCCACGTTTACGTCGTTTCAACATAATTCATCCGTTTTTTGGTTAAATATTTAATAGAATTGATGTTATGATGGTCCAATCTAGGCGCTGGTTCAAAGTAGCCAACTCTTTCCGATAGCTCAGCTGTCGTTAATCTAGTTAAACTTTTTTGTATTTCAATATATCTTTCCTTTCAGGGGCATGTATATTAGGGTGGATCGAAAAATCAAAGTGTGGATAAAATAATCGGCATAGGGCGCAAAAGTTGTTTTTCAAGTGTACTAGCATACATGCAAAATTTTTTCAACTTTGTTTAATATCTTCCGGTGCCCCAAGACACTTCAATATTTGCAAAAAAACGTTTTTTATGCCAATTTCGAATTAAAAATTAAAGATAAAAAATGTGTTAAAGAAACGATTTTACAGGGAGAAACGTAAAGGAGAAAGCGAAGGAATGATAAAAAATACCAACAAAAATTGGAAAATTATCGTAATCAAAAAATATCGTGTTTGTTCGATATCACATTTTGTAAGTGTGCAAATTTCGATACATGTAAATGCTAAAAAGACATGAAAATTCCACTTGCTGAGCGAATGTTTATGAAAGATCAAAGACTAGAAAGTAAAATCTTTATTGGAGGAGTGGACGTAATTGCGGCCAAAAAAAGGAGAAAAGGGTAAACGAAAACAGATCGAAGACAGAAGGAAAAACGTAAAATGGTTAAAACTGATGCTGCTCTTGCTCAATCAATGGAGATACTTCAGCTTAACACTATGTCTTCGTCCTCATATACAGCTACGGATATAATTACCATGCAATATCAATCACAAAATCGTTTAGATTTCTCCACCTTAGCAAGGCAATGTTATCGATACGGAATTTCAGATGGAGCAGCTGCTTCTTTTGCGAGTTCTGTTTTACAAGACGTTGGAATTGTACACGAAGGAGAGACTTCGCATGTGGTAGATCGCAATAAAATTCATAGACAGCGTAAAAAGCTTTAAAATGCAGTTGCAGAGTCTACTAAGTTAACAATGTCTTCGTCTCTTTTAACCGGATTATATTTCGATGGGAGAAAGACAACACAAAAGTGCTAATTAAGAAGGACCCAAAGACCACGAAGGAGGAGCATTATACTCTTGTAAACGAACCTAACTCTGTGTATATCGGACATGTTACTGCTGCAACAGGAAGAGCTAAAGCCATAAAAGAAACAATACTCAATTTTTTTGTATCAAATAATATGCAATTAAATGAGCTAACAGTAATTGAATGCGATGGAGCAAATGTTAATACTGGGCACAAGAGAGGTATTATTCGCTTGATGGAACTGGCTTCAATAGATCATTACAGTGGTGCATTTGTTTGCTTCAAACAAATGTTTTACCTCTTCGTCATCTACTAAATTCTTTAGATGGTGCAACAACTGGTCCTAAACAATATTGTCGACCAATTCGTAAAGCAATCAAAACCTGCGAGGAGCTACCTGTAGCTCCTTTTTCTTCAATAAGTGTGGATATATGTCAGATAATATAGATAGAATGGTTCTCAGCAATGATAAGCAATATCTATATGATATTTGCTTATCGATATCACGTGGTGAATGTTATTCTGACATAGCATTAAGAAAGCCTGGTCACTCACTCCCTCACTCAAGGTAGAATTTAGAATTTTAAGTGGCAGATAGAATTTTAAGGTTATATGTCGTCAAAGAAAAACCATCTGACAATCTTATTAATTTTGAACATATATTATGAAGGTATATGCAACCTGTGTGGTTCCATGTCAAGACAAAGCCCTCCATAACAGAACCAGCGCGGCATATTTGGAGACTTATCTCATTTTCTAGATATTTGGAACCCAAATTAAGAAATATAGTAGACACTTTTATTCAAGGAAATAGCTTCCTTTGTCATCCTGAAAATTTGCTATTGTCAAAGCTCACAGATAACAGAGAGAATATAAGATCTTTAGCACTACGAAAACTAATTTGTGCTAGAAATGAAAACAGAGGATCATCAGAATAAGAATTTTTCAAGTACCAAAAATAGACTTTAAAGCAAAGGGTTATTTTGCAATTATTAACTGGCAACACCACTTCTTTTGATGAATTTTCCATTTAAAGAAATTGAGACCATGGTAAAAATTAGAAAAACCGAGGAAATATCCATGCTATACCCAAGCTGTAGAAGGATGTTTTCGCTTAGTGTCTGAAGCGTTGGAAAGTGTGTATGAAGAAAAGAAACACGGCTTCATATTGAATAGCATATAATCAAGAAGTCTTATCAAGCATTATAATACCAAAAAGGATTGCATCGTTTAGAAATATGTAACTCTTCAAACTAATAGAATTAAAAAATCTATGATGTAAGTTCACTTTTTATAAGTTTTGTGATTTATTGCTTTGACTATTAAATTTATACTTCATGTATTATTATAAAATTATAATTATTTATAAGTTTGTACTTTAATACTTGAATAGTCTGCCAATTTTTCCAATATGTTTCATTAATTCACAATTTTTAATAGATATTTGTAAAAATGTCAATTTTTAGCTTTTTGGAGGGCGTTTGGGCCACCAGAAGATATGAATGAATTTTAAGAGTAATAAAAAAACGTAAACTAATATACCCAAAACAAAACTTTCTTACCCGGCGCTAAAGGAAATTTTGAAAATATATTTTTTATAAATTTCAAAAAAAATGTTATTTTTAACTATTTTTAGAGCACTTGGGGCAGTGGAGGATATGAATGGATTTCAATAAAAAAATATATGTAAACTAATATACCTAAGACACAACTTTCCCACCCCATGCCAAAAATAATTTCAAAACAAAACAAAAAAAATTTGTAAATTTTCATAAAAAATTCAATTTTTAACTATTTTTGAGGAGCTTGGGGCACCGGAAGATATAAATGAATTTCAATAAAAAAAATTATATAAACTAATATACTTAAGACACAACTTTCCCGCCCCATGCCAAAAATAATTTCAAAAAATTTTTTTTACCCTATACTTTTCGATCCACCCTAATGTATATGTTGTGCTTCTGATGCCCATCTGATTTTCCTGGAAGAGATAAGAATATCCTTACAACTAGCTATCCTTACAAGCCAATATAAAAATATGAGGAGATAGACTGGAAAGCCAGAGGAGAGAATGAATCCACTAGTCGATGAGATTTGTTTTGAAATACAACACAGAAACGAATCGACTATCGAAGAATTCTAATATGGTCTTCTTTAATTTTGAAAAAAAAAACGGGCTTCATTAACTACCCATTCAGCTGTCTTTTTCTGGGAGAGCCCCGACACTTACAAATAACCTTTGATACAGTTGGATTTATTCTTATTGCCTGCTTCTTTTATCATTTATGATTTTTCCCCAAAACTATTTGTTTGTGTTCATTTGCTTGCATCTGGAATCTTTCATTGGAAAAGAATCGATACTACAAACTTATTTGCTGATAGACTTTCACCAAACTCACTCAAAGTTTACTTAATGTAAAGTTATAAATTATATATGAATGGAAAGATTTTTTTTGTCGTTTTTAAAATATGGATTTCACAAATATATTCAGTACAAAAACAAATAAATTGAAGTTTTTATGCGGATTGCTGACGGTGTTAAGTAAAACTTGCTTTTACAAGTTACTGAAAAAAAAGGAATTCAAAAGCCAAAACTCAGTAACACGATTAAAAATCTAAGATCAAAAGAAACCAAATGAGGGGTATTAATACATATATTCAATCTATTTCTCCAAAGTTATGATCTGATATGGAAAAAACAGAGTGTGTAGACGAGGTCTTTCCAAAAGAAGATGTTTTGTCAGGACAAGCAAACATTCAACAAAAAGTTGAAGATTTCACCTACTTCTGAGGGGATATTATCTTTTAATTTTTAAGAAGCATAGAGAGTTTATAGTTATTCAACTTAGTTTAGTATGATTAGCGTTCCGTTTGGAAACTAAACGCGAACTTATTTTGGACGACACTCGTAATTTAAAAATGTTGTCAGATGACGAGACGTAATCTAAATCGGGACCATCCTCCCCAAGCTTCCTCACTGCACCATTAGGATGGCGTTTGACCCCGACAGATTTAACGTGTACAGGTATGAGAAAAAGTTTTATCGGATGAACCTAGTATCGTGCCTACGAGACTAAACCAACAATCTTGTAACAGAAACTCCAATACCAAGTCATTGCAACCAATCCTCTAGAACAGGGGTTCTCAAACTTTTCTCCCTCGCGTATCACTTGATTATTCTTTTGTTTTCGCGCTCCCCCTACTATCGTATCCCATCCCCACTCCCGTAACCATCTGTCTATGCAAAGAAATTTTTATCAATAATGTTAAGTATAGCTTAAAAGTGAAATTACTCGAAATATTAACATTTGCAGAACTTATTTTTGGTTTTACATTTTATTTCATTTTTACAACAGTATTAATTCAACGCCAGGGAAAATGACACTAGTATGGTAATTATTTCGTTTTACCTTAAAAGGATAGCTAAAAATTACACTTCGTAATAATCAACTATTCATGTGTTATAGTTATTAAATAGCAAATATTCACTTGGAGAAACAAAATTCTTTAACTTCTTTGATCCCTTATATTTTCTTATTCCCGCCATTAACAACTTTGATATCGCGTACCCCTTCGCGTGTCACCAGGGGTATGCATAACACAGGTTGGGAATCTCTGCTCTAGAGTATAACACGATTCGGTTTCTAAATTTTTAATATTTATTATTATTATTATTTGGATACTAAACTTTTGACTGCTGTTAGATTTCCTATCCGAAAGAGTGTGTGCGCTGTTTAAACGCTTAACTTAAAAGCCCGAGAATACTCGTGCATCAAATTATCGCATTAATAGTCTTAAAACTAAAATTTAATCACTAATTAGCTTTATAATTTTACATAAAAATTTCGTAGAATCTATAAACATCTCAAGTATTATATGCCTTCTGAAATAAATGAAAACGACAGCCCCTTTCCAGAACAGAAGGGATCATCTTATTAGATAGCAAAGAAAATGAAACAGTTAAGGTGTTAAGTCATCTATGTAAAAATAAGTTGAACTTTTATCTTTGCAAATTAGTGAATTATACCCGTGTTTGGCGGTCACCTGCTCGTCCGTAATATTAATAACCCGTAGTTATACTTTCAAAGTGGCGGAATAAATTAGCGAAATAAGTCCAGTTGTTGAGGTTGGGGGACTCTGTCAAAGTTTTATTTGCTCTATCTCTTTGAAATGGTGGGAAGTGGGGTGCATATGACCATTAATGACGTATCTAGGGGTCATGAGTTTTCATATAAAATAAAAATTGGCGATATCGTTACAGCTGTTAAGGCTGAGAGACTCTGTGAAATTGTTTCCCCATGGAGAATGTACAGTGAAGCTGTGTTTTTGAGATTCCTCTCAAAAATGGAGAATGGTAGGGGCAGGCGACTATTGATAACTAGGGGTAATAAGATTTCATATTTGGGAATTATTTTAAGTATATAAACATTGACCAAATCTCTGTCCTTCTCTAAACCCTTGCCTTTTGAAAATGATATTTTAATTTTTTAAAAAGACTTTTGGTATCATAGTGTTAGTTTGTTTTAGTGCTTTTGCGATTATGTGCTTTCGTTTTTAATTATTTATACGTTTGGAATAGTTTTATGATTTTGTGTATTCTCTGTGTTCAACTTTTTGTTTTCTAGTGCATTTTTTTTGTTTACTCTTTGTGGCTTTTGTTCTTTGTGTGTTTGTTGTGTGTTTATAGCACTCTGTAAATGGAGTTTTCTCTGTAGTGTGCTTTTCTTTAAATAAATAAATATTTATCCTATATTATCACATTTTAACTTGTGGTTTCTGAACTATTAAAATATACTTTATTGGAAATCATGCAAGAATTCAGCAGATTTTTAACTGTTTTTAAGAAAAAAAATTCTTTTCTGAATAGAGAAGAATTTTACCTAAAAAACTGTCTCAAAATTAATTTAAGTGAAGATAACTTTTAAAGTAACCATTGGTGATTAAGTTATTTTCAAGTCATAAAACACCTTATGAAACGGGACGATCGTTTACCTAGAGACAAGTTAAATAAAGTTGCAACCAATGCATTCAGGGAGTTGGAAATCTAAGTCCTGTAACCCTAACACTGTTACTTCGATGTACTTTTTCTCAAAATCTGTTATAGATTTATATTTGAAATTTTTTATACAAGTAAAGTACATCTTTTTCATTATACTAAAATTATTTTTTTTCAAAAATTCAAAAATTTATTTTTTACAAATTTTTTGTGTCAAAACAAAAAGTGTTAAATTGGCCACTTAGATGTACTTTTTCTCAAAATCTATTATAGATACATGTTTGAAATTTTTTATAGAAGTAAAGTACACCTTTTTCATTATACTTATGTGAGCTGTGGTTAATTTTTTTTATAAATTTACAAAATATTTAATTAGACATAGTAAAATTTTACCTTATTTTGACACAAAAAAATTGTAAGAAATAAAGTCTTGAGTTTTTTTTAAACGCTCATTTCAGGGTTAGGGTTAACGGACTTAGGGTTCCAACTCCCCTTCATTTCTCTAGTTCTTCTGGAAATGTTTAGGTGGTTGTCATATTTACTTACAGATATGATACGCAATCGACCATAATCTGTAGCTCATGCAAGATGATTCATTTAATTCATATATATGGAGAAGAAATCCACTTCTGCATTCGCCTTCCTGATCTTTCTCCAGTTCTTAGGATTATAACGGAATCATTTCACGCGACGTCACAGTCACGTGGTGAATGTCATCACGTATATTATCTAACATCTAGTGCATGCATTCGTGATACACTGCATTTGTCGTGCTGTGAGGTAATACTACTAAGAGTAAATGCACGATGCGCAAAGTATTCTAAATTCAAATTGCTACAAACACACGTCACTTGCATCACATGTGCCTGATTATATGCCATTATATGAAATGGCGCGCCGTATGCGAAAAAAAAAATACATTTTTGCTAACAAATCTAATATAGATCATTTAAGAATTTCGTATCATAAATACCAGTATTACATTTTTCTGGAACTTTTAGTGCTGAATATTATTGATTAAAATTACTTTCGGATGCTACACATGACTTCAAAGCCGTATCACTAACCCTCAATCAAGACACTGCATTAATGCCTTGTCAATGTGATATTTACCATTATTTGTAAAAAAATTATTTCAGATATAAGTAGTACTTTACTCGACGGAATATTATTAAGATATATGTAGTACTTTGCTGGATCAAATATTATAATACATTTCTAGACAAAATAGGTCACTTTTATATTATGATTTCTTAAAACATTGTATACTTTTGTTTAGCCCATGTTGTAAATACAGAAGATTAATATTTCTATATTTGTAGATTAGAATTCTGTAAGTAGAGTAATAATTACTTGAGAAGAATTGAGTAAATTCATGTCCAAGTGATTCACATCAAATGCGGTGCGAAAAATTTAACTTTTTGAAGTATCGCGCATGTTGCAGAAGGAAAAAGAATGTAACCGTAAAGACATAGAGCAGTTTAGTTTAGTTATATTATCGTACTATGCCGAAGCAATACAAGAGCTTCACATCATAACACCACACCATACCTCAGTCTCTAGATCTCACATGGTTCCTGTTCAGTTTGGGTTTAGCTGTAGATGAACTTTATTAGAAAAAATACATTTTACATAAAGGGAAACAGAAAAATTACATACTATATGAATACACAGACAATTGACAACAATAATATGGAAAGTTGCCGAATTGGGACGAGGTGTATTTTTTTTATGAATGATGATGATGAAAAAGCAATTTTAATAAAAACAGTAGTAAAATTTTTAGTAGTTAATTCATTCTAAAAAAATGCAAATGAAATAAAAAATTAAGGAAACTGGTTTCCAAAATTGGACCACTGGAATCCCAAATTGGACGAACAATTTTTTTAGGTACAATCAAAGCAAAATTATTTTTTGATTTTCGAGTTCACTTAAGTACATTATGAATGAAGTCCAAGTATAATATTTTTTCCACTGTATCGTTTTTTTTTCTTCCTTTGTTTTCTCACAAATGATACAAAATAATTTAACCCTAGTTTCTGTTCTTTTTGAACCAACATTTATGCCTTCAATGTCCTTTTATTATCTTTTTTGCTCTGGCTAGTCCCACTTTCAGTTTTTTGAGGACTGCTCGCGATTTTTTCTTCTTTCTGGGATATTCCTGTAGTTCAAGATAATAGTTCCATTGATTCAAGCATCCAATTTAGGCAACTTCATCTCTTCCAATCTGAGCAACTTCTGGAGAACAACAACTAAAATTCACCTAACATTATCTTTAAAATATTTTTATAAGATTATTATAGGAAATGGTAATCAAACTAGTTTTTTTTTCTGAGAATATAATAAAGTGTTTTTCTATTTACTTTAAAACAGTGTGAAGACTATTAAACTTTTGTTAGAATATTTCACTGATGGTATGTAAATGTAAACAATTATTATCTAAATTCAACCGTATAGCGTCTTCTCTAAAAAGAGATTCTATAAACCACATTTACATCGTTGCAACATAAGTTGCCTATTTCACGGCTCGAATATTTAATAGAATTGAAGTTACGATACTGGTCCAAATTCGCTAACTCTCCTCTAAATAAAGAGGAAAAAAGTTATCTTTGTCTGGAGCACCAGAATACCATAAGAATGAAAATGTGAATGTGGAATATGAATGAAAGGCATGACAATGTGCTGTATGCTTATTTCAGAAATAAATACGTAGGTGCATTGCTTCATATTTAGTCATGACTAGGAAAAACATTATATTATATGTAAGTTGCTAAAAATATTTAAAATATGTAATATGCATTAAAGGCAAGATAATTAAAGTAACTTTTCGTTATCAACTATGAATTTTATCATGTTTATCATTCGTTTTCTTGAAAATGCATTGCTGAGAATTCTTTGATACTAAAGACTTTCCTGTGAAGGTGATGAGTTTCTCAGATGCCAAAAAAAGAATTGAAAGGGAAGATTTTGCATAAAGAATGATGTCACCAACTTCTCCGCAAGCACGTAATTTATTGTCTGATAAGTGAAATTGGCGTAGGAATGGCCTTTGACAAAAGGCCGGCCATGCCTTTCGACAAACAGGATCTTTTCACCAATACGAAAGGCTTGTAACAAAGTCGCCAAATAATAACGATGATTTAGGGGAGCTGTAACAAAACGAGGATTTAGGGTTGCAGGTGAAATTTAACTCAACATTCTTCGACTAGTGTCAACCGTCTGAGGAATGACAATGCTTTCCTGTTCAGGTGTGGTATAACAAAGCTTGGAGGGACAGAGGCGCCAAAAGCGTCCGCAGACGCGACGATAATTGCTGGAGACCAGACAGGACCACAGGGTTCTTAAAAAAAAGCGTTAATTGACGATGTCGCCTACATGAAGGGAACTGAACAATGCAAAGTAACGAAGCGTGGATTTGATGGAGGAGGGGCAACATTTACCTTTGTAGGAAGAGTGCTAACGAGGGAGACATAATGGTGGGACTTTTTGCAGGTGGTGGAAAGGAATGCCATCTTACTAATGAGGAGACCCGGATCGGTACATAAAACGGGGGGGATTCGTTTGTCGGAGAGAGTTGAGAGTTGGACTTCACCGACGCTGGTGAGCGTTAGGTTAGCTTCGAATCGAGACTCGGTAGTACTCCCATCAGGGATTGCGAGTTCGGATATTTACGGATAGACCTGGTCCTCGGGCTCATCTCGTAGGAGTTCACATAGAACTCCGGGACTATATTGAATTTTCCAGCGCAGTGCAGGTTGGTTTCGCGAAATTAATTAACTACGCGGCAAGAGTTACAGTTCCTCCCTTCGAGGTCATTTTTATTGATTTTTTGTACATAGGCATTCTAATCCAGAAAATGTATATTACAAATGTATGTATATAATTTAGCTGTAATAAAATTCGGAAAGACTACTCATTGTCTGAAATCGCCTCGAATTTGCTCAGCCATCAAACCGCGGCCATCGGCCGTGACGTTATAGGCTGAACTCTTTTTTTATTTTTTTATAGAGAGACTTTATAGATATACCCTTGTTCCAGAGATTTTGCCATTTTCTTAAAAATATTTCCTGCAGAAGCGGCTCATGTTCGAATCCCGTCTTTAGGTCTTCCACTGCAACACTGTCAGTGATAGTTTCTTTGGCAAGATTGTCAGACGAGATTAGTGCTTTTGAAGTTGTCATTATTTAAATTAATGTATAGATTCCAAGATAAGTTGTAATTTCGTATTTGAATAACATTATTGGTAGATCAATCTGCTATTCTTTAGTCATGGTCAATCAAGTGTATGCTTTTCATCGGTTTCAATTTTGAAAAAAACTTGTTTCTGAACTTGCTATTATACCGACAATGCTGTGATTTGTGCAAGGCGATAAATAAAATTGTAACACTGTTTTCTTATTTATGTGGGTATTTATGGAGGACATCAATTTGCCTAGTTGTTTTCAAAAATTCGTATTGTTATTTCTTGTAGATCGATTTTTAATGTCTATTCTACACTTATCTTGAGAATTATTGTGCACTATGTATCTTTTACATTTTGAATAAATTTGGAGTAGCTCATTAGAAGGAATATTTTGCAATTTTATAAGAATACCTAAATTTTTATTCAGTACCAACATTGCTGGGATTTATTTACTTTTGCAATAATGTCGCCTTTTTTTCTAAAACTGAACTGTTATCTTCAAAAACTTTGCTCTTCAAAATTAGGCGGAGAATCTAAATTCTCAGCAATTTTTGTCAATTTTACCAACAATTTTTGAAACTTGTCAATATTTCAAATCCTTATTTAGATTTTTTGTCTTATTCATATAATTCAGGGCATCACTGATATGAATGCTTTTTTTCTGAAACTGTCCCCTTGATTTCAAAAAAACTTTTTATGCCACGTAATTAAAGATGCAATAAACATAAATTTCGCAATATGTTGCAGAAATACATTTGTTTTTACTATTTCCCTTCATTCAAATCTGCTTTAGTATTACCGTTTATCTTGACAAAATATAATTTTGAGCTATCTCTTAACAGTGCACAGTTGATAGGGTGAGGGTTTATTGTCCTGGTGGAGGGACTTCACTCCATCACTACGTACCTTACCACGCTGACAGACAACTACCAGATAACTCGTAGTTGGCGGTGTTGTCCAGGACGCCGCCTTCGAGTTGTCTCGTAGAAGCATAACTAGACATTTTGCTCGTACTAGCCTTGATATTTTATCTGAACTATATTTAAGGTACGGAATAATTTACCGAGCAAAGCAAGGCCTCCTTTTAACCTGACCGTTCAGCATCTTCTCTGTCTCTAAATTTGTTTGTGACGCAATCACGACGAAACGCGTTGTTCAGATTTCTTCGAATTTGCCATGAAGGTTCCATGAAGGAATTAAAAACGATGTATATGTAGGAATTTTAATTTTTTGAATTCGTTTCCAGGTAGTGGCCGCTTTCCTTATCTCAATGTTTTGGCCATTCAATGACGAAGTCTGATACCAATAAAACATTTGAATAATTTCGATAAAGGCATTTAATTTTAAGTTTATTAATACTATAAAATAAGACATTCAATTGCAATTTTGTTAATACTGATGAAAGCAATGATTTGTGTAAATAATTCGCATGAAAAAAGAGAGACAAGATCATAGTTTTACTTTGAGAGTTGTTTTTCCTTGTTTAGTTCCATCTAATCTTGTTTTTGTCCTTTCTTGAAAGTTTTTTTCAGCTCTTCTACCTAACGGTTCATGTTATGAATATTTGGAGATTATCTGTTATTTGTGTAACGCATTTTTGCGTATTTATAACAACAATTTTCATATTGTAGTGATAAGTATGATTCCCATTATTTCATCAAGACACTTCTTCAATGTTCATGTGTTTTTTCCATTATTAAGGTTAAGATAGTAAAAATTGTTTTCTTCGGAAATTAATGTCTTATTGATCGAGCAAAGCGACGTCTCAAATTCAACTTTACCGCTCAACATTTCGCCTGTCTATAAATTTGTTTGTTACGACCAAATGTGTTGTTAAACTTATCGTATAAAAAATAGTTCATAGCATAGGTGACAGAATATTTTCACACAAGTCCGTCGTTTACAACGCATGGTCAAAAATAATTTATGAATTATTCATCCAAACTCTCTCAATTCCGTGAAAGAAACCCAAATTTCTCTTTCCATTGACTGTATTGTTTCTACTGACTCTATTTTTTATTTCGTGAATTAGATGTTTTATGATGTTTTCTGTTTCGGAAATTATTATCTCCATCAAAACAGTCAAAAATTCCAACATCATCTATTCAATAATGTCAGTTTGATTGCCGCGCTATTTTTTATCTGACTTCCATGAATCGTTAAAAATACATTTTTAAATATCTTCTCGATAATTTGCATATAGTTGTATTTAATATTTTCACTTTATGTTCTGTAAATAAAAGCAGTAATTAAAAATGTATATTCTGTTTTCCAAGACGTTAATGGCAAACTTCAGGTAAATAAAAGCAGTGGCATGAATGGCAGTGGTTATTTATATTATTATTATAAATATTTTTATTATTATAAGATAATATGCTTATTTATATTATTATTATAAATATTATTATTATAAGATAATATGCTTATTTATATTATTATAAATATTATTATATTTTGTGTAGTAATGTGATTGAGTTAAAATCAAAGTTATATTATTTAAAAAATTATCACTTCCCATTTACAGATTTGGTCCAACATTTGATGTCGATGTGTTTTTGTGTTAGCTCTGTTTTTTGTGTTAGCTTCTGTTTTCCAAGACGTTAATGGCAAACTTCAGGTAAATAAACGCAGTGGCATGAATGGCAGTGGTTATTTATATTATTATTATAAATATTATTATTATTATAAGAGAATAAGCTTATTTATATTATTATTATAAATATTATTATTATTATAAGATAATATGCTTATTTATATTATTATTATTATAGATATTATTGTTATTATAAGATAATATGCTTATTTATATTATTATAAATATTATTATATTTTGTGTAGTAAAATGATTGAGTTAAAATAAAAGTTATATTATTTAAAAAATTATCACTTCCCATTTACAGATTTGGTCCGACATTTGATATAGATCAATAGTTTTTGTGTGTTAGCTCTTCATGTCAAATTATATTCACTCAGTTCGTTTTGTAATTTTTATGTTTAAGTGAAAGGAGATAGATGAAGAGAAACACATAATATCCAAAAATTATTCTTTTTCGGAATAGGAGAGTTTTGAATTGTGGAAATTCATCAAAAAAATCTTCATGTCGAAATGTGTAGATTATAGAACTTTTTATTGAAATATATCTCGTATATGAGAAAATGAAAAAGACAACAACATGATTTTCATTGTAATTTTTTATTTCAAAGTTAGAAGTGGCAAGAATTTTTCAAGAATATGTAAAAAATTATGTTACAACAGAAGAGAAGCCCAGGGTAACGAATTTTGGTGAGAAAACGTTAGAATAAAACAGACCAGTGAAACCTATGACAGCAGAGGTGTTTAATAGAGCTTCTGATTATATTCCAAAAAGATTTTATTGTATAAACTTTGGATTCAAAGCTTTTGTATTTTTAAATATTTTATAACACATAGTTTTTTTTTTGCTTTATCTGAAGATGACTTCAAACCTAGTTCTTTCTATTTTCTTCTTTCTTGGGTCACTTCTTTACCATATATATTTTGTAATGAGCGCTTTGAATCCATATAAATAAATATATTTGCTGTATATAATTTTTTATAATTCCAGTATATTATATTTGTTCAAATAATGAAAAGTTCAAGCACTTGAATGTCTTCCTGGTTTTGCATTGCTTCTTATTGCATTAATTCTGTGAATTATAAAAATAAATATGTAAGCAAATATTCAAAATACATCATAAATAAATAAAAATTGAAACTAAAAAATATAGAATCATCACTGTAACAAATTTCTTTGAATTGCTCAATTTTTTTTTTGCCTTAACCCTTTCATTTCGTTGTGCTATAGCAGAGGTTTCCATCATGTGGGTAAGTGTATCCGTAAGCGTAGGTGGCGGACCATTTAAGGTACGCAAAAGTGATCTTGGCAATGGCAAGAAAAAAAACATAAGAAAAATATTAATAAAAATATCTAGAATTTTAGTTCCCTAAGTTCAAGAGAAAATTAAACGATGTGCAAATCTGAAAGCCTGTTCACGAAATGAGAAAAAGGAAGGAGTAGATTATATTCCAGTAATTGACTAATAATTGGTTATCACCTGTCCCTCCCACCATCAATCATATTCAGTGACGTAACTGGGGGGGGGGGTAGATCCTCCCCGGGTTGCACTTGGAAAAATCAGACATGTAGGAAAACAGTTTTATAACTAAGGAGAGCAGAGTCAATAGTTCAATCATTGTATACATAAAAAAATAGCTGTTGTGATTTATTCATATCTTTCGCCTTTTTTCGGTAAATTGCCAATGTGTGAAAAAAGACTGACGATGGACAAGTAATTTCGCAATATATACTCAGAGATCGAAGGCGTCAAACGACGAATTGCGTTATTAAACAAAATCTTTTGACCCGGAATATATATTTTTTATTTTGAAGTTTATTTAACTTTTAAAAGAAGGGCGGTATTGTTTAGCAACGGATTCGGAAACCCTTCGCACTTTTGCGCATTAGCCGGGCGGAGTTATTTTCATCAAAATAGGGGGAAAGTGAAGAATGGAAGGGTGATGTTTACATTTTAATTGGAAAAATCAGACATGTAGGAAAACACTTTTATAAGTAAGGAGAGCAGCGTCACTAGTTCAATCAGTATATACATAAAAATAGCTATTGTGATCTATTCATATCTTTCGCATTTTTTCGGTAAATTGCCAATGTGTGGAAAAAAGACTGGTGGTGGACGAGTGATTTCGCAATATATCCTCAGAGATCGAGGGCGTCAAACGACGAATTGCGTTATTAAATAAAATCTTTTGACCCGGAATATATATTTTTTATTTTGAAGTTTATTTAACTTTTAAAAGAAGGACGGTATTGTTTAGCAACGGATTCGAAATCCCTCCGCGCTTTTGCACATACGCCGGGCGGAGTTATTTTCATCAGAATAGGGGGAAAGTGAAGAATGGAAGTGTGGTGTTTGCATTTTACTGAGCGTGATCTAACAAAGAACTCCGGAAATGCGCCCATATGACTCATTGCCTGACACCCCTTTCCGGTGTAAAATCGTCCAAAAGTGGTAGTCTCGGAATCCGTTGCTGAACAGTATGTTGTAACTTCGCCCCTGGCGGCAAAAGTTGCAGCTTCGCTACTTATCATATTGCACAATTATGTATTGACCATCCAAGAATTGGCAAAAGCGTAGTGTGGCGCTTCAGTCGAGGACTCACAAGAACTCAACTCATAAGATTGAGATTAATGTTCATATAAATAGATGGGCTGCCACGCATCAAATCCAGTTAAGTTTCTTCTTTGTTTGCTTCTTAGATGGTAAAGACGCTGCCATCCTTTTAGTTACCAAAAATAAAAGATGTTTTTTTATAAGGTGCTGACTTTATTATTTCGATCACAACTTGGCGTATCTACACGTAGTTTTAGTAGGCGCCACTCAGGGGAGGTGCACAAACGCGATGCGCAGAAGGTCTTTCCGCGCATTACGTCATATTGGGACAGATTCCGGAACTTTCCGCTATTCCAAGCGGTTTCGAATTAAAGAAATAAATTTATTCCACCTGCAAGAAATGGTAAAAATACCCTATTAAAATGGTTCGTTATTGTATCCTCGTCATTTTGCATCACAACCCAAATTTTTATTGCTTATAAATTCCGCGCAATTAGGTAAGATTTTTTTTAATGAAAATGATTCCTGGTTCTTCTCTTTTTGTTTACTTTACCAGTTCAAAATAATCGATTCGCTTTTTAAAAAATGTTTTTTGCTTTTTTTTGCTGCTTAATAGAAATTTTTGATGAATGAAAATAAATAATATGATCTTTGGCTTATTTATATCTAGTATGGAGCCGAGTTTCTGTCTTGTTTCTTTTCTCACCTCACATATCAAACTAAAAGGCGGGAAATTTACTTTTATTATAAATACTTCTCGTATGATTCAGAACCGAGTAGATCGCTTGAATGCTAAGGTGATATTTTTGAGTTTTACTCTGGGGCGTAACGTCTCTTTCCAGAGCAAACAGTTAGATAGTTTTACGGAAGGATTTGAAAGCTTCAATGCCTGGTTTTGCTGTTGTCGGATTACGATACATTCAAGAAATTCGAAATGGAAAAACATTTCTTTTTACTCATTTCCGAAAGATCCTGATGTTAGGAAAATTTGGATTTGTGGATGCAAAAGAAAAAAAAGCTCTTTAATGACGCAGATGTTTGAATTTTCTCTCAGCGACAATTTTCTCTCACAACTATCATCGTGATTTAAAATCTGATTTGCTTGGTTTCCCTGCAAATAATAATAAAAGTTCTGAAACAAAAACTATTCCAACATTATTTTTATCATCAAATGAAATGATGAATCAAAGATTTAATCAGTTACAGAGGAGCACTCTAAATTAGAATGGAATATAATCTTCTGAAATGTGCTATAGACTGATTTCTCTATTGCACGAAAATAAGCTGTGGAAATTACTTAATTGATTGCCATCGAAGCGGAAATATTCTAATCAAAGGTATTTAATATAAGTTTTATTATTATTGTTCTGTTTAAAACATATCAATTAGACAACCATTTATTACTAATATTGCAAGAAAATATTGATTATTGCATTGCTCGAGAGATTTTATTTAATATATGTTTATTATCTGGGTGTGAAAATGTAATATTTATATATATTAAAGACGCAAAATATATGTGTTCCTACTGCGACGTCATCAATTCATCCGCTCTCTGTGAGCCTCACCTTTATAGTAGTAACCTTGGGCGCCACTGCCCTTCCGGTTCTTCTTCTTTTGTTTTTTTCAGTTATAGGGAGTTCCATAAGAATTCCTAAATCTACCCAGAGCTTCTGGTTTCGACATTTTTACTTTATAAGCGATTAAAAGCAGGTGTGAAAATTTTATTACCGTGATGAGAAATTGTTAGTTTTCATCTTAATTACTATTATAAAAGTGGAATTAAATATAAATTCAAAAATAAATCCTACAAATGCTATTTTCAGTAGAGTCATTTGGCCATTAAGCTAACCTAAACCCTTCACGTTATTATCATTAAAACTTTTTTTCGTGGAGGGATTAACAGCAGGGGTACTCCATTATGAAAAAGACTAATCAAGGGGTACGGGAGTAAAACAAGGTTCGGAACCGCTGTGCAATAGGGTGTCAGCTGGAACTTAATTCGGATGTGTTTAAACATTACAGCAAAAAGGCTTAAGTAAGCCATCTAATGAGGTATTTACTTTTTGTTGTAAACCTTAACCTAAAATAAGGACATTTTAATTATTTACTTTCTAATGCGAAGTTAACCCTTTCATTGAATTATGTTAAAGGATGACTGCTCGAAAAGAATCCGGCTGTATTCGAAAGTTGCAGCAGAAGAAGAAAACGAGTTGTGTAAAATGCTGAACATAAATCAAAGTTCAAAGGTTTTATGATCTATGTGAGACTGAGAGAATATTAAATGGATACATTGGATATACGCTACCTTTTCTAAGCTAGAACGTTTCTAGACATATCCTATACACATACACATGGCCACATTAGTATCTGCGCCATTTTAGTTCTTTTTAGAACTGTAGTACACACTTTGCTATTAGCAGAGCTCAAAATGTAAAAAATTCTCATGTATTCTATAATACGAATGAATTTTCTGCTTTGCTTCATGTGTATCATTGGTGCTAAGCTAATTAATATTTTATTACTCAAATTACGCGCATCTGAAATGCAGTTAGTTGTATTTTTCCAGTTGACTTATAGAAGAGCAGCATTAAAATATATCAACGTTGATAAATTTCGCCAAAATAATGAAGAATGGATGCATTTAAGAAGAACGAAGATAGAAAACTAAATATTTCAGTGAAATGATTGTATCAGCGAATGTATTCAAGGGAAAATATATCTATTGTTGTTTTTGCATCTACGGAGACAAAATATGCAATTTTGTTTGAGATATAGTTTACTTCATTTTTCTTCTTTTTTTTCACGACATTTGTGTATTTGTTTCAAAATTTGATTATCTCATCCAAATGCAGATAATACCGCCTGTTAATAAGTTTCTATAATTGCCGTTTCAGAGTGAAAATCTAATATCGTTTCACAAAGGGTCAAAATTAGTGGATAGTAAAAATAATAATCAAAACAATGAATTCTTAGAGCTCATTTGAACAGATTAAGATGAATTTTATATATGACCTGATTTAACAACCATGATATATACAAGATTGTTATAATTGAAGTTCGCCAATTCAGAAGGATCTAGAGCAGTTCTATTGCTTCAAACGAAACAGAATTTCACTAGTATATAGTATAAATGGTGCGCTCTATCAAAAACAGAAAAAATTGGAAATAGTCAAAACTTCGCCAATAGGAGGCGCTGCGGCATAAATGAATGAGACGTTTGCAGATTGTTTTCGTTACTTAAGCACATTTAATTCGAAAAGCTCAATTGAGTTTTTTCAAAATTTTAACTGGAAACGTTGCCGAAATTCAGTTTCAAACGTAAAGTATATTTTCGTACAGAAAAACCGCTCTTATTCACCTTTTTTTCCGGTAGCACATTACAACTAGTACATTCTTGTGAACTTTCTTGTACTACATTCTAGTGAATTTTTTTTATTTGGAGCCAGAACTGACTCTAAAACCTTCTGAATTGGCGAAATTTAATTATAAAACCCCTGTATATATAGAAAAATAGAAAAGATAAATGTTATAAAAAAGTGATTTAAGAGACAAACCTTCCATATCAATACTCGGTGTAATACCTTCTTCTTCTAAATTCAGTATTATGTCTACTATTTGTGAAAAGCTTTTGTCTAGGATGTCCGCAGGTAAACTAGCTGCAAATATATTAAAAATTATAAGTTCAGACAAAAAATAATTAACATTAAATGAGAATATCAACATAAACTGCAATTATTTCCTTCACAGCAATAAAAATTACCATATGATACATTCGTTCGTATGAAAATCTAGATAGTGAGAAGGACCGTAATGCGATTATGGCATATTCTCGGATTCGGCACTAGAAGGGCTTTAACACCTAACCCGACTCAACCTTTTGGAAGTTTGGAGTAATTCATAGGTCGGAGTAACTAGAAGGGCAAGCGTTAGAGACGCTATGACACCAAAGATACTATGTGAACAATGGCCTGGTGCACGCTAAATCCAGTGGAGCTTGATACTTTCGCAGCCTGAAAGAGTGGTGCTGGCTTAAGTGTCTTCTCCGTCATCTGACTACGATATGCTCCTGGTATAGCTTCAAAGGGGACATTAATAAAATTAAACTAACTAATTAAACCCCGATAACGACAAACACATGAAGATGTGAGTAGGTTATCTTATCATTTTAAAATGTTGTATATTTTATGTCACCCAGTCTCAAAACGCAAGAATAATGTATGCAGTCTGAATAAATTCTGAAAATTCATTATCGGTTTGTAGTGATTTCAGTTTGACCTGACCAACAAACGATCCTTTCAGTCTCCAGACATTAGAAATGACCTGTGGTCGATTGAAAATTCGTGGGGAGAAGCCTTCGAAATTCAAATATATATATCTAATAAATATTTTTTAATTTTAAATATTCTTTTTTTCTCTATAGAATGCATTATTTTATGTTTTCTTAGAAGGACTTTAGAACGAGGAATAAAACAATCTTGATACGTAGTACTCTGAGATCCATGCTTTATTGATTTTTCATTAGCATTTTTGTTAAATCTAATGAAGTGTTCACATGTTTAGATCTGGTGGAAAATTAAAAATTAGTTATTTTAAAAATAAAGAAAACGATAAATACCTGCACATTTCAGTTTCGCCAAATATTAAATAATCCAAGGAATTTTAAAATTGACTAATATTTTATTATTCAAACTCCCACCCTGAAAACGATTTGAATGAAAAGAATAATCTAATATTTTAATTGAATTCATAATTTAGAAAAATAAATTTCTTATCAACAGTGTAAATTTGCACAAATTTTTTTTACAATCTTAGTAATTTTGTATTCAATCATGAATTTAGAAAAATATCTTGGAACAAATTTTCGATTTAAATTTCCTCTTAACATGTTTGCATTTGTTTTCGGATTTTTTAAATTCACGAGTTTGTTTTTCTCCTACGTTATAAACGAGTTAGCAATTCAATAATTTTGAAATGAACTGGAATACATTTCTGCATTTCCTTTTGCTTAAAGACCACAGAAAGAATTTAAACGAAAGATAAATTTAATAATTAAAAAATGAGGAACACGCTTTCCCTTTAACATCGAGTGAAGAAATATTAATATTATCATAAAATCAACATAATTGTGCCAATATATTGTATTGAATAGAAAATAATGAAATGAAAGCTAACCTGTTGTGTCGTTCATCGGGAAATCGAGATAAAGTCCCAATTTTACTGCAATGTCTATTAATGGTGTGAGAAATGGTGGCAAGGTAAGGCCTGAAAGAAAAATTATGGAAATATTTACGTGATTCATTTTTTCATGAATGTGGGAAATGTAGATTTTTCCCTATGTGATGGCAACACTCCGATCTGGATGATGACGTTAAAAGACCTCTTCTCTTCCATTTTCGATGAGACGTGATTGGAACCTCGAGGAGCGAGCATCTCGCTCGATGTCGGCTTACCTTCTAAGGTTTTGTAAAACCCTCTTAACCCTTTCTTTATCTTTTTCTTTATATGTTCGTGCTGTCTGTTTGTTCTGTCCCAGTAACACATTCACTGCCACCGATGCGCTGGCGCGTCCAGAACCTATTATCTAATTAGATGGCCCTCTTCGCTACTGAAGTTAAGAGATGGCAGAGGCCGCGGTTGCCTAGTGGTAAGGTCTCGGCCTCGGGACCGGAAGGTCGCAGGTTCGAGACCCGATTCCACCGAAGATCCGCCGTGTGTGGGGCCCGTTGCACGCTAAATCCTACGTAATGGCCAAACGTCCTCCCGTTGGTGAAGTTTGGAGAAGCGGGCGCCAGCTCAGCCGCGTCATCTGACCGCGGTTCAAAATTACGAGGCCCGTCCCTAAATAGCTCTCGAATTGCTTCAAAACGGGACGTTAACCGACCTAAGAGATGGCAGCGAAGGGGTTATCTAATTAGATAGATAGATGGTTCGAATCTCAAGCGTGGATAGTGGCAGCGAATGTGTTAAATATTTAAAGTTTCAAATATTTGCCTTCTTTGATTATTGAAGTCGCTTCAACCCAAATGAAACTCGGCCTCAAACCCAGATGAAATTCAGTCCTAACGTTGTAGGAAATAAATACCCACCTCTTGAATACATTTATTAATTTACAATATAAAGAATATATCAAAGATTGTACACAAGTTTATATTTTCCGCTTTTGTAGCAGTATAAATACTTACGAAAATACAAGTATTGAAGACTTTGAATATCTCAAAGTTTGTGAGTCTTCCACAAGACTTTTATTAAGTTGTTCTCAATTAATTGAAATAGTGTGATTTCTCTTAACTCTATCGATACGGGACCATCCCATACGTCCCTTCAAGCAAAATGTGATAGCCGTCCGAAAGTCACTCTGAAATTTCAAACTCCTTTCATTAAGTGTGATTGATTTCACACCCGCCCCGCGTGTTTCTTCGTTAGAGTGGCTCGCCCAGATGTGTTTGGGGAAGAGGGGGGTTTTCTTGCAATTCGGACAATGCCAACTGTCATTGTGGTTTTTGAGGGAGGAAAATGATCCCTTATCTTTGATGGAGGAGTTCGGACGTTCCCGTATTTTGAGGCCTCTTTATTTCAATGGTCTTAGGAATTAGAGGGTTAAACCTGTGAGTAAATTTCCAGATCAGAACGGCGCAGCATGGCCAAATTTGGCTTTTGCGCTCCAAGTTAAATTCAATGAAACTCCAAGTTAAATAACATAAATTTGAAGATCAAAAGTTTTATTAAGGGGTTGGCAAATACTTGGTAAAGAGAAACAATGAGATTACTTTTAAAACTTTGTCTGAGCTTACAGACCAGATATATATTAAAGTGATGGGTTCAATTTACAATGAAAAAACAAAAGCAAATGGTCGCTTAACACATCTATTGGGCAACTAAGAAAATCTTCATAAAATGTAACGTTTAAAAATTATACAATGTTTCCTAGACTTTTCAAAATTGATCTTCATAGACAGAAAAACTCGATAGCTCGATGTAACAGAGAGAGTAAATTAACTTCAATGCCTCAGTGAAATCATATTCGATTTCATACACTCCTTCCTCATAGATGAGAATCTATCTTTCCTACTGTGACTGCATACCATCAGTCTACAAAACTACTCTGTCTTATTCAGCCTACTAACTAAACTACTTGTTGTTCCTGCAGTACCTGTGGTTTCAGTGCCTGCAGATCCCGATGTCGCTCCGCTGGATGTTGAACCTGAACTGTCTGTAGTACCGGTAACAGTAGTATCACCACTAGAAGTTGTGCCTGGGCTTCCTGTGGATCCAACATTCGGTGTCGTGCCACCTGCATAAGAGGAAGGAACATGTCGTAAATAATCTCCGGACAGTCGTTTCGAATAAATTTTTAAACAGCTTCATTGACTCTCAGATGTGTTGCTGCTTTAATTGTACTATTTTTCGCTTATATGAGAAATGATTATTTCCTATTTCACATATTTGTGAGATTGTTCCATTTTAAACAGAAATGCTTGTTTTCTGTGTTCGATATGGTGTGAGGATGTAACTAAAGTGGATGCTAGTGTGATACTGATTAAAACTGAAGCTTTATATTCGATTCTGTATTACTGAAGACATCTTTAGTGCGGTGAAGTGCGAGAAAATATATTAAACAAAACTCACAAAAAAATTCTTCCAACTCACCTGTTGGAGCTCCTTGTGACACAAGAGACCCTGTACTTCCGGTATCAGCAGTACCTGATGTGGCCCCGCTTGGTTCTGTACCTCCTATTGAAAAAGAACCACGTTATATTTATAAAATATGCACATGACTTCTTTCCGGAATGGTAAACACGAAGTTAGATTGACAATTGAATAAAATACACTTGTTTGTTAATCTCCGTGGTTTTATTAAAAGATTTAATTTTCTTTTAGATAATTTTGACTCAAGTGGTTAAATATAATCCTAGAAGATCTGAATTTGGATCTTTTCGATCCAAAGTAAACGTTGTCAGTCTTTAAATGTCGAATATAAAACTCGAATACAAGAAAAATCAATCATTTGTAAGAAAGCGATTTGTGAGATCTGATTAAACGCCTTTCTGATCTGCACGCTTATTTAACACCTCTTCACATTCAGAGTGATTCAAAATATAAAACACAATTTTTTTAATGTTCTACAAATAAAGTGTTTAGAAATGGATTAACTACAGTTGTGATACGGTTTCCGCATCATTCGTAAAGTCTTAAGTCAAAAATTAAGGTTTCTGAGAAGAAAAATATGTTTGGAATTTTTTTTGAAATATCTATAGAAACCAAGCGGAACGATGACTCTTCAATTAATTTTGAAATATAAGTAAGAAAATCAAACCTAGTTTTCAGTTCATGGCAGATAAAGCTTTCTAGACATCTAACGGACACACATGAAAGAGAAATTAGAAATGAATGATTAGGAATGAAATCCTCTAGCGGAAGAAAATGTTTCAAAATACGGAGACAGTTTCTAATGAGAAAAAAAAAGAAAAAAATGTTAAAATTTCTAAAATTTATTATCGTTATTAATTTTCGCAGTACATAAAAAAGCTTAAAATAGATTAAAATAATAGTATTTCTCAAATGAGCATCGACTAAAATTGTTGCTGTGAAGTCTGTGACATCTGTGAAGTCGGACACAGTCTTAAAAATTGAAAAAAAATATTAGCTACCATAATTAAGTAGAATAGTGACCCTTCCTTCCCCATATGTTAGAATTTTCGTCTTAACTTTTTGATTTTGTTTTTTGTCTACATTCTATATGCATCAATCTTGCTTGGAAGCACTTATATATTTAATCCTTCTAGAGACGCATTTTTTGTCTTAACTATTAAAATTTGAAGTTAAACAAAAGTATGTCTCTATGTATGTATCTATGTCCGGCTATCTTCTCACTAACCACTGAATCCTGAAACGAGCGGAAAGCACCAAAATATGGGAAGTAATCCAAGGAATACATTTCGACGATTTAAATTCCGAAGTTACAATTAGTTAAAAAGATATTAATTAAAGGTGTCAAAATGAATGAAATTTTGTGCTTCCATTTATCGGTACTTCCTATAACTATCTGTCACATCGGTTGTTCTTGCATCTGGTTTGTATAAAAGGTTTTCTTTTTTAAGGAGCTTCCACGTTTTTTAGTTTTGATTTAATAAACACCAGGAAAAAATCGCTTCCCTGCATTTTTCTTTCTTTTTTTGTTGTACGGTGTTTCATTTCGCAACATTTACGTTTGTTGGGGGAAAATATGTATTCATTTTTATCCGTTTTTTCCCATTATTATTCAAATACGGGGAAGATGAAAATATATGTTTCTGGTGTTTAATTTATCAGTTTGGTATACTGTTAAATCATTTATAGTTTCTGTTTTTCATTTCGTAGTATTTTTTCTTCTGAAAAACAAATTATTAAGCTCACCTGTTTTAATTATAAACATTGGAATTCTTGCGTTTTCATTCAAGTCATACTGGTACATTTTTAACTGGTACATAGATTTAAGGTAGTAAAAAGACTAGAATTGAAAGTTTTAATCCAACAAGAGAGGATTCAAAATAGATTTAAGTTTGTTGGGGAAACTGAATGACAATATTTAAAGGGCAAAAAAAGATTTGGGCATATGAAAAAATGTGGATCCCGACAAACGCTGGGTTATTAGCTATAAGGTAATTGAAAAGGATATCTACGTTTTTTGGGGGAAGTTAGTGACAATATTTATAGAAAAAATAAACAGGAGCCGGGCATATGAAAATAAAGTAATAAAAAGAGTAGATTTGAAAGAATATTTATGTTTGTTAGGGAAAGTAAATGACAAAATTTGTTGAAATAAAAACGGAGCCGGACATAAGAAAAAATATAGATCCCAAGGCCTCAGGTGACCACACTTCATCTCTTCACCAAGGAATGACGCATTATTCGAGATAGCCCGTGAAACGCCGGGACACAGAGCTAATCTGTGAATAACATTCATCTAATCAGTTTCTAATAGTTTGATCAAGAGTGATTTTCCCTCCATCAATTAATTTAGGTTTAAGCGAACCGTGTGCTTTATTACATTCGCAACATTTACGGATGACAATCTGGCTGAGAGAAAAAGGAACCGGTAAAAACTCGAATAAGTAATATTGGAGCAAACTCTATTTTTCGTTTTTCTGCCTGAAGATTTCTGTGTATCGAGATTTTCTGACCACTAGAATGAGACAATGACTCTTTCCGGACCTTCAACTAGCTTGCATTTTAAAATATTGCAAGACACACAGTGGTGGCTCTTCCATTAAGGATGCAGAGCTGCAGCACTACTTGAAATTTTTTTAAGAATGCATTTTTGTGACCAGTCTTTCACCCCACTTCTGTGGATGAACAACTGTGTTGTATAACTCAATCTGTTTAAATTCACTGCCTCTGTTCAGGGCATAGTGTGTAAAATAAAGTTAACTTGTTGTCTCCACGCCGACAGCTCTAGGCCTTACACCCGTTTGCGTAGGCTGGTCTGTGTGGTCAGAAACAAAAATAAAACTTGTATTTTCGTTTTTAATCTTATTCGCTTACTTTTTCATTCTCAGAGTTCCAAGACTTACGAAAATACAAAAAGGGAATAAAAAATTGAAAAGAAGACAGAAAATGAATCGAAAAGTAAGAGATAAACAGGTCTCAGCTGAAAAGAACTCTGACCCAGCAAAATTCGTTCACTGCGCGGAAAATCCGGAGAGAAAAAGCAACCCTTTCTCCCTTTAAATTAGATGGGCTATGGGCTGCCGAGAGAGCAGCTCTGGATCGCGCGGAGACAAATGAACGAATCTTTTTCTTTTTTTCTTCATTCCTACACAAAGTGGCAATCTCATTGGCAGTTTATGAGTTATGGTTTCGATTTGTGTTACGTCGACAGAAACTGGCCTGCTTTATTATTTTCCCACAGATGTTTTTAAAGATAAAATTATCTGGCTACCGAAAAAGATTAGGAATGCTTCTAAACCTTCCATCTGTTGAAATATGAACATTTTGAAAGATTTTTCAAATATTAAATAGATTTAAATGACATGAATTTGTTGAATGGAATCTGTCTAACATATGTTGTAAATTTCTTTCTTCAATGATTAAATTTATTTTTCCGTATATTCTAGTACATCCATATTGCGTGTTAATAGTTATAGATTTTGTCCGTAGAGACGTTCATTTCGCGTCAATTTGTGCCTCTTTTCTGTTTCGCGTTTATTCTTTCCACGGGAAATTATTTTTTTGTCCGTAGATAATTTCCTGCATAAGCTAGCCGTCAAGAATTGGAAATACATAAGGAGGATGGAGATGCTGCATTTCATTTAGAGGATTCATACACGTGTGGACGAAATGGAATTTAATCCGTCGACAGAAAACTGGAACCGAGAAAAAGATTCGTATAATATCTACTCTTATGTTCCAATAATATACCAATTATTACAAAAAATGGTCGACATTCTTCGGGAGAGAAACATGTATAGGAATGATCCCGATATAGTATGCGTGTCCTAAAGTTTATATGACCTTTCTGTAGAACAAGATTTCTTGTGCATCCACTTATTCTGATGACGGGAATGAAATAATTTTGTCTTTCAGTTGTTGCCAATGTTCCTGAGTGTAGCGTCTTTTGTTAAAAGAATTAAAGATAAAAATTTTTCAACTCATTACATACCCATGCTTGTTGTTCCCGCACTACTTGTGGTTCCAGTTCCTGCAGATCCCGAAGTTCCACCACTACCCGTTGTTCCAGTTCCTGCAGTTCCACCACTAGACGTCGTGCCTGCACTTCCCGTAGTTCCTGCAAATCCCGATGTTCCACCACTACCCGTGGTTCCAGTGCCTGTAGTTCCACCACTGGATGTTGTGGCAGG
>BGPR01001119.1:0-20720 GCA_013235015.1 Araneus ventricosus
CTTGTTTCGGCTATTCTTTTATTTAGTTATGAGATTTAGATAACAATCTGTATTTTTTCCCCAATATCAGTGCGGTACACTTCATTTGCTACGAGATTTATGTTTTGAATTCTTCATTTTCTATTATTGCTTGTCATTCCGTCAGACAATTCTTACTGCACCGACATTATACAAATAGCTAATTATTCCAAATAATTAATTATTATAATTGAATTCGCCAATTAATAGTTAATTACCTTTAATTAAACATAAAATTAAATATTGTGTGTTATTGTATTAGAGAAATTTCGCTTGCCCCCCCATCGGAGATGTATTGCCTCCCCGTCGGAAAATTTCTGGCGCCGCCTCTGGCAACGGAATTTTTTTTTTGTCGTCTTTGATTATTCTAGCTTGCTTCTAGGTCTGAGAAAACAAAATCCAGCATGAATTATGACAGATGCATTTCTTTCAACGCCACTCGTGCAAAATCGCAGGAGTTGAAATATTTTCGTTTCCCAAAAGACGAAGAAAGGTATGAACGAATTTTACTCATTTTTCAACCTTCGGCTTAATGTATACATAGTTCGTTCTCGTGTCAATAAATTTCTTTAATGCTCGCATTATGTTTTATAGATCCGCATAAACACAGCATAACAGGATGGCAAGTCACACTGCCTGCTTTCCTTCTTCTGGTACCTGAATTGTTTGAAAAAATGAAACTTGTCCTCTTCAGCCGCTTCAACCAAGATGCCTTAGAAAGCTATTTTTCTCGGTTGTGTTGTCCATTGCTTGAAATTAATTTATTTAATTATAAAATTTGAGTTTGGTAAAAGAAAGCTGAGTAAATTAATTATATTGCTTTTATTTTATTGAATTTATTTAACACAACTTTTTCATCATTTCTTTAGGTATTCTTTAAAAAATTCAATGTCAAATTTCAAATTATTTGATAATAAACAGAAATTTGGAAGGTTCAATTTATTCTAAAATTTAGCAATATTTTTAACATTTAAGAAATCTTTTAAGGCTGTCTTAAATGAAAAATAAGTAAATTGTGTAAAATAATTTGCTGATTACTATAAAAAATACATAGAAACTTAAATATGTTTACTAATTCCATGTGTTTAATTGATATTTTCTCTTTAGGTGAGGCGAATGACCATCCTACTCCAGTGGACACGGATGTTATTAGCTGAATTGATGTTTGCTATGTGTGGAAATGCCAACTATGAGCCAGATGGTGACATCATTCTTGAATCCACCCAAATCATCCCGCAAACAGATGAAGATTGCCTAGATCTTGTTTTTGATGAACCATCATGGATTGCCCAGAAGCACAGGAAAATTGGGATTATTTGGAGCTCAACAGTGCCATTTATGTGGCAGGCTACATTTCAACAAAATCTCCTCAGAAAATCTACTGTGAACTCTGCAAATCAAATAATGCCAGCAACGCAGTAACTGTCACTAATATTCTTTTGTCATTTAAAGAGTTTGCTAACTCAAAAACCGGATTACAATATCCTTCGCAACTCTTTGTAAATTGTATTTGTAAATCCGGTGAAATTTTCAACTATATTTTTTCAAACGCAAGTCATCAAAGGGGAATTTTGAAAAGATTAATAGCAAATTTGAGGGAAATTGAAAATTCTTTTTTGACTTGCAGTGAACATTCAACTGAACTTTGGGAATTGAAAATAAATTCATATGCCAGAACAATGCTGTACAACAAATCAAAAATTATTTCCAAAAAACAATAATTTTTTTTAAAAAAATAAAAAAAATTGCAATAAAATCTAAAAATATATATAGCCATCATTTATATATATATTTTATATTTTCTTTAGTTCAATGTATTTTATATATATTTTAATTGTAGTCAAATATAAATGATAAATGGCAATTTCATTTCATTATTAAGATACACAATTATTGATGAATTGATTTTCAATGTATTAGTAAAATGCTTTAAATTTTGCTACATACTATTTAATTTTGATTGTGCTTCCATAATTGATATTTATCAAACTTGTTATGAAGGAATTGCCCTCTTAAAGAATTTGAACTGTATGAAAGAATATTAAAACTGTATTTTTCGATAAGTATGTTGTGATGGTTCTATACATCCTTTTTAATTTTGATTCTGTTTCCATAATTGAATCAAACTTGTTATGAAAGACTTACCCTCTTAAAGAATTTGAACTGTATCAAACATTTTGCAGCGTATACATCAGTGTTCAATGTTTGATTATAAATTGTTATATGGTAACATTTTACTTGTAGTTTGTAAAATTATTCTATAAGTATGTCATAATGGTTCTATAGAAGTAGTCATTGGTTTATTTAAGTCGCAAGTTTGGCACACACATCACAGTTGCTTTTTATCCGCTATGACTCAATGAAACTAGCTGAGTGTGAGGCAGAGAACTGAGAGTTCGCTGAGTGCTGAGTCTTCAGGTTGTTCGCACATCTTTGATGGCCTTTTTTTCACAACTTTTTGTTGTTTTAAATATTCAGTTGGATAATCCTTATACTTAACAATCTTTCTACATCATAATTGTCATGACAATAATGCTTTTTGTAGTATCGAAAGAAATATTTTATCTCCTCTTCAACAGCTTTCTAATGTCTACAAAGGACTGCTTGCTTTGTCTTGATGCAATTCTACTGATTAATGGAATTGTAGCACTCTCTTTGCTTTTAATTTTCCATCATATGAAAAACCTACCACGATCAAAAATTACTTAGAAAAACTTCTTTAGATTCTTTGAACAATGTTTTAATGTGTTTTTTCTCCTCTTGATGATAACAAATTGATCTCTTTTTTTTCTTGCATTCATTTAAGTAGACCTGTATTTCATCTATTGCTAAAATGTTTTTTTTTTCTCCTGATTCTTTTCAAAAAGAATTCTACAGCCTATTCTGGGTTCAGCGATACAACATGGAGAAAGAAGATGAGCATTTTATTTTTATAATTTAAATCAGTGTTAATAATTTTGTTTACAGTTGACACTGAGCATTGTAATGATTTTTCAATATACCTTTGACTTGGAGAATTTTGTTTTAACATTAAATATCTCTCCCTAGCAGTATTTGATGACCTGCGTTTTTTGCGTTGATACATATTTGGAACAATATTTCCACTTGAAGCCAGACTTAGACAATTTTTTTCCTTTCATATTAAGAATAATACCTATTGTGTCATTAGATATAAAACAACCATACACAGTCTTTGAATAACTGAGCAAGAAGAATTCTCTTCAAGAAGATTGAAAACATAGCCTTCCATTCATCACTTCTTCATCTATTTAAAACTTAATTTGTTAAAAAAATAATAAAACTTGTATAAGGATCTAGCTCCATAATTTCTACTTGAGAAATTTGTGATATTTGGAAATCTAAAGCTTTTTTATAATATTAAAAAAACAAGAATTTTCATTTTAAGATGGTTTTTTTTTTTTTAACATTAACTGAAAATTGGGTTATTTGGGTGCTAGAATTGTAGTGACCTTAATACTGCATTTATTGAATATGAACTTATGTTAACAACACAAAGTTGGATTATAAAAAAAAAATGTATATTTGAAGAAAATTTTGTGAAAATGTAAAAATTTTAAAAAGTATTTCCTGAATTAAATATGAAAATTTTGTTAAGAATAGGGAAGTTAAATACCAGTTGCTTTATTTGGGTATGAAATCCAAACAAAGTTTAATTTTTTCAAACAAGTATAATTTTCAGTGACATGAGAATTGTTGATGAAATTTTTAAAAAAATTTAGCTGTTTATTTGGACCCTAAAATTGTTGTGATATAAATAATATTACATATACTAAATGTGAACTTATGTTAAAGGATATGAAGTTGAATTATTCAAAAATGAAAAGATATAGAAAATTTTTGTGAAAATGCAAAAATTTTAAAAAGTATTTCCTGAATTTAATAGGAAAATTTTGTTAAAATTAGGGAAGAGTTAAATACCTGAAATAAAAAGATTTAAGGAAAGCACATTGAAGTATTTATAGGTGACTGACATTGTGTGCACATGGAGAGTTTTATTGCAATTGCACATTCCAAAATAAATAGAAACAAGATATAGGGTTCAATTTCATCAACTTTTGTATGTTGCCATTGTGATTTTAGATTAGGCAAGATTTTAAAGAGATTTAATTTGGTATGATTAAATTTTTTTTCTAACAAGTCAATTCACCCTTAAATAGATTCTAGGAGTTCATTAAGAATAAGCAGCATAAACATTCGAGGCACATCATAGTATTAACCAGGAAAATGTTGAATATTTTGTGTATTTAAAATGGAAGCATTTTAATAATTTAATCTCAAACTCATGAACTGTTTTTAAAAAAACAATTATTCCCCTCTCCTTCCAGTGTTATACGCTTGCTTTCATTCCTTAAAATTCAAAAGCATTTTTTTTTCCTCTAATGTGCTTAAGAGAAAGAAGATTGCATAAAATCAATTGAATTGGTATTTCTCAATTTATTCATGTTATTACTAGTTATTCGACTCTCGATTTTTAGTTGCGTCATTTCATTGTATTCTATTGAATATGAATTTTATTGGTGATAAAAACTAAAGCATATGCTGAGTAAATTCAGTAAAAATGAAAATTAAAGAAATTGAGTTCAATAGGGCGTTGCTGAGAGTAGGAAGGAAAATAAAATAATAGAATAATGGCATTTCCATAGATACTCAGGGGAAAAAAGAACAGTAAATTAAGAGGGTCACATACCCCTTAAAGAGTGGAAAAGTGTGGATTTTGCGAGAAAGGGTTGATCATGTCCCGGACTCATTAACTCGAAATGAGACATAAATACCTTTTTCAGCACTCATTTAAATTTTTCGAATATTGTGTACATGACTGTTTGAAACCTTCTAATGAAAACTTTGAAATTTTAAATATTTGGTGTCCATATTGCCTTCTTTAAAATGTCATAAAATCATAACTTCGGTTTAAATCATAAAATTTATGTGCACTTAAAAAAATAAAATAACGGCATTGAAAAATGTATTTCCGGTTTAGGAACAGAAATTATGCATATTTTCTTCCGAGTTAGTCATTTCACTTTTGTAGCATTTTAAAATTTTGCAAAAAAGGGAATAAGTAGGTATTGTAAAATCCTGTGATGTGCAAATCATTCTAAAATTTAAAACAGTCGTTAAAAAAGATTTTTTTTAATATGTACTTTCTACTGAAAATTGTCATTTATGTAAACAATAGATCATAATAATCTCGTAAAAAATTTTTAATTTGCTTTGCAATTGATAAGAGCCCTGGACGTTCTTAACTATTTGTCTCAAAAATCGCATCTTTCGACACTAAAGGGGACCTTAAAAAAAAGAATTTCTGTTAAAACACAGAAAAATCAGAAACAGAATTTCCTTGAAAACACGGAAAAACCAAAAACGGAATTTCTGTGAAAAAACGGAGAATTCGAAAACGGTAAAAGCAAAAACGGAATTTCTGTGAAAAAACGGAGAATTCGAAAACGGTAAAAGTAAAAACGGAAAAACCAAAAACGGAATTTTCTGTAGAAAAACGGAGAAATGCTTTACGGAACGGAATATTGCCGGCAACACTGCTGCCGGTACTTTTTCCGTGATTTGACGGATATTTTTTTTACAGTGTATAATGGTGTACTTTTTCCCCTTTCTCATTAACAGACTCGAAAATATTGGCATCATCTTAATATACATAAAATATTAATATCCTTGATATGCTTCGAATGTTCCACGCTATGTCAGACTTGCATAATGGTTTAAAAATCAAATCAAATTAAAAATATTGAGCCTAAGTTTTTCCAAAAATTACCCGCTTCGTAACTTATCCAGGATCCTTACAACTTATAAAATCCTGATATCCCAAGTTCTAAAAAAAGCCTCCTGCCTTCTACGATTATTCATTTGATAATTCTTATCATTTAAGAGAAGATGCTTTTTTTTTTTTTGTTTTAGATCCACACCGACCAGCCTACCTAACTGGATGTAAGGCCCAAAACGATAGGTGGGGAAACAACAAGTTAAATCAATATTTACATATTATGCCCTCAATAGGAGCAGTGAATTAAAACAGAGCTAGGGGATAAAAGTCAATTGCCCACCCACGCATGTGGGGAGAAGGACTGATCACAAATGCTCCTTATGGAGGTGTGCGAGTCGGCGTGGTTAAAAAAATAAAGGCTAAACGTATAAATAAATGCTCAACCCGCCTAGTGTGGGGGTACTTAATTACAAAGCAAAGGCTCTCACTTTACAAATAAAACTGTAAATAAAAACATAAATTACTATATAAATAAAATGTCTAAGAACAATTAGAGCAAGGAAATAGAATGGATAACAAAAGAGTTAATGCAAAAACCAAGGATAATATACATTAACAAACAATAATGAAGAAATAAAGGATAAAAATCGAAAAAATAATAAATAAAACACTAAATAACACTTCCATAACACACTAAAGAAACCTTAAAATACAATAGAAGACATCTAAAAGAGATGCAATAGCCCTAAAGCCCAGCATATCAAATTTCCAGAACTTTTTAAGAACCCAAGATGTTCCAGACCCAGTGGTAAGCACGGGCTCAAGTATTAGAGGAGACCGGGATATCTATGTTTAAGATTCGGCGCGACTTTAAACTCAAGGGACGTAAGCTCCAGTAATCAAAGAATAGATCTCTTCCTAACCAGGTCTCTGGACATGGATGTGCTCTGCATGCAGATTTAAACACCATTAAAAATCAAACCCAAACACGATCTAAAAGCACACAGACAAAAACACTCAATACCATGCTTTCTTAAAAACTGTGCACATGCGTAAAAAACATCATAATTCTCTTCACATCAACAGAGGGATCCCTAGTTGATAGACCCATCAGATCTGGTAGTCAATCGCCATTGAAAGTGCCCCCCCCCTCCCAGAGATCTGCACCCCTTAAGAGGATGGTTTTTGGAGCACCTACCCCCTGCCAGAGGGCTAAAAAAATTAACTTTGCACCCGCAATGTCAAATTTAATATATATACAAAGATTTTCCAAAATATATAGGTAAAAACAAATTGACATTTCATAATGATTAAAAAGATAAAAACCTTAAATTAAAACTATGTTCATTAAAACTTTTAAAAACCTTTAAGACCTCTGAGGAGAAATTCAGGATGAAAGGCAACAGTAACTCAAGATTCACCTTTGATTCTTTTGCAGATTGATTCACTGATGGTGAAAGCCTCATTAGTTTTCTTGTGGCTGGTTTGTTTTCTAGCAAATCAGTGAGAGACGAGTGGACTCTTAGCTCCTTTTGCAAATCTTGGTTACATTTAAATTTTCACAGAGATTCCTTGCTTTTAGAAAGTATGCTGTGCTCGCTGCAAATGTGTAAGTGAACTTTTAATACCAAAACTGTTCATATAGCTTCTTACTTAAATTTTTCCTTCATTCTGGCATTGCAGCATGAAACCTTCCTTTTCCTTAATTAATTCAATTGAACCGCATACTTCAGAAAACCTCAACAGTCATCTAGATGAAATGTCTATTACAGGTTTCTGAAATAACGACTCAATTCCTCTTAACTCTTTTAATTAAATCCTTATTGTTTACTGTGTGGTAGGTACTGTGAGAACTATACCATGCTAGAGTCTGATTAACCTTCGGACTACTATTTTGATATTGTGCTGGAGTTTTGATCTGTGTAATTTGCATTTTCAGTTGTTCTGTTATAGTTTTGTTCTATAATATGGCAGCAGTCTTCTGCCATTGATATTTATTGTTGACTTTTCTGAAATAAATTGCTTGATACCTTTCTTATAGTTTCTTTATTGTGTTCATCTTTTTATTTAGCAAGCATTAGAGTTTAACGTCTCGTCTCATAAAGTACTTATGTGGTAGGACGAAATAATTCTGGAGTCGGGAAACTCTTCACCCAGTCACAACTGCATTTATTTGCCCAATACTTCACCTTTATTTTAAAACTCTTCTGACAAGGAAATGTCCCTCTCAGCATTAATGATTCTCTTAATCATGTAGAAAAAAACTTTTATTCAAATTCAATGTAATTATGATGTGGAGATTGTTGTCCACCAATATTCATCAATTTTGTAGTATGCGCTATGCCATTTTGTTTGCTTATTTCTAAAAGGATAATAAAAAAGTTAGAAACAAATTTTATTTTAAAATGCTAGCATCAAATTTCTAATCAGAATAGGTAACAAAATTGTAATAGTCAATTATTGCACTATTACAATTATTTTTTTTCTGTTGAAGGGTAAAAATAATTATGGTGTTTTAAAAGCTATTTTAAGAATAACAGAAAAAAATTATAAAAAATTTTTAAAACACACTTTTATTAGTGCACTAAAAAACTGAGATTTTACTTTTTTTTTGTCTTTAATTTCATTATTATAAATAATTTAGAATCTTGAACCAAATTTTTTCCCACATTCATTAGCAGGTGGTACCCCCCACATAGAACCAAAATTTAAATAATCATCACTTTTCAAAAAAGTGCATTGCGATTGAAAATATACAAGTGTAAAAAATTTCAAAAGCAGGAAGGGAATGAAAATTTTATTATAAAATCCCATCTTTATAAATGTGGAACAAGAGAAGTTAAATAAAAGTGTTTAAAAACAAAGGTAATAAAACAAAATTACTGTATTTAAAAGAATGTGCATTAAATATTGTTTTAATTTGCAAAATGAATTAGACTTATCTCACTCTAAGGCACGAAAGTGTCAATCATGAAATTATGCAAGAAGTTAAACTTTACCAAAATGTATAAATTTACAATGTGACCACTGCCTTCTAAAGAACAAGAAAGCCCATTAAAAATAAGTGATGGCATTAGACAAAAATAAATAAAAATAAGATAAAAACATTTTCTTGAACAAAAACATTTTTCCAATCTGTTTTCTGTTTAATAAATCAATATAAAATTGTTTTTGAAACAATACTTGTGCCTAAAAATTATACTTTTAAAAAAAATATAAATATCTTTTTTAAATTTCTTTGACTGAATAGTTTTGTTACTATAAGTAATTCCATTTGCATAAAAAAATTCCTGTTAACAGCTGCATTCAGAAGAAATCAGATAATCTAATTCTGATTTGAAAGATCAATATCCAATTTTTGACATTACAGCACAACAACTATTTTAGGGCAGACTTAATAATTTTGAACTGTGATAACATAACAAGGACAACAGCCGAGTCGCCATTCCTTCTATAAACTTACACACCACACCAGTGGGAGGGTGTATGATCCCTACAGAATTAATATGCACAAAATTCAGATACACAGTGGATTTTTCATAGAGCTGAGTCTCAAATCTCAGATCCTAAAGGTGGGATTTCGTTAACAGGCCTTAAAATTTGATTTTGCTTCGTTATTCAGTAATGTGTGAAGGTAGAATGTGAAATTTAAAAAAACCACATAACGAACAGTATATGTACGTAACAAAAGTTTATTCTCACGTTCATGTACAAAAAAGATGACTATTATACAATTTCTGTATAAAAGCATACATTAAAATGAAAAGCAGCTCACAAAACCAGTTAATAATGGCAATGCACATCTTAAGATATAAAAGGAAGAACTTTCACAATTTACATACCATTGATCTTTTGTGATATTTGGCTTAAAAAGATGATTTTAGGCACTTTAAAGAACTAAATCTTTGATAAGTTAATCCTATTCAGCATATTTGTTCTTATAGCATGAAAGAGAATAAAGAGGAAGGGTTGTTTTTACATAAAAATTTATAATACAGTGAACTCTCGTTATCTCGAACTTCGATATCTCGAAAACCTTGATATCTCGAAAAAATATTTTGCCCCTTGAAATTTCGTATTTCTCTAATGTTAATTTCCATTTCTATCTCGAAATGTTTTCACTCAAAACCTTGATATGTCGAATTTTTTTCGAAGCGAAAAATATTTTTTTCCCTTGAAAATCGCTGTTTAGTCACATTATGACCTTCATGAAGATCTCACGTAGAAAAGTAATTTGAAAAGAGGTGTCGCCAGGTCACTATGCTGGACTTTTGAAAGAAATTCTAAGTAGTAGTAATTTATTACAAATACATTCCGTTTTAAAAATTTTATACTTCTATGTAAATTAATATCACTGCTATGAATTAATATGGAAATTATTGCTGTTTTTAGACATTTAGCTCTATCTGTCTATAATATTTTACAATATATTCCTACCTTGTAATTATGTGTAATTTTTAATGCTTGGGAGGGTAACCTCGTTATCTCGAAAACGCGCTATCTCGAATTTTTTTCCGGGTCCCTTCGATTTCGAGATATCGAGAGTTTACTGTAATTAAGTTTGCTTTCATTAGAAGAACCTTTGAAAACCTTTTAGATTCAAAGAATGATAAATGGAAAATTAAATAAGATGCCAAACGATAAAAAACATCACAAAAATGTAAAAATATGAAATCATATGTTGGCAAAACCTATCAAAACAAATATTCATCAACAAATTGCACTAAAATTTGAAATCATATGCTCACAGTTGGGGTCTCCAAAACTATACAGCTAATTTAGGGTATATCTTTATACCAAACGATTATTGTAAAACATATATAAATGGAAACAGCTAAAACCTAAAATAAAAGAAAGGAACCAAACAGGCAGATTGGCACATAGAATTTAGTTCATATAATTGTAAATAGTAAAAAAGATGGCACAAAATATACATAACAGATAAAAAACACATATAAAAATATTCAAAAAATATACAAATATTTACATAAGGTTGAAACAATAACAGCAGAAGTAAATGATAAAATAATTCCTGAGGACTAGTGGAAATGCACTTATTCCACTAATGCAGCATCTTGAGATTCATTCAAAAACAAATTGAGCATGTACAAAAAGATTTTATGCTTGGAACATAATCAACTTATAACCGATACTGACCACAAATATATTTAGCAATTGGCAAAAAACACAAACACACTCAATTCAGGATAAAGAGTAAAAGGTATTAGCTGCTGTATTTGTTCATCAGTTAAATACAAACTTATTCACAAAATCCTTTAGGTATTTACAATTAACAGACAAGGAATCTAAAATTACAAATTAATAACTTGTAAGAAAGGTATCAAAAACAATGGCACACAGAAACGACCTATTCATTGCAAGTAGTTAACAAAAATGACATAACTTCACATAAGCAAGGAATGTTCTTCAACAAAAAGGAAAAGGTTGTGAAGCATAAAAATTGATATAATTTTTTTAATATATAATTAACAAGGAAAACAGAAAAGCAATGTGGATTTCCATAATAATAAGGGAAGGGTATTATTTGATAAGATCAAAATTCAAATTTGCAACTTAAGGAAATTTCAGTGTTTCTAAATGTAAAATTATTAATTTTAAAGAGGCATACAGAATAAATTCTGAATACATCTCTATCAGAGTATATTCATCTTCATTATTTATTGCATCTTATTTTAAGTATCATATGCAATAAACAATGGAGAACAAATTGGAGAAACATTCTAAAAAAAATTTTATGCATAAAAGCCAAACAAGAAATAGTGTTTATAAAACTTAGTTAAATCAAACAAATATTTCTCTAATGATTTATTCACTCATTTTCCAGAAACTCTGAAGAACTGTTTAAAAAAGTTTTGGGATTTTTTTTTTTTTTCTTTTTCTTATACGTATAAATTTTAGGGAAAATTGAATTAGTAAACACAAAATGTCCAAGACAGAGTTAGCAAACAAAAATGAATTCTAATAACTAAGGCAGATGAAGGCACAATATCTTCCAAGAATTTTCAGCAATTTAATCGGTATTAGCTAGTAAGAAACCCACAAAACTACAATAATTGTGAAATTTTGAATGAAATATAGGGCATTTTTCAAACACTCACGACAATACATAACTTTCACATCTTCCTAAGAATTTGAAAATTTGTTGAACTATTTATTATCAATATTAGTAATATTTTACCTTAATATTTACCAAATAATTAAATTCGCTTATATATGTTAAGAGTAAGTAGTAATTTTTCATTGTTTCATTTTTTTCAGCTGAAAGAAATAATTAACAATTTTTATCAATACAATTCACCATATTGAGCAATAATTACAAATAAAGCAAAATAAGCTCATGAAAATCAATTGACTATCAATTATTCTAATTTGTTAGGCAATACAGAAAAACAAAGAAATGTTAAAAAAATTAGATGTCCAAGTCTTCTAAAAGTTTGCCTAAGGAAACAAACATAAACTGCAAAACTAATGTCAGTAACAAACATAAACTAAACTAATGTCACTAAAAGAGGGAAGCCTTAACATGTGCACGGTACAAAGCACAATTCTGTGTTTAAGGACTGTAAAATCTGATATAGAAAAAAAATTATAATTCACACTACTTGACTTAAAAAGTTTTTTAAATTGCATGTAATAAATAACTTAAAACCAATTAATAATATCTATGAAAACTATGGTTATAATTACATTATTAAAACACTACCATACACCTGAAATTTTTAGATAAAGAGTAATTTATAAAATGTGGATACAATTATATTCCAAAAATTATGCATATCTATGAAAATACTTTTATATAGCACCATATTTTGCATAGCTACATTATAAGGGAAAAAAATACATTAAATATTTATTATGTCATCCCTCCATCAACAATTGCATCTAAATTTAATATGGTCACATAATAACAAGTATGAAACCGTTCATTTTTCAATGTACTTTTAAAAAATTTTAAAGTAGTATTTGAAGAGAATTAACCTGTGTTATTTTACAACAAGCTTTGAAATACGTTCTGAAATTGCAGTTTTAAAATGCATTCAAAAAGAATCAAAGGCAAATTTCTGATAATTGTATTGGTATTTCGAGGAGAAGGGTATCCACAACAAACTACATGATAAACAAAAATGCAACCTTATACAGAAATATAGCTTGGAATTCTGCTTTTAAGCTTTATAAGAACAAGTTATTGACCACAGTGGTAAAAATAAACATGCATGGAACATCATACAAAAAAACATGAGTTTTATGAACTTGCCGTCACAACCATCACATAGCACACTTTGTTCTATGATGAGACTAGGAATATTAAAGATACAACCATTTCTGTAGAATAGATGTATAAAAACTGAAATGATGCAAAATTAAAAATGAGCATCATTTACACACCAACCTTCAGTATTAAAGGAACAGATTACACAACCAAATAAGCTGCTAGACCAGCTGCTAGCTTAACAACATGTGCACAGTTTATGAGATATAAAAAACAAATACAACTTTTTAAAAATTAATTTTGTTTGTTCTAAAGGCTATAGAAATGACACTTTCATATGGAGGAATTAGAATAATGAAATTAAATTATTTTATAACATTTTAGCTAAATTTACAGGAATATTTGGTAATAAAGTAAAAACTTAACAAAGAATTACAATAATCATTTAAACTTTTAAAATAAAAAAATCTAAATAATGACAGTGATACAAAATCATTTAGTCATATGAACTATAAGCAATATGAATGAAAGTAGGCATGAATTTTGAAAAGTTGATTCACATGTCTCAAAAGTCATGATGAAATCTCATCAATGGGAGAGGAAGAATTTATAATAATCTAAAACAGAAATTCACAACCTGTTGGCCGTGGATATTATATTAGTGGGTCATGGAACACTAGTCAAACTTTGTTGTAAGGACTGTTTCAAGAGTCGTCACTTCTTTTTTGCTTTATAAATAATATATTTTTAATCTTTTTACAGTAAGCTTTACCGATTACTGACATACACGTGCATATACATATTGTATTTTTTTCCCCTTGTATATTTAGTTAGTGGGCCTCAAAATATTTTTTAAACAACAGGTGGTCCACACAATCTTAAAGGTTGGGAACTGCTGATCTAAAACATGTATTCTCCATGATAATATGGTAAACAGCTATCGACAACAAAAGGATTGGCTTAGCATATATTAAAAAGAAAATAGTTGCTTTAATTTGAAAATCCCAGAAAAGGTATATGTAATAAAATAGTTATGATGAGAGTTAATTGGGATAAACTGCCCTTTTATAAGCATATATGATTACACTTGTATCAGAATTCAACTAATCCTTGAAAAGTTTTGATCTAAAAAGAATTATTTTGCACTCATTAACTTAATCATTATCATTAACTTGTAGCCCAGTTTTTTTCAGGCAATGCATGTTTATGAAAAATTGTGGAGGGGATGCATTTCTTAGGTAAAATTATGTATCCTTTTATTAAAAAAAATAATCCATGGAAATATACACTAAATGCTATTGGTGAATTGAATACTTAACACTAAAACAAGATGTATCAGGCTTATTAAAGAGATTCAAATATGCATTTTAATTGTTTGATATCAAACAATTAAAATGCCTGGTTTGATCCAAATATCTCACTTTTGTAATTACAAAAGATTAAGCCCTGGGTTTTATATCTTTGAAACTCCCAAAAAATGAAATTAATGTATTAATTTATACTATGGACAAGAAATTTTTATGTTTGTAAGAGAACTCTGACAATAAATTAACACTTTTCATTGTAGTTCAATTAACATCTGGTTAATTGAAATAACTTAAGGTCTATTTGAGGATGGATCTTGATAGTGAGCTGTGAACTATCAAGATGACATGATGTTGATGACAACTGATCACGTAGCCTTCACTCCACACAAACATGAGGAAGTTTGGCCTGAAATGGCAGATTTAATATGCAACAAACCCACAACATCAGTTATCAGATACTGTAAATTGTAATGACACCCGAGTGGCATCCCACTCTAAGCCTCCACTCAAAAAAAAAAAAAAACCAATTTGATCCAAGATGGTCCAGATTAAAGAAATCTGGTGCAAATTTATTTAATCTGCACCAGACCTACATTCATGACAGATCTTTGGCGTCATGGGGTCTTAAACATATAATTTCTCTGGTCCTAAAGTCAAAACCTTAAAATCAAGCCACTTAGCTCTCTGGAAAATAATAAAGTAATAAATGCCAAAAAATATTGGTTTTTATTTCACTATTGCCATAAGGTTATAATGCACTACCAACATGTGAATAAACTTTTCAAATAACTTCGAGGACAATAGAAAGTTTATGAAACAAAAATAACCAGAGATGCATGAAAGAAATGAATTTGTTTTCAAGAAATAAAAACATTACTGTAATGAAACAGAAAATAGAAACTGATATGGAAGTAGTAGATAAAACTATATTCATTAAAAAGTCAAACATAACAAAAATTATAATGCTTATTTGAAACTGTTAACTTTATTAAAGAAAATAAAAGCTCCCATAAAAAAAAGAACTTAACTATTCATGGTTAAAGGGCATTAATAATGCATAAAATTTTTCATAAAATTTAGAATAAAAGGACAAAATCCTTTCTCTTCAATAATAAAAGTGAAATGTAACTCATAAGTAATATAAAAAACCGAAGTATTATCCCCAAAAAGAAATACAATTTGGTCCTTTAATGATCTAAAAGCTGAAGAGTAAATTTCACACTGATAAAATGAATTATTTACAACAAAACGTACACATTTACAGAATTTAGTGGAAAAATAAAAGTCACTAATAGAACACCTTATCAGAAAATTCTGGTAGAAATTTACATTAATCTGAATATAAATAATAGTATTCCATTAAAAGACGGGAACAATATTGAAAAAAAATCAATAACAATAAAAATATTTCAGGACTTTCAGGAAATTACCATTTTTATAACACTTATCATTATTTTTCTCAGACATTTACGGTAATTTATTTTAATTCTAATTAATATAAAATTCATTTTAAAAGATTTATGAAGATCGTTTGCAAACATGCATTCTTTCTAAAGAGAAAATTTTGGAATTTCTTATAAGCTAATTTATTACCCATGTATAAACTGCACACAATTCATCGAAATAATTCACAACATTTAGCACAAAATTGGTCCTTTCAACTTGAATACCACTAGCTATCACTTCTAAAGCACAAATCTTCAAACACTATATTCTTAAGAAAAATAATTTCATCCATATACTACAGTCAAAACAGCTTTAAAGCTCCAAATGCAACACAATTTCTTTCATTTTTATGCATAAAAAGCAAACCATTCATCCAAATTAGCAGGCACCATAATTTTGTTCATTTTCTTAATAAAAAACAATTACACTTTTCCGTCACAACTAGAAATTAAAAAGGCAAAAATGACATTTTTCAACATACAGTTGCCTGTCATAAATATTTAGAAAAAGGTAATTTACAGTTTATATTTTTAGCACTCAAATTCAGAAGCAGTAATAGCATTCAAATCCTTCATCAAGCCTTCTAAATTTGCCATTTCTTGATTCAAATGTTCTGTACTTTCTGATGGCTGCAATTTTTTAAAAAAATATATTATTAATAATTAAAGACATACAATTATACATACATACTTCATTCAAAACACTGTTTTGAAACCTTTGACAAGTTAACTTATATTCTAGTTGTTTATATTAGATTAATTATTATTGGATCTGTAATTTATTATTGGATCTACTATAAATTTTAAAATGACAAAGTATCATTTACAGATTTATAAAAGCTACAATATGAATTGCAAATTAATAAGATGATTTCATCTCTCATGATATAATTATTACATTTTTAGTGATAGTCAAATATCTATACTATGGGGTTATTAAAACAAAGCAAAAACTGACATAGTACAAGAATAATTTGAAACTTCAAAGTAAGCAGGTTATATGGGACAATAACCACCTGTGACAAACACAAAATGAGGCTCAACTTGCCTAGAAACAAACTATCAGAAAATCTATGGTAGTCAGTGATAAAAAAAAAATTTCAAAGTACAAAGTTATTGACAGAAATTCCCAATTCATTAAAAGAAAATTTGAAACATAGTAATACAAGTTCAAAATTATGTAACATGTTAACACAGCTGATAAATCTGTCTGTATACAAGGTTTAATGGTAATATCCCAGATAATTATTAATTGAGAAAAAAGTTTTATAAGCAGTTATAAAAGTGAAGGATGACAAGGTCATCCCAGGGTCATGGCACTTGGAAATGGAAAAATCTCAGGAATCCTCTCAAAAGAAAGGAAAAATCTTCGGATTGGGACACCTATACTCACCTAAAGTAGATAAGGGTTAATAATCAGGAACTCAGTTAATTAGATTAATATACAATTTTGAAGCTACCCTATTATTATGGGAAGGACCTCATAATTTTGAACTGTGACCAGGTCAAGAGAATGACACCTGAATTTACTCCTCCCTTCTCCAAAATTCCATATCACACAAACGAGAAGATGTTCGACTTACATGGATTTAACAAGCTAGATCTCTTGTGGAATATGATCTCAAATTTCCGAGCTTATATTCCCGAAGCCAAGACTCTGCTTTAAAGCCACTGCAGTGTTAGTAATAAGGAATGAAATCACATATTTTTATGCATATATATATATAAGAATGTATAATCTTATATATATATATGTGCATAAAAAAAAAGAAAATGATAAATAATTGAACATGTTTGTCACAAGTACATTTTTTAAGCATTTAAATACAGTAAAAATTCAATTAACCGTCAGTTTTTGTTATCTGTCACTGTCTAAAAGGTGTGTCATCGTCAAAGATTTATAGTACTACAATACATTTTTGTACATTACTACTTCTACATTGAAGTTTAAATTAATAGTTCTGTAAAATTAAATACAATATGCATGTACTTTCACATTAAAATAATTTCATTTTCATCACAAACCAACAAAGAAATCGCATTACAGTACAATACATATTAAGATATTTTTGCTATCATTCTATTCGGTTATCCATCGCAGCCCTGGTTCGGACAATTACGATTAATCAAAGTCTTAACGTACTTAGAAATAAATATCTGACTAAATACCTGAATGGCAGATGATGCAGACTGCTGTTCTTGGTGTCTTGCTAAAGAAGATGAGATGCTTGCAGCTCCTGCTGTTGAGGTTGCCTCTGATTCACCAGGAATGTGAAGAACAACTTTTTTGTGAGGACTTGAAACCACTGTGGGCGATTTCACAGCTAAAGAAAATTCAGTTTGCACTAAAGTAGTATCTAAATAAGCTAAATCTCATTTTTATTTTAGACAGCATTCATGCAATTTCATTCATTATCCTACCTACAAAACAAATGTTCATTTTTCATTTTGTATTAGACTGAAATAAACCTAACCTAGTAGAATAAATGCTTATCTTGTCAAAAAATGTAGTAGTCATTTAAAGAGTGATAAGCAAGTTTAGATAAATCAACCCGTTAACAGTTTTGCCCATGCTCCACTTGTACAACGAATTATATAATTTTTAACCTTATAAGCTAAAGTTATGTCATTCATAGATGTTATATCTCAATACAAATATGACCGGTATCTCGAGTATTCTATGAACATGTAGATGAATCAATATGACAATGCATCCCCAAAACATGCACATGTACGATTACGGTCAAATAATAGGTTATAAAAGAAAAAGTGAACTGGAAGGGTAAAATACTATGGAAAGTCAAAAGAAGTGCTCATTGATCATTCAGTTTTCAAGAACACTTACATCTACATTAAGGTTAAAAACACAGAATCACAAAAACAATATGGTAGTTTGATAGCTTTCAATATATATATAATAAATTTCTTAAATAATGAAAATTGGTTTTAAGATGCAGAGCATACAAATTTTTAATACCAATAATCATACTCAAATAGAAGAACTAACAAAATCTCAATAATACAAGGTGTCCTACAAAAAAGCTGAGCCTCACTTTTCATTAACATCTTTAACAGGGTGGCCATCATTTTTGCTGTTTCAGTTTCCCTGACTTTTCCCTGACATTTCCAGGTTTTATAAAAAATTTCCCTGACTTTTTTCGGAAGTAGCCCATCAACCATAGAAAAAAAATCACCTGCACGTTGTCCATTCTAAGTATTCATGCAAGTCAGTATGATTTGAATAAAAAAGCAAAATGTTTGAAAAAAGAACATTTATTTAAAACTTTTAAACAATAAACCATAAAATAACTAATACATTGTTACAATGAACAATTCTACTCTACCCAATTTTGCAGGTTTTTCTGATTAAAAATAAAAACTTAAAAAATCTTTAGGAGAATCAAAATCTCAATAAAAACATACGTTGCAAAATAAAACATAAATGGGGAAAAACCTGAATTTGCCATTTAAAATTAAACAAATAAAAATCTAATTTGATTTTTAAAAAAATTATTGTTGCGTCAGCTCCCCTCTTGTCCTAATCTATCACTTTGCTAAATTTGATCTCATATGTCAAAGATTCATGCATGAAAGAGAAAAAAAAAAAAATCGAATCATGCATACATAATACTAAAAAAATTGTTCTTTTTATATGTATGGGTACGCTGTCCCATACTTTGAAGATCCCATAATTCTAAGAAAATGATCAGTAATCATAATGCTTCAAACACTCAGATAAAAAAAACATACACAAAATAAACAAAAAAAAAATGCTGAAAGAAAATATTAGCACTAATTTCAAATACTTCATAATTCCATGAAAAGATCTCCAGAAATGGAAAAACAAACTAATTCTGGTATAACTCCTATTTGATATTAAATCATCATAAAAGCAGGTAGTAGAGTGGATGCTAACTTGTAGACATATAAAGAGAAATTTACGATCTCGTAAGCTATCTGAATCTCTTGGACATATAGCCACATCCCGGTTCTTCTTCCATATCTGAGTGTGATTACACTATAGATTTTTATCTCAAGAAGTATCATCTAATTTAACTACCAAAAGGAATGCGATTCTGTCCATGTAGTCCAGCCAACGAAGGTCCAAAATGGGGGTGAAAAAACATTAACTCATATAGTTTTGAAAATTGGTACACATGTTCCTGAGGGGCTTATTATGAACATACTAAAAGACCCCGTTCCTGGAGGGTGAGTTCGCGGCGCCATTTTGGATTTCATCCCTCCTTTTTTAATTTTTCCTGAATATCTCGAAAAATATTCAATTTTCAAATTACAATTGATTAAACAAATTACAGAGCATAAAATTCCCTACAAACACATGCTTTTATTTTTTTGTTTTAGCTTTAATAGTTTCCAAGATAATGGATTTAAAAATTTGCCATCATCTTGGATTTTATCCCCCCCCCCTTTTTTTTTTTTAATAATATCTCGAAAACGATTTAATTTTCAAATTACATTAAATACAAGAAATTAATGATCGTAAAATTCCCAACCAATGCATGCTTTTATTTATTTTCTAGCTTTAATAATTTCAGTGATATTTAAGAAAAACTAAAAAGTGGGGGGTATAAAATCCAAGATGGTTGCAAATTTTGAAATCCATTATCTCGGAAACTATTAAAGCTAAAACAAAAATAAAAGCATGCGTTTGTAAGGAATTTTGCGCTCTTTAATTTGCTGACTACATGTTATTTAAAAATTGAATACTTTTCGAGTTATTCAGAAAAACTAAAAAAGGGGGAATGAAATCCAAGATGACGGCAACCTTTGAGACCCATTATCTGGAAAACAATTAAAGCTGGAAGAAAAATATAAGCATGAATTTGTAGGGAATTTTACGCTCTTCAATTTGTTAAATCAACTGTAATTTGAAAACTCAATAGTTTTCGAGATATTCTGGAAAAACTAAAAGAGGGGATGGAATCCAAGATGGCGCCGTGAACTTGCCCCCCCCCCCGGGG
>BGPR01001119.1:29770-170751 GCA_013235015.1 Araneus ventricosus
AATAACTCAAGATTACTGAGTCCCATTCCTACTTAATGGAGAAGACCTAAAGAGAAAAAGAAAGAACACTATGAGGTATTTTTCTGGTCCAACACACAAACACCAAAACGAAAAGAACGATACTTTGGGTCATGGCAATAAAACCTACGATATGGAGGTAGTTCTATTGACATCACAGAAATGATAGGGAGGGAGAAATAGAAATCCAACAATTACCAGCCTCATGCCAGGTGGTTCAAAGTACGGAGACAAAAAGAGGAAAGAGGTTTTGCAGCTATCCGAGGAGTCAGACAACGTGGGAGTGGGTGAATGAAAAATAAATTAAAGACATTGCAGCAAAATCTATTTAATTCATTTTAAAGTGTAAAAAGTACTTAGACTTGAAATTTTTTTAACCCAAACAATGTTGGGTAAGATATATTAGCTAGTTATATATATTTAAAAACATTTCTACAATGTAAAAATATGAAAATCCTTTGTATTTACTTCTATTCTTTTTAGAGATGTAATTCTAAATTTACAGCTCTAAAGTGAATTTAAAATATATTTAACTACTAAAAAGGCATGCTTTATCATAATAATCATCTTTAATGATCAACTGGTTTGCCAAAGGCATTATTTTCAACTATAACCCTAAATTAAGACAGAGAAATACGATAGCAAAAATATTTTGAAAATCAGTATTTGGATTATAATATAAATTATTTTTAAGTTAAATAAAATAGCTGAATTCCTATTCCTGATCCAAATATAAATTTGTGTTTTAAATCCTTTCTGTCAAAGATAAATCCAATCAGTACTCAGAATTTGAGCTTTAGATCATTTCAGATTATCATTTTAGCAAATTTTAAAACTGTCACTGTACTAATAAATTATTACCCAATTAATTTCTCTTCTAATTCAAATGAAGACTAATATGAAACTAATAATGATTATTCTTGGTTTTGACACTGGAAGAAGAAAAATAGTATTTCTGTGGGTAGGATTACGTCTTTTGTAGTTTAAGTATGTTACTGAAATGCAAAGAAATGTCAATAAAAAGTTGCCAGAAATAATGGACTCCTCAACTCCTTATTTTTCATATACAAATTTGCTAACTTGAAATTAAAAAAAAAAAATCTAGAAAAGAGGAAAATCTTAAGGTCTTTGAAAAGTATACTTATAACATACCTTTTGCATCCATCAGCTGCTAAATAGCCATTGCGACGTCTGCAAACAACTACACTGACAACAATAATAATCAACAACGTAAATCCAGAAACACAGCTTATGATTATGTAAAGCATATTGCTGGTAAATCCTTTATTATCTAAAGAAAAAAACGTAATAATTTGTTAATATGATAGGATAAATTAATCAATTCCTAATGTAATAATTATAAGCTAAAAGTTTAAATATCTGGAATTTCTCTTATAAATCATCTAAATTGATCATCACAAGTAATAATTAATTCAGCAATCTTCCTTAAAGAAAACTTTTCATAACTGACCCCAAAAAATAATGAAAATGACAAAAGCCAAAAGAAACAACTTGCAAAATCAAAAATGAAACATTTTAAGTTAAAGATTAAACTGCAAAATTTAGTTCCATTCACATCATACAGATTTTACAATCAAAGAAAGGATTTTTTTAAAAAGCTCTTACCAAAAAATGCAGATCCAGATGCAAGAGCAATGCCTAAATGCATAAAAAAGGAGAAAATAAACATGCAAATAAACTAAAATATAAGAAATCATAATAAATAATAAAAGAAAAACTTTACAAAAGAAATTAAACTAGAAGAATGCTCCAGAACAATGCTTTTTGAAAAAGAAATAATGGAAAGAGAACAATAGAATAAACACAATTTATTTTTCTGTAAAGAAAGGCAATATACCATATCATAAATCTGGAGGTTTTTTAGCAAAAGTGCTGCAGTTATACTTTCTCCAGATGAAATTAATAATAACAAACTAAAGAAATAAATCCATGGAAAATTTATATTAAAGGTGTTTTAGTTCACTTGATCCTGGTTAAAGGAATCTTAATTTTCAACCTATAGTTACAGATAAACACTATCTTTTATAGGCCCATCACACAATCTACTCATAACAGTTTTTAATAGTATAAAATAGTTTTCTTTCTTTTTTGTTAAATTATGAGTCAATATTTCTACTATATTGTTTGAATAGGTTTGCAAGTTTATCTTGATTATATTTTTTACAATACAAAATTCTTGTAATGAAGAGTAATCACCAATTTCTTTAACTTTTAACAATTGCTTATACATATTTCTAAAGAAACTTTCAACAAAAATAATGAATCATGTAGTTTAAATTTTTCATATCTGCCCTGTTTCTGTAAAAGTTAATTTTCATAGAAAATCTGTATAATTAAAATCATCATCAGTGCCAAAATGGAAATTTTTCAGACCTTTGAATAGTTAAAATTGAAGCACAATTCAGTACAGTTCATATGGGGAAAAGAGAATGTAGTGTAATTGAAAAGTTCATATAAATGTAATAGTTTAAGTACAAACCTGGTGCAGTGTGAAAAGCAATTTCTGATGAAAGAGGACCATAGCCCTTGTTGTTTCTCGCCTGAATCTTAAAATAATATGTAGTATCTGCAGTAAGGCCTTTTAAAACAGTAGTCATTTTATCACCTACCACACCTTCAACAACCCAATCTCTATCTCGTTGAGTTTTATCAGTGGTGTAAAAAATAACATAACCTGAAAAAAACCATACAAGAAAACAAATCATTGCATTTAATCAATTAACTATGATTTAAACAAATGTAACATTCAAGCATCCTTGTTCTAGAAATGAGATACATATTTTAGAACAGCACAATAATGGAAAAGAAACTACTAATTCTTAAGAAGGATAGGTTTTCTGAAATAGTTATGATAACTTTAAAAATATAACAAATGAATGAATATTTAAAATGTAAAGATTTTAGAGAATATTCCATATTTGCTCATTAAAATTACTAAAATTCCCTTCTTTGAAATGTAATGAAAACTGGAGATATATTAAAGTTGACATTTCCAGGCTTAAATCTACAGACTTACAAACAAACCAAGAGAATTTCAAATGCGATTTTTTTTTAAAGATTCATTCAGAAACATCTTAATTTATTGCACATCTTATTTTAAATGCATTATTACACAGGACACCAAACTTGATAAATCTAAATGCAAACTATATTTTCTATTGAGGGCACAGAATATCTTCTGAGAAGGGCTGCAACCTTTTAAAACTATTCAAAATTTGAATCTGCAGGACCTAATGAAAAAACACGAAGACTGGTTGTGTTAAATTGAAAATTGTCTATTGAAATACAGCACACATAAAAAAAAATGTTACATCCTTAACTGCAGAACCATGAAAAGATATTTTGAATACGAAGGATTAGCTGCCAATTTCCTGAGCAGGCATAAATGGTTTTTAATAAAAAAAATCCTTGTAAAGTAGTCTCATCCTTTCCAAATCCATCAGGGTGTCTTCAGAGTTCCATAATCAAAAAACATTATATAGAATCAGATTGCAACAAATCAGATATCGTTGAATAGGAAACAATGAATGTTTCATATGGAGATGCTTAAATGAAAGTTCCATTCCAAAAAAAAGCCCTACTGTTTAAGTGAGAATTTCTGAAGAGAGTTGCCTTCCGAAATTTGGTATCAACCAACAACATAACTGCATGGGGCCAAGATATACTCCCTATAAATCTTCTTGGATGTTGGCCCTAATATTTTTCAAATTTTTTGCTAATTTGAAATATCATGAAATGATTCAAGGACCCTAGTAGATTTAGATTTAAAAACTGTAAATTATAAAATACTTATCTATAGAAAAAAATAGAAATTATAGGAAAACGAAAATTACACAATTTGTATATCACAGAAAAATATCACTATACTGGAAATTCTTCATGGCTTTGACTTCTTTAAAAACCATCAATATTTCTAAGCAGCAATGCAATAAATAAAGTACCACCAAAGGCAAAACACTGTAGATAAGCATGAAAAACAGATTATACATTCTTTCAAAAACATCAGACTATCAATATTTTTAAGTTGCAACAGCAAGAAAATGTGCCCCATTTGAAAATAGCAAAGAAGAAGAAAGATACTTTCTTCTGGGGACAGAACTTCTATAAGAAATCATAAAGTTACTGGAAACCTTTAAGTTTGAACACTGAGGCAACATACTCAACATGGTAGTTAAAAAAAATGCGAGTGTATACAGTGGAAAGATAAATAAAAACAAAATAAAAACGCCTATGTATATAAGAATTTCTTGGACTAAAATCATCTAAATCATAATTTTTTTTTCTAGTCTTCCTGACCTCACATTAAGCAACTGAACTCATAAAATAATATATACGATATTAAATGCAATGGAATTTTCATTAAAAACTATACCTGTAATATGTCCATTTGGTTGTTTTGGAGGTTGCCAGTGTAAATTGATTTGAGTATTATCATCTTCAGAAGGAACAACAGTTAGATCTCTTGGTGGTGAAGAAGGAGCTGAAACCATAAGAGATTTAAAAAAAGGAATTAATTACCTCTTGAAAGTTTTCATTTTGTGATAACTCATTCAAACAGTCAAAAAGTTTATATAATTAAAAACAAACCTGAAGATAATTTTTTATAGGAAAAGAAAGATAAAATCATTGAATCTTAAAAAAAGATTTTATAAGTAAGCTACCAATCATTGGAAGCTTAAGAATGATTATTAGACAATCACACAAAATTTATTTAACCCTTTCAGGACATGCTACGAGTAGCTGTCGCACCCCTGTGACAGTCGTCCTCAATGAGTGAAACAATAATACCTTTAACAGGGATTTATGATATTTAATAATTGAATGAAAATTTATCTGAATATTAACCTCAATATTAATTACTAATACATGAGAAACAGAACACTGCATAACAAACCAGTTGTGTTACATAATTATTCATCCCAATAAATAAGACTATTATTAACCAAGTAATTTTGCCATTATAACAGTTAAAGCTAAGATTAAAAAACTTACAGAAGAGAGAAGAAAATGAACTTGGAATGGAAAATAGAACTATGAAGTCAAGTTGATGTTTTTATTAAATAAATTTATTTAAATCTTTTGCAACAAAGGCATCACACAATAGCATTTCACTCAGCTTAAACTGTTTTTGAATAGTAACTTCTTTGCCTAAGGCATAATGCCTATTCTAAATCCTAATCCAGTTTTATCATGAACTTTACCAAATTATCACAAATAATTTAGTCTATAATTTAAGACTTGTTTTACTTCAAAATGTATACATTTTTTAAAAATAGAAGGTAACACTAACAGAACAAATATAAACCATAAATTAATCTTATTTGATAACTTTTAATTAAAGCCATAAAGTTTGCATAAACTAAGTACATTTGTTTACTAATCTAAACTTTGTATACCCTAAAAGCATATATAATATATCACAAGAGAAATACCTGCTTCTTGAGTTGTGTTCAAAACACTCATACTCCAAGTACTTTCTTTACGTCCTTTCACAACTTTCACTGCAAACTCGTATTGTGTGTTAGGCTTCAGATCATCTATCATACAATTCAAATCAGTGGAGTTAAAGTACTTGTATTTGGGAGCACCAGAATAAGTGTAAGTAGTGTACCGAACTGTGTAATATCTACTATCCGTGACCACTTGGTTACGAGACAGTGTAGAGTCTGTCCAATAAAGCACAACAGTTGATGAAGAGAGAACAATAGCTTTCAACCCAACAGGTGGTAACATAGGAGTAAATGGTTCAGGGGCTAAATTAAAATATAGCAAATAAAATATTTAATATTCTGTAATAATATCTTAAACAATTTTTTTTTGTCCTGTAAATTATCTTTGTTGTGTATGTGTTTATGAATATAAGTATAGAAGTAGTAAGCATATTTTTACATTTCAAAAATTATATAATATCCTACAGCATAAATACAATATTAAAAGCTGTTTCTAGTCTTCCTCTTTTAATTATTTAAATTAAATTCCCCAAAAGCACTGTTCTTCCTCTTTACCTTTAAAATGAGTAGTCAGCATTTTCATGCACATACTGAATTAAAACAACACTACAGAAACTATCTATTAAACTGGAAACTTGTGAAATAAATTTCACTACACGTTTCTTGTAAAATACGGAAATTTTCACTGACGTATACCAAAATACAATATATCTCTGTACTTAAGTTCACTGCAAAATAAAAATATCCTCTTGATAAAAAATAAATAACCTACATGAAAAAAATTTCTTATAATAACAGAAATAGGTAGAAAGATATGAACAGCTGCATTACCAGTAAATGCTGTTATACATGTTTCCGTGTGTCTTAAAGATGCAGTTAAGAGTTACAAAATACTGAACAGCTTTTGTTTTAAATATGATGTTTTATTACATAAATATCACTACTGATGTTCAAATTTAAATTCTATTCAGATAAATTAATTACTTCTTATATACATAATTAACATAGCAGGTGTAAGAATATGCATGTGGCTTTCCCTGTACAGTCAAATTTGAGTTGACTTGGTCTATAAATACTTATTCATAAACATTACAAAAAAAAACTCCAGTTATTTCTAAGAACTGAAAATTCGAAGTTAAAATCTTACTTGATTCTGCTTGGGTTTTAACTGTTTCATAGACTGGTCGGCCATCACCTACTTCATTGAAAGCTCTTAAACTGATTACATACTCACTAGATGACTCTATATTAAAGAAAAATACAATTTTAAAAAAAGCAAGATAGTAAAGGAGAAATAAAATGATGCAAAACAAGGCTACTAAATTAATGAAGAACAATGGAATGTACACAAAAGCAGACTCACGGAGATCATTAATAGTATAGTGACGTTGTTTGCCATCCAAAACTTTAGTATAAACATCAGCTAGGCCAATACCCCAACCAATTTTATATCCTCTTACAACAGTAGTTTGATCTCTAGGTGGACCCCAACTCACAAAAATAGCATTAGCAGATGGTCTTGCACGGAGAGCGCTTGGCATGTCTGGAACTGAACTCTCTAATAAAAACATATAACAATTAGTCTAGGATACCATTATCAAAATAAAGATAATACATTTGAATATTGGGTGTGTACCACTAATTTTATATAATGAAATTATGTTTGAGTTTTAAAAATAGTAGCTAACTATAGTAAAGTGGCCATAAGTTATCATCCGAAACTTGCAGCAATCTTGAAAGCCAAGAGATTTTATCTCAAAATCTATGATAAATAACTAAATAATAATAATAATAAATCCAAAAGTGTAGATCCTCAACGATTTAGTGTAAAAATGACCCTTAATGTACACCAACAACCTCATTTAAAAAAACCTGAAATTCATATCCCACGGTATTTTTCAATTATGGTTATAAGCATGATATGAGTAGTTATATTTTAAGATTAATGCAAACTGATTAATAAAAATACCATTTAAGTAGGAAATTTATACAGCAGCAGGGTATTTCTGAAGAAGAAAAAGATAAAATTATGTTTTTGAATTATTTCATATCAATATTACAATAATGTATGGTCAAAGTGTTAACTATTAAGGCAATTTCAGGACTTGTAATCACATTATTAGCACAGAAGGTTATTTTATATTAAATTAGCAACATTCTACAGTTTACAATTTTTTCTTTTTTTTTTAAATCTGCCATAACTTTTGGGGTAAATTCTTATCTTCTTAGCTTTGCCACTAGGGGCATTGAAAACAGTGTCAGATGATAGTGCATGGCTCTTTAACATACTTTTACAACTCTTCTTTACACTAATCCACAACTCTAGCTTTCTTCATTCAAAAATGATTTTACTGTACAAAGATATAGGCATACACCCTGTATATTTTTAAGAAATACTCATTTTTTTTAAATAAAGAAGCAGAAATATTAATTGAAAATGATATCGAAAAGTTGGATTTGAATAATTCGTCACAAAGTGAAACTTAAAGCTTACCCACTAAATCATTGGAGTAGGTTTCCACAGTTTTCCACTCTGTGAAAGGTCCACTACCATTAACAGTCAATGCAGCAATTTTGACCATATATTGCGCACCTTTTTCTAAATCTGAAACAAGAAATGAAAGCATGTAAAATTTTATTTTTTTTTATCATTAACTTCTAAACTGGGAATATCATGCAAAAACCAATTAGCATTCATACACACAGGCTTTTTCAATCAAGAAGAATTTTAAATAAAACACATAAAGAATACCACATGAAGCAATTAAATTATACTTCATGAAAAATAAAAAATCTAAACAAACTGTTAATTTACAGAAAATAAATCCCTATTCTGTTATCAATCAATTGATGCCCCTTTAATATTCTTACATTTTGATCTATCAGGGTGTTTATCAAGTAACGAAAAAAAATTATGACCTCACAAAAATATCTATAGCCTTTTTTCAATCATTTTTTACTTTAAGGCTAATTAATTTTGTGCTTTTTTTAGTGCATAAAAACTATAAATTTAAGTTATTAAAATGTCATTAAAAGAATCTAGATTTTTAAAAATTATTAATGAATGAATTTACAAATATAATATTTGTTCCCTTTTATTCTTTTAGCTCAAATCAAGAATTTCTAAAAGATGCAAGACATTCCCAAATGCTGTTGAGAGCAAAATATGTTTAAAGATCGGAAATCCAGACTTTTGTACAGTAACGCAATTAAATATTGAATTTACTGAAGGCGACTGCTACATAACAAGAAATATTTTAGATTTCAAGATTTATAAGTTTTCTGTTAGTCTTGAGAACAAACTACAAAAATACATGGTATTTTTCTTCAATTAAGCATTTTTTTAGAACCATTATTTTTTCTAGAAAGTCTGAAACTTCTTTCATCACTACTGCATTATGAAATAATTCTTTGTGGTTAAAAAAAAGCTCATGATTTAAAAATAATTTTGAGATTAACAAATGCTCTGGAAAATATAAGCCCCATCTTTAACATTTCACCAAGACACAATCAAATAGATTATCTTTTTAATATTCACATGCTACAAATTTTAAAACCTAAAACCTAGTGCTGAAACTTTCAAGACCTTGAAAAAATTAAAAAGTAGAAACCATATGAATACATTTCCATAGAAGAAACATATTATATGTATATATGTAATAATTTCACTTAAAATTCTAGTATTATATATTTTAAAATCTTAGTACAATACTAATGTTTTCTAAAATTACTTTTCTTAAACTCCAGTTTTATTTCCCGTGCTGGAGGTATATTAAATCATGTATTTTGGCATATTTATTATTAAAAGAATACTCTAATCGCTTCCACGTGCCTACAGAAATGTCTTGTTGGTGCCAGACTTTTCCCTAAAACACTTACGTAATTTACTAAAAATAGCTAATATTCCCTTCACTTTGATCACGTGTCTATATGTTAATCCCCTACCTGATAGAACGCAGAGACTTCACTCTTTTTTACTTGAAACTTTCATACGAGATGTACGTATATTCCACCACTCTCCCATATATTGATAATAAATGAAAAATAGTTATTTACTCGGCTTGTTCATTACTTAATGACTACACCAACAAAATTATTAATGCATATATATATGCAAATTGCCTTGTAAATAAAACTTCAAAAACATGAAAAACAAAATCTCTTCTAATAAGTCTTCTGCCTCATTACAAGGTAATATAAGAACTAATTAATGATCACAGATTATTAGGATCATTTGGTTAAAATTCTTATAATGTAAATCCATTCTACAAAAGATTCCAACTGCCAAGACTTACCAACAAGAGCATACAAACGTCTACTTCCATCAGTAGTAAATGTTTCCCCATTTCCATTTTTCTTTTTTACACGAATTTTGTAACCAGTTATAATTCCATTTTGAAATTCTTTTGGAGGAGGTTCCCATCGAATTATTATACTCTGAAATAAGCAACAAAATAGAAATCAAAATAATTATAACAATTATTGAATTCATAGGTTATAAAGAGTATCTTTAATTTTGAAACTGAAGAATACCCTACATCATTTTGCTGAGAGCATTAGCAAGACTTCTCAAGTTTTCAAAATGGAAGAAGCAAGTTTTTCAAAATGAAATATAATTATCCAATTATACAATGCATTTGAAGCAGTTTGATGAAAAAATGTGCTCATTTAAATGAAGTTAGCTGACAAACCCCTTAAAGATCACCAGTTAAATGTATGATACAAAGCTTGAAAATAAGCTACTTACAGATGAACTGGCTGGTTCTAAGGTCACATTTTGTGGAGTAGCACTAGGTTCTGAAAAAAGAAACTTTATAAATATAACTTATACTTGGAAAATTACAGTGAAAATTGTTACGACTGTCAATCTTTACTTTGTAAATATTCCTCCATATAACAAATATTAGCTAAAAATTTTAGCGGTTTGTTAAGACTAAACCAGCACCAAGCAACTCTTTTAGCTTCATTCAAACTCTTTAATGTAGCAAACTGAAGATTTCATTTTCTTCATAACAGACTGCATTTGACCTCCTTCAGTAAAATTAATGTTAACCATTTCTGGCCCACGATGCTATTTTTCATCACCAGAATAATCTGCTTTTAATTTGAGCTGGTGAGGGTCTGATGGGGCCTAGATGGCTACTAGATCTGGGTACAATGCAATAAATAATTTTAATTATTTAATCTGGAAGCAATTAATTAATCTTGAACTGTTAGGAGAGACAGTTATGATTTCATCTTTCAATCAAAACAGAAGAAATAACAACTGTACTGTTAAAATGCATACAATTTTATTTTATAAAAACACTTTTACACATTATGCAGGATTTTATCCCTGCTGGTATGCTGCGGAAATTTAGATATTTGGTACCAGCTCAGTTGTCCTCGTTGTCTGACCACGATTCAAAATTACAAGGTCTGTCCCAACATAGCCCTCATATTGCTTAAAAATGGAATGGTAATATAACTACCAACAAACTAGCAAGATTTTATCATACCGAATATTAAGAGCAAAAATGTTCATTAAATGTATTCAATTACAGAAAATTTTATAATTGTTATTACCTTGACCTCATTCTTTTCTTTTCCCATTTCAATTTTCAAACAATGCAATATTTATTTACAGACAAATTACAACAAATGGCAAGCTGCATATCTGCTGTATCACACTAAATGAATTGTGTTTCATATAAATGCTACTGAAGCCACTGAGCTTTCTTGTGTGATGGATATCAATTCAAATGATAGTTATAAAAGTTCAGAAAGAAATTTCATCCTGAGGAAGAGCCTAGATATGGGAATCTAAGGGAACGTGGTTATAATCAAATCCATATATAACTAACAGAGAAAAGGCCAAGAGGGCTCAATGCATATAATCAACAGCAATGGAACAGTTGAAATGCAATTTAACGTTCTTCTGCTTGTTTACGGGTCTCAAATGAATTTTTAGCTCAAAACCTTTAGAACCAACTATCCATTTGCATTTCACTTTTTTTGGTCACACGAAACAAAATAAAGGCGTTTTTTTAAAATGGAAATCTAGATCTTACGTGATAATATTATACAAAAAAAAAAAAACAGTAGCTGTGCCCAAAACAAAAACCTAGTCCCACACCAAAGTCAGGATGCATCAAAAGAAGGTTTTGTATATAGTGGCATATGGAAGATATAATCTATAATAAACACTTAGAAAATAACCAAACCATTACTGCAGATACAGAAGGCCAGCAACTGGATAATTTGAAAAAGATTTTACACGTCAAACAGCTGGCATCACTCAACAGACAGAGTGTGATCTTTCAAGAAAATAATGCTTGACAAATTACTCGAGCGAAAATTAATGCTATTGAGAGGGAAAACCCTTTTCCATCCCAAAAGAATTAACCACACACAGTCTAGGTACTGTCCGATTATAATTTATTTAAATCTCTAAGGTAGTTTCTAAATGCAAAGATTTTCATAGAAAACAGGACACAGAAATTGAAATAGATGACAATTTTGAATGAAAGTCAGAAGAACTCTTCAAAGATTGAGTTGAAAAGCAGCATGAGTGATGTACAAATGGAAATAACAAGAATGGAGACTGAATGATTAATTTTATGCATTACTTATTTTTTTCTTTTAAAAGTTATTTATTTTAATTCTGAATAACTTTCCACTCAACCTAATGTAAATATAACATGCATACTCAAAAAATATTTGGAAATATACTAAGCAAAATTTTCTTACTGTCAGAAAAAGTTTGAACAGCTATTTCTTTCGTATTAATACCAGGACCATTCTTATTAAAGGCTGTAACCCAAAAGGTATACTCTATAAATTTTTTTAAACCATGTAGTTCATAGCTGGTGATCGTAGTATTGACTGAACGTTCCTCAGATGAACCAACTTCCACATAATGAAGTCTGTAATACTGAATAGGCTCTTTAATATCTTCTGGAGGACTCCACTTAACAAGAACTGATGTAGAATTGCGTGGAATCACCATTAAGGAATTCGGTGAACTTGGCACATTAACTGTGGGTGAAAAAAAATGATTCTACAAAGTTAATAAAAGTTTCAAAAATCACAACAAAAAATTAATCCATAAAATTAGCTGTACCAGGAATAATTAAAAAAAAACTTACCATCTGGCAGTGTGTGAACAAAAAGCTCTTTAGACAACCTTCCAGGTCCGTGCTGATTATAAGCAACAACCCGAAAAACATAACCAGTATCAGGCTGTAATCCTTGGATGTTAGTGTCTTCCAAATGGGGACGAGTAATATTATGAAAACGTTCTCTGCAAAATAAAATCTAATTCAATAAAAGGAAGAATTAATATGCCTCTATGTTATAACAATATTTTTGATTAAATAAAAACTGTATTTTAAAACTTAGAATAAAAATATATATATAAAAAATCAAAAACACTGAAAAAGTTTTAACCCCTTCAGGATGGACGCTCGCTGAAGGAAGCGTGCCCACAGGATGGGAGCTGGCAAATTCAGTCTGTGCTGCTGGCCGAAGCATTTTCTCCCACTAAGCCTAACACGCATTAAATTTCGTAAAAAGTACGCATTACTTAATAATGCATAAAAAGTGCCCTTTACATAGAAATGAAACCATTTTTAAATATGTGATAAAAGATATCATATTCTATTCATAATAAAAAAGTTTAATTAAAATACTTGATTTTTAATAATAAAGAATAAAAATATAGTGTATTTCCCTATAATTAAAAGTACCTAAATAAACATTAGATTATTGATGCAAAATATGAAAATATAGGTAAAAATAAATATTTATATTCAATATTATAAAATACTTCAAGAAAATTGTAATAACTCTTCAAAGCCTTCTGAAAAATCTTCTATTTTAGAACTCCACTGACATGACGGAATTGGAACCGATATACAGTATTATCCTCTTCAAATTCAGAATTTGAAAATTCAGAGCCATCTGAAGAACTGTAATAATTTGCTTTATCACTATCATCGGAAAAATCCATAGATGTGTCATTTAAAAATTTACACATTTCCACCTCAGAAAGATAACACGTTCTTTTAGCCATAACTGCCCAAATAAAACTGAGAGGCATAAAAACCCTTGACAGAATATCTCCCATAAAATCCCAACCCAAGCGAGAGGAGAAACTATAAACAACCACTCGAAAATGAGTTAAAGATCTCTTTAACACATGCTTCTATTTACACTCGTCAGCAAGTGTAAAAAATCCAATAATTCTACTTGAATGATTCACAGACACATGGCCGACTACAATCTGACCTCGGAGAGAGAAATAATAATGTACGGGACCAAACTTTTGAAGGAAACATGGAATAGTAACGCCATCCATAAAAAACATTTTGTTCCAAAAGCCCACAGCAGCAATTTCGCCGTAACGCACAGAATCGGCGCTCAGCCCTGAGGGGAATCTAGTGCACATGCACATATACGGCACTTGTCCTGAAGGGGTTAACATAATAAGCTGCAAGTTTTGTTTTCATTAACTATTGATTTCATTTATTATATAGCTATAACACTTCTTGTCATATTTAGTACTCAAACTATGAAATATTTTCATTCAAAAATGTTCAAACCTCATAGAATTTCAACTATCCGTAATTGAGGTTTTTTTAACTTCAGCACTAGATTTCAGCTATAAATTTGAAACAAGCTAATATTGTAAGATATCCACTTTATTTTTCTCATGATGAAGTACTAGAATATCATACAGGATTATAAGGAACAAAATGTGTAAAAAACTGTTGATATGACTTACTTGCCTTCCATCATTTCACATACAATGAATAGTTTGAATTTTATTGAATTATTTAAAAAAAAAAAAAAAAAACAGATTTTTACCATAAAATATATTTTTCAAAGCAATCATAGTAATGATACCTTTGGACAAACACAAATCTGAATTAAATAAAATGCAAGTTTCAATTTAATGATAATGGAAAATAGTCAGATACTCACAAAAATATCAGGCTTAATTTCTGATCCTATAATGTATCTCAATCTCTTTAGGTTTTAAGGAGTAATTAGCTTTAAAACTGCTAATGTAATAGAAATAACTATAAAAAATTTATATTTATTTAATTAAATCATAATTGGAAATATTTGACAATTTAAAATTCACTTAAAATTGGTAAAAAAATGCTGTTTACAAATACCAGGCTTTTCCACTTCCCCATGAGAATTTTTTAATAAAATTTTTAAAGTTTAAGTGTAACATGCATAATATAATATATATACACTAATTTAAAAACTGTTAGTGTAATAGAAAAAAATAAAAGTTTTATATTTAATTATTTAAAATATAATTATAAACATTTGAAAATTTTAAATTCACCAAAAAATTGATTTTTTAAAAATGCTGTATACAAATGCCAGGCTTTTTCACTTCCTCGCGAGAATTTTTCAATAAAATTTTAAAAGCTCGAGTGCAATATACATAGCATTATACATTCATTTCACAAAATCTCCTCAATTCAGTTCATTGTTATGTCCCGAGATGAATTTAAACCTCCACGGGTTTAATCATGTTGATGAAACAATTTTTACAGCCATGAAATTAATCTTCAAAGCTAATATACTTTTAGTATACTTTATACTAAAGTATATTTAGTATATTTTATTTAGTATATTTTATACTAGTATACTTTTTGGCATGTAATCAAATCTTTGAAACCTGAAGGATTTTTCATCCTGGGAGTTTTAAGAAAATTAAAAAATAAATAAGAATAATCTATTTTAGAAATGAATATGAGGAATGGAAAAACTCTGTTCAGTCACTAACAGGGTTAAAAGCCTTTAATCTAGTCATTTCCAGAGAAGAACAAAAATTAGAAGTGTTGCATTAATGTCTTAAAATAAATAGATTTTCTTAGGAGTAAGGTAGTAAAATAAGAAGGTACAGGAGACTTTCAACTATCTGCCCTAGTTAAAGAAAATAATTCTTCACAATGGAATTAGGACAACAGCAATTCTATTACAAATGTCAGTTTGGACTCTTTCAATCTTAGGCTTAACTTTACACAATAGCTTAATCATTTATCAATGAACAGTAAAACAAATTTAAATAAGTTTTGAATGAATTAAGCCTGTTTTTTTCGTTAATGCTTCATTTATTTTAAAAGTGTCTGGATTTATACCATACAGTGTACTTCATTTTATGCTTAATGCAATTAAGTTCGACATTATAAAATTAATCTTAAAATGTGTACAATGTTTTTATTCTCGGACTTCCTTTCCCTGTAATAAATTTTCGAAACCTGCAGTACAAAGCTTAACAAACATTTCTGGCCTGTATTAAGAGATAAGAAAATATGAATAAGAGTGGGTTTTGGAATAAAAAGGTATATTTTAATGGTATAGAAAGCGAGCATTTATAGAACTCCAGCCTATTCATTTTTCTTTTTTATCAAGCCTGCCCTTTGCCCTTCCACCACATTCAAGAGCACTCGAAGCCACACAAATTCAACCACTCCATGCCAAAACCAATCCTCAATGTAGAAACCGGGTGGAATTGGCATGGGCGAAATAGAAGGTTGGATATCCAACTGAATTGAAATTTCATCACTCCAAGCCATTTGGAGGCCATAAATGCGACAGAGTAGGTACATAAGGAAGGGGAGCTCGGGGTGCATGGTTCACCAAGGAAATCGGAGATGGCAGGGGTAGGGGATTGGAGTGACTGGTAGTGGATGGATATGTGTGACATGGAGTATTTGTGAATGCTTGGCCTAAATGGATAGGCTAAAAATGGAATGGCGAGGAAAGTAATCAAGGATGGTTGGCCTAAGGCAGAATTCATTGGGAGTCTCCTGTATATGTTAATTTGCAAAAATTTAATGACTGTTAAATTAAAACCATGAAAACTGACCTTGTAGAATTAGCTTCCTTGTAATATACAACATAATACAATATGTCTCCATTTCTTTGCCGTGGTTGCTCCCAAGACAAAGTGATGAATCGAGTATTTACAATGATGGCAGTCACATTTTCTGGAGCAGATGGAGCTTCTTTATGAAACTGCAATTGACCTGGTATATTTGGAAAGGAAAGTGGAGTAAAAGGAGCAGAAGTGGTGGGCTCAGGAGAATCTTAGTATTATTTGAATGATGTTAAGCATTTGTATTAGTAAAAAATGTCAAAATAGCAGAATGCCAAAAAAGTTTGAAAAGCAAAAGAGAAAAATTTAGAAAATTGAAAAGCACACAGCATTAATAATTAGAATGCAATTAGTTACATGGTGCATATCATAATAGAAAAAAAAGTTAAAAGAAAGCAAGAAAGGAAAAGAAAATAAAAAATTATTACTATGGTCACTACACACACAAAAAAAAAATCACAACATGAAATGTCACAATGTATAGCATTAAATAATAAAAATTAAAAGCCACAAAATATTTGAAAATTCATCCAACTACCATTAGCTATATATTCAAAATTTCTATGCAATGGGAAACAGCAACAAAACAGGAGTAAAAGAATTTTTATTTAAGGTATGGTTCAAGAAGTTAATATTTATGCATTCTTTTAATAAAAAGTCATAAGTTAATAGCATTCTGCATGTTAAACCATGCAAAGTTCAATACTAGGAAATCATTTTTAAATCACTGTTGCATGCATACAAAGCACTTTAAACGTTTTTTTATTCAAAATTATAGACACAATTTTTAAGGAAGAAAATGAATAAGATAAAATTCTGATAGAAAAATTCAACACTAGCTTTTTTAAAAATTATTAAGATTTTTAATCTATTATTGCACATGACAACTATAGCCATCCAATTTTCCATAGAACAGTATGTGCAAAAACGAAAAGCCAGTGGCAATGGGTTAAGTAAAAATTTCATAATGCCAAATACACACACTGCCTTATATAACTAGCATGATAGTATGAAAAATTCTTGTTTCAAGTTTTCAAATTTCATCCTTTTCCCATCTCATCATCTAGGTAACTTAATTTTGTCAATCTGAGGATAAAGGAACTGTCAAACAGAATATGGATTGTCTGCACAGATGGAATAACTGAAGTCTGCCAATATTTGCTGTGATCAAACAGAACTCAAACAAGCCAAAAAGGAATCAACAGTGGTGAAGGGAACACTGAAAACTGGGTATTTTCTTATTGCATTAAAAAACAAATGTATATTCTTTCATTTCTCTGCATCCCTTTATTTACACCTCCAGTAGTTCCTCTGAAGAACTGCTTTTTCTTCTTGGTTTGTGGTGAAATAGTAAATAATTATATGAAAAAAAGAGGCAAATTTCATAATCTTCACTAAGAATCAAATTTCCAGAGGGAAGATTTTTTTCATATAAATGGACTTATTTCCACATAAGTACAGTTAATTTTCCTGGCAATTTTATATCCTATGCAATGCAGACACTGAAGAAAGAAAGCATAAAAAGAAAATATGTTGTAAAAACCAGTCTGCAATCTGTCAAACTAGACTGGAACAGTACAATGTCCCCACAGATGCTAATATGATGCAAGCTATGCAGAGTTAGCAACAAATGATGTCTCTTGTCCATGTTTTGTTCGACAGCTTCTTAATGATTTTTTTTTTTTACTCACCAAATAAACAATAATAACAAATGACACTTAGTAACTAATTATAAAATATAGAATCAAGAATAAATATTTAAGAAAAATAAATAATTTTTCAAAAATAAGTATCAAGTGTTTTTTAAAAAAATCATTTGCATGTTGATTAAAAATTTAACATTTTGTTATGATAATTTCTAATAAAAATAATCCAAATCTGTTACATTTTTATTTGTATTATAAGCACAAGGACATGATGGAAATGAACTGGAAAGTTGACATAAAACAATGTCCGATGCAAGTTTTGAATTTCATCTAATCTTCAATATATTGTATTAGAGTATATTTAGAAAAAATATAGATTTAAAATTGCCACAAAAGGTGCTGCCAAAGAACACAACTGACAAAAAAGTTATTTTGCTTTATATAAACAGAAATTTGCTTGATATTATACTACTAGGAAACTAAAAAGTTTTAAGTATAATAAAATGAGACACAACAAATATCAAGTATTTAAAATGACAAGTAAACTTTGAAAGAAAATAGGGAGAGAACCAAGATTTTGTCTCATTTAAATTATGTATTTTAGCCTTAAAAATCAACACTTTACAGGCAAATGCAATTTTTCACATTCAAAAATGTGTCGTAAGTAAATGCAGTTCTTAAACGTAATCAAACATGTAGCTGCACATATTGCACCAGCCTATTATGCAACTGAGATTACAGTCTTTCATATACAAAGATTGTTCTTTTCTGAACTCGGATCACAGACTGTCTTTCAGATCACAAGATCTGTAATCTTTCAACATTTAATGTAATAAAAGTATATTCAACAGCATCAATGATAAAACTTTAAGAATTTATATCTTTAAAATGAAATTTAATTAAACTATCTCATAGAAAATGAGAGCCAATCCTTACCTGCATCAAGCACCTCAAGTTCAGCAGATGCCTGAATACTGCCAGCTGAATTAGTTGCAAAACACTGATAAATACCAGAATCAGATTTAACAGCACCCAAAATTCTTAAGTTCTTTCCATTCACAATTTGAAAATATTCACTATGTACAATGATATCACCATTTTTATACCAACGAAGAATTGGCACAGGATTTCCATACACCTCACATTCAAAAGTTATGTCATCCTTTTCACGTGCATATTGATTTACAGGTCTGATGACAAAATATGGTGGAACTGAAAAAAAAAAAAAGAAAAACATATGAAAGGAAAACAAGTATTTTACAATTCTAAAACATTAAGAAGTTAAAAAAAGGAAAGGGGGGGGGAAAGGAAAAAGACAGGACCATTTATTGAATTAGTTGAATGCCATAAGCATATGGCAAGTAGAATTTCCAAAATTTATAAAAGAATTTTCTTCTGAAAGACCTACGACTTTATAAATAGCTTAATAACTAATTACTTCAGAAAAGAACTTAGTGAGAAAAATTTTTTTCCCTTCAATCAATGGTACCTTTTACTCATAACTTATGGATACTGATCATTTTCAGATGCTACATAGTTTAAAAAACACTGCACTCGAGAATTCCAACATGCAACGATTATGCAATGCAACTGACTAATTTGCATTATTTCGTGTTCTCAATTATACACAGAAGTCCAATCCTGCATTCATTTGCACACAATAGCATAGATAATTCTATGAACATTGGTTGAAAACTTATATCAGTAAGCATAATTTCTTAATTTATCCTCTAATTTTGATGAACAATCTTCATTAAAATTGAAAAGTTTAGACAAAGGCTAAAAAAATTGAAATATTTAAGATTTGCTAATCACTGAAATTAAAGACACATATTTTTACGAAAATGTGTAGTTACGCAGTATATATATATATGAAAAAATTCCAGGAAATGAAAATTATATAATGTCAACAATTATCAACCATTATAATATTAAAGCTCTTAAGTAGGAATTTCATTCGTACATATGAAATATATGTACGAATGAAATACATATGAAATTTCGTATCATATGAAAATAATATATATACATTTAATATCACATGAAAAATATATATATATACTTTCAGGTCATAGCAATCTATGAAAGCTTAAGTTATTTTGAAAAATAAAAGGTCAATTTCAAAAACTTCACCGAGAAGTAACTTTTTATTATTATTATTTACCAGTTGACATACCTGGCACTGCTCTTGTTGACAAAACTTTCATGTCTAATACTTTTATATGAAGTATTATAATACTCAAAATTCTCTTACGGTCTGAAACTTTCAAAAAAATTAAACTGAAAATATCAGCCGAACCAAAATATTTTTTAAACTATCGAAAGCTAATTTCCTCCAAGTTATTAATAATTTTTAAAGAACAATATGAAATTTAATTCAACATTGCAAGTAGAGACAAATATTTAATATCTTATTCAATAAGAATGGTAACACTAAAGATGTTTTATCTGTAAATGAAAACTTAGTTTTCAATTAACTGTCACAAAACCTTCACTAAAACCTTCTTTATACTTCATAGTACTTGTGAGTAAAATTTGAATATCAATTCGATAGTTTGGATTTAAATATATCAGCTACACAGAACCCCTTCTTGTTCTTGAAAAAAGAAAAGTATAAATCAGAGGTTCAAACCTTAGACTTACAGACAGTCGACATCTGTGTTGAGAGACTTACCAGTCGAGCCAAAGGACTTGTCATTGGCAAAATTTGTACTTTCTGTTGAACAGCAAATAAGGATTCACAATCTGATTTAGATTTCTATAGCATTCAAACTATTTTTGCATTTCACTTTTATTTATATAGACGCTTCAAAGTATTTTTGAGTAAAATTTGGTTGAAATCTAGAAGTTGGTACACACTCTTAAAATGGCGCCAAGTCACCAAAGCGAATACAGGTAATACCTTCATATAGCTTTGGCGACTTGGTTCCAATGATATGCAACGGTCAACGTCTTGCTTTGGCGATTTGGCAGCGTTTTAAGAGTGTGTACCAACTTCTAGATTTCAACCTAAAATTTGAATAAATTCTATTCAGTAGTTTTGATTTCTATACCATACAAAAAAATTGTCATTTCAGTTTCATTCATATAGATTTGTTTATTATTAACAATTATCATGGGCACTTCCTGCTATAGCAGCTCCCTAGACTGAATCCCCAAGCAATCAAGATATATCACCAAGATGGTGGAAAAATCTCGCCAAAACAGTTGCATGGAAACAGCATGTGTTCTTATATTAGCATTGCATGTTTTTTGCTAAGGTTCTTGTATTCACATTATTGTTAAAGGGCCATTAAGTGGGCACCGGGCAGAATTTTTTTTAACTTAAAAAAAAAACATCCTACAGCTTTGCTAACCGCAGGAGTTGGAACCTAGCAGCTTCACTAGCACACTGAACTTACAAGTTCGGCAAAATCATAGCTGCGATCTTGACGTAATCCGAAGGTTGCCAAGTAAGCTCAGGGGACACTATAACAAGGAAGTACCTTATCATAAACTGATTAAGAAACTAAAATAACAGAAATCTGTATAATTTACTTTGGATACCAGATTTACAGATTAATGAACTTAATTAAGGAAAAAAATATGCATAATTGATTATTAATTCAAAATCAAACACAAATCCTTATTTCAAAAAATGTGCTCTAGCTAAAAGTGATCAAAAGCCTACCAATGACGTCAATAGTGCTACTAGCATCAACTGAATCTTCACTATTTACAGCTCGACACATGTAGGTTCCAGCATCCTCCTCTTTTATATTTTCTATGGACAAACTTCCAGATCCAATTATTCTGAATCTGCTATCCAAATCACTAAAATGAACATTAAATACTTAATTTCAGTAACAGTCTAGCTTTATACATGTTTGACGTGAAATGTACAGGGACATTATATCAGAATGAATTCAGGAAAACATTTTAAAATTTCAGCAGAAAATGAAATTTACTTTTTGAATTTTCCTCAGACACATGAATAATGAATTTAGAAATATGATACATCATATTAATGTAGCTGAAGTATAGAGAATAAAAGCAGCTTTGGTTCACATGTCCAATGAATTTTAAAGTTTTTTTTATTAATAAAAGGCTACCTAGGTGTAAATTAATTGATGCTTCATTATCATATTTACAGGAATACTGACATAAAACTCATTTGGACTGGAATTATAATAGCACTTAAAGTGATGGTGATTTTGAAATAACATACATGTAATTTTGCAGATGCATTTCAGAGAATAGCCACAGATATCTTCTTGTTGTTTTGCAACAAGCAAGCCATGCATAGCCAAAGCATATAGACATGCATGCCTATTTATAGGTCTTAACCAATAAGATCCACAGCAAAGAACACAACCAACAACAAAGAACATTTCATCAGAATAGAGCTTAATGAAAAGAGATTCATACCTCCGTGGTATCCATTTTTTGTCTTTTTTTATAAGCAGTTACATTTCATAATCAGATGTACATTAGAAAGTGCTTTCTGTTTTTATTCTCAGTCTCTTACAGAAGCCAACAAAGTGTTTAATTTGAATAAAAATTCATATATGGGTATATAGTTTTCTGCATTTATGAACTTAATATTTTTATATATAAGAATGTTTGAACGATGTAGAAAAGTCAAGAATGGTATTAACAGCAGTGATGATGATTTTACATCAAAACATACAGAATGGAAGAAAATAGAAACATTTCAGATAGTGGTAGTAATATATGTGTTGAAAGAAATAAATCCAGGATCTGTCTATACAGTGTTAATATTTATATTTCAACAGCCATAAAAAGCGAAATTACAAAACAGCCAACATGCAGTAGTTATAATAAATAGAATGCTATTAATCTTATAGTCTAAACAGGATACTATAAATAATTTATTACATGATGCTAACTAATGCTCATTTCTGAACAATAACAAATAAACTGTTATCATTGTATAGGTTTATATAATAAACAGGTTTGTTTTCTGTACAATAGCCTATTGTTATTGTACAGAAAATAAACCTGTTTATTGTACAGTTTCACAATATACATACAGGTTATACTTTATTATGTATTAGTCGTAATAAAGCTCTCTGAAATAAAACTGCAGCAATACTTTTTAGTTAAACATTTTCCAAAATCACTTTTATATATATTCTGATAAATATATCATATATATATATTAGTTCTTGCAGAAGGTAAATTTAATAAAAAAATAAGCTAAGATATATCCATATAAATATGCAAAAATCTAATGCAACAGTTTCTCTTCATTTTTAACTTACGCTAAATCAATTGTAGATCCATCTTTCAGCCAAGTTATCCTGGGCTTAGGATTTCCATTAGCTGCACAATCTAATGTCAAATTGGAGCCTTTCAGAACTACAGCATTCTTTGGTGGAGTAGCAATGAAATGGGGTGAATCTACTTTTGATTCATCTGCAGAAAACATCAAACACTTCAATTGTTTTACTCATAGACACTACATATCAATTATATGCACAAATGTCAAGATAATCTAGAAAAATTTTAAGAAAAACAAACACCATGGAATTCGATCAATTGATATTATATTATAATTATTATAATATTAATTTCATAAATTTGAAAGTATCTGGTCCATTACTGGAACAATATATTTTCTGGAAGTTTCAAGATTATCATGCCTGCTTAAAGGATAGAACGTGCTATGAAAAGTTATGAAACTGTGTTTTTCTTAAACATGAAAAAATATAAGAATTAACAACAATTCAAACAACTAATAAAAAATTATTAATTGTCAAGCATTTAATAAGAAAGTATAATAAAAAAATGGATATTTTCAAAAAGTGATATTAAACTCACAAGTAAAAAATTATTCAGAACATATCATTAGTTTCTAAAATAAAAATCAAGAGATTATTACTTCGGAATTCACAAAAAAAATTTTTAAGTTTACATGAGAAAAATTATTCTTCTTTAAGGGCATATAAAAATTATTATTTTCAACCAAAATATTTTTTAAATTTAGCAATGACATTAATCCCATGATGGACCTTTTCTTTTATGATCATATTCCCTACAACTCAAATAATAAGACTGACATCTCTGGCTTATTTAAAGCACACAATTTTTTTCTGTATCACCATTTACGGAAACATACTCATAGCTTGTATGTTTCTTCATAAAGGGGTACACAGACTTATATTTAAGATAACTTTCCTCTCATAGAAACATTATTATGCAAATTATACACATGATTTCCAATCATATTTTTAACCATTATATACATACATTTAATGCCTTTTTCTTTAGACGATATAAAAGCAATTATATGCTCTGCCTGTATCTGTAGAGGACTGTTTATCTTGATATAGAGAAGAAGCAAATTACTACAGTTGATCCGACTTACCATAATTTTTGTTCACAAACAGTGTTCCAGCACTGCTTTCTCTCAGCTTCTCAGAATTTACTGCCACACACTGGTAAGTACCTTCATCAGAAGGTATCACTGAATCTAGTTCTAGAGCACCACTAGGCAAAATGGTCATGCGGGTCTCATCTAAATGTATTGGCTGCTGGTTTTTCAACCAGGTAATGTTTGCAGGTGGCACCGCATGTGCAAAACAAGGAAAATAAACAGTCTGGTCTACAAAAACTGCAATGTCTTCAGGTGCTTGATCAAATGGTGGCAAAGCTGCAATAGAATTTAATACACATTAGATCTCTTTATAATCATACAGTTAACTTTTCAATCTGTACCTTGGTAGAAAAAGAAGCAATGCTCAAAACTGACAGTTTGGAAATTTTATCACCTGCTACTTCAAAACAGTGAGAAACAAGACAAAAGTCAATATGCTTGGTATAAGCTGAATAAAATGAGGTTTGAAAAAAGGTTCATATCTTGTTATAATGATTTTGATTTCACAAAATCAGTTTTAACTTAAAACAGACACAATTGACATTGGTCCCTTTTTTGCCAAGGTGTAGAAATACAAAAGTAAAAGGAAAGTAAAAGTAAAGAAGTATTTATTCAGTCGGAAAGTAATACAAAGAGAATTTTCAAAAGAATATTGGAATTTTTACAGCAATCTTTAATACCAAAATGAGCATCAGAAATTAGTAAAGAAAAGCATGGCTCAAGAGGACAATTTCAGACAAATGAAACAAACAAAAAGAATTCAAAATCATTGCAGTTACCATAATTACATTTAGATTACACAAACTATGATACAAAATAAGGTAATTTTTTTTACAAGATATATGTCCTTTGAAAATGACTTGGTAATCAACAATTTTTTAAGCATTTTAAACCTTTGAAACTTTACACTATTTAATATATATGCTTAAGAGGTATAAAAAAAAGCTTTATTTACATTTTATTTTAGTTGTTTTCAAACTTAACAAGTAATAAACATTCCAAACTTACATGCAATCTGCAATTTTGCTTCTCTACTAATAATTGTTCCAGTACCATCTAAACTTACTACACACTGGTAGAGACCTTCATCAGGTCTTTCAGTTCTGCTATGTATAATTCTTTTAAAGAGTAAAGATCCATTGGGTAAAACAACCCTGCAAAGAAATATGCATGAATAACAAATTGGAAATATTTTGATATTTAATGATGTCAGTTGTCTGGTTGCTATGACTTGATCTATTCAAAACATTACATTCAATGCCTATTTCATATTTATTTTTCAGAATTCAGGTAAATTAAAATAAAAATGTAAATTTTAAGTTCTATATGCATACAAATAGTAAACATAAGACACAGCACATACTTAAAAATTTTCAGTTTAATAAATTAAAACAACTGAAGCAATTTCAACTTCCTGCAAATACCTATCTCAAAATATATAATATCTTTAACATAAATATAATATCTTTTTAAATGGAATTACAATATAATATTATTAAATTAAATGTAAAGACAACTTTAGACGTCAAAGTATTTGAAGTATTCTTATTAAAAATGAATTATTTTCAATTAGTTAAATGGGGATCTTTTTTTGGGGGGGGGGGGGGGAAGAGGAGAAACAGGAAAGACCATCAACCAAGCATCATAAGGGATTAACTGGACTTTTGAGAAAAGAACATTGCCTTCATCTAATACTAAAATTAAAATTCAGATGGAGATTTTACCTCAAAATCTCTTAAAGAAAAGAAGAAACACACTTTGTTAACAATATTCAATATACTTTATTAAAACTTTAATCAAGAAAAAATATTAAGAATATTAATCAAAATTTCCAAAAGAATTGGATTTTAAACTGAAAGAAAAACAGCAATTAAAATATCAATATTTTTTTTTATTACAGAATCTAATTCCAAAAGAAAAGTTTCAAAATTCTTTCAATAATCAATTAAATTGAGTTTCACCAAAAAATTATTTTGATAGTTACTGAATAGTTAATTATTTAATAATTAGATATTTTTAATATTAAAATATAATAAATTATACCGTCTATCGTCGTCATCTGAAAGCTCTAATAATGTTCCGTCTTTTTTCCATTTTACTTCAGTAAAATTCCCAGCCGTTGAGCAGTTTAATAATGCAGGCTTATCTTTGATTACAATGGTGTCACTAGGTTCAACTAAAAACCGAAAATTCGAAAATCCGTCAACAGTACCTGAAAATAGAAGCAGTTTTGTTAGAATATTTTGTTAAAAAATCTAAAAAATAAGTAAAAATTTGAACATGTCTAAAAAAGCAAAAATTGCAGTATTTCAGCATACTAAAATATAACATATCTCTGAAAAACTACATTAATAAAATAGTTAAATTAGAACCAGGTATTAAATAACAGGTGTATGTTTATGCGCACTCACAGAGCCAACTTAAGGTCAGCTGGATTTATTCTGTCAATCATGCCCAAAGAGAATTGTATATTTCTATTTTAGGACAGAACGCCGCCTTAAGCCCCTGTACCTATTGGAAAACAATCCACTCTATTCTAGGACAGAGTCTAAGTCACTGATTAATCCAACTATTTCAAAGAATTTATAAACCACTCATATTAAATATACAGAGAAAAAAAAGAATTCGTTAAAAATGCTGCAAGTAGTATCAAAATCGCACTACTCTTTATTTTATTATTTATATACTCAGATAAATTAGTCTTCATGGCCCTGAATAAAACCCATTTGAGACTACACTTCCTTCGGAATAAAAGTTTCATGACATCATACATATCTAAGCAAAAAAATATATATCAATTAATTCTAAACAAAAAAAAAAATCAATTTAGAAGAGTTATTTTATAAATTGTAATATTTTTTAAAAATTAAGATGGCTATTCTTATTTATTAGTAAATAAGAATAGCCATCTTAAATAGAATGTAACAGAATTATGAGTTAATATTTCATGACATACAAGCTATAGAAATTGGGGTTGTGACCTACAACTAAGAGTTACATCAGCCTATAACTTAATCGTCTCAAAAATACTAATTACGATTACACAGCACTATTTCTATCAATTTTCATGCGAATGCATATAAAACATCCAAAATGATGTCATATCTTATAAAATATCCAATCATCCGCCATGAAGTCATCGCAATAGAATATATTTCGCATCAAAATCATGTCCCGAACACAACTAATATTATCTTCCTCTACTGGCAATAAACAAATTAATAGGAATGGGAAAACAACCTAAGTTAAGAAACAAGCCAACAAAAAGTATCCAAGGGCAACATTTCTTGGCTTAGCTTAGTTTTTGGCAATGGAGCTTTCAAACTGAATGACGCAGTACTAAACAAAATGCAGTATTTTACCAAACATTAGTTTTATATGTCAGTAATCGTCATTGGGAATGAAATTCTCATGAGGGGCTACACTTAATATGATTTAACTAACAAGACAAATAGAAAATTCGAATATCACTAAAAATAGCTGATTTTCCTTTCGTTCTTCCGAATAAATTAAGAAATATTCTCACCAGAACAGCCGAAAGAATCCTTATGTAAAAAAGAAAATGGCAAATTCGAGATACAACTTTGTGTAAAAATTGTAATGCACATTGAATTGTAATGTACATTGAATGCACATTTAAGGTTAAAAGAAGAAAAAAAATCTGCAACGGGATGGGGGAAATTATGGGGACATCGAACAGAAGCCAATTTATACTGAAATAATAAAAAAAGATAAATTACTACTCATACCGTGATTTTCGAGCGGAATAAAAATAATTAAATGAAAAAAAGAGAAAAGAATGCTAAAAAAATCCTTTTTCAACGCTCCAAAATGCCATCACTATGTTAATTTCCTTCGACCTTGACTTCTGCTCCTTGAAGAGTGGAGCAGGTTGGAGTGGACAGTGAAAACAAGAGCTCTCTCAAGAAAAAATAACTAAAAGTTTAATGCAGGTGGTGGTAGCCGCAGGTCATAACACAGCTATGCGCATGTAATTCCTGCCAAGCATTTTATGTGCTACGAAAGACGAACGATCGTTTTTAAAACTCGAAGAGATGGGGAAAAAAGAAGAAAGCAAAGAATTTTTTTAAAAAAAGGCAGGAGTAGTTTCGAAAAACAGGATTTGGATCGCAAATGAGAAGAAATAATTTACTAAATAGCATGTAGAATTTTCAGATTGAAAATTCTCCGTAACTTTAAACACAAAAAGATATGAATACAAAAAAAAAACAAGAAAAGAAAAATAAATCTTTAAAAAATACAAAAATAAGTAACTACGATATATAAGAATAATGGGAAAATGTTACTTTGTTCTCCCCTCCAAAAAAATTGACTAGTATACGATTCTCAATACTTATGCTGTATTATAAAAAAAAAAATAAAACCTGTTCACAAACATGTCTATTTTTCCATAAACAGAAAAGCTTAGCGATTTTTAGGGAAAACAATGAGAATCAAAATCTTTTAGACACAAAATTTCTTTTGCAATGCGGACTAATTTCAATCACCATTCAAAAGCAGCACTTTCGTAAGGTTCACACACTTTTGCAAAGAAGCAAATAGCTATGTATGTACAACGCTACAGCAGAAAAATATAATCCAACGCTATTACAGAACACGATAATTCATTTAAATAATAAAAATCTATAATAACGTAGAACTCGAAATTGTATGAAATAATTATGAAACGATTTCAACGTTGTCTGTAGAAACAGGGTTAAAGAGAGTAGTCACACAACTGGTTTTTAAAATGTTATTTAAAGTAATTATTTAATAAGCTTTATTTATAATAGAAACATTAGAATTCGAATTTGCATTAATTTGATCACGTTTAAAATTTAAAAGAGCTTTACGTTTTCTAATGAGGAGAGGAAAATTTGAGCAAATCGTCGCTTAAACAAGCAACACCACCTATTTCAATTTTTTGACATTTCAAAAACGAAGGGGAAAAAAAAGAATTTTTCACAACCAATAGCGAATATCTCTGCAATCCCCCCCCCCCTTATCTGGTAGAAACATGCGGTCTCATTTACATCAGATGTTGAAAAAAAACAGAAATATTTGTTATTGGTTGCGAAAAATTCGATTTTTTTTTTCCGCCTTTGAAATTTCAAAAAAATTGAAATAGGTGGTGTTGCTTGTTATGCGACGAAATGCGTGAATCTCATATAATAATTTCGTCCTTGTTTTTTTTTTTTTTTTCCATTTTATTGGCCTTGGTCTGAACTACTAATTCAACTTGAAATTTTACGAAGTTCGAGTCAGCCGATGTAATAAGCATTCTTCTATAGCTACCGAAAATCAAGTCATTTGAAGAATAATTTGCATAATTCAATACCCAAATGTGTAAGTTCTGTAATAATAAAAAAAACGAGGATTTAAACGAATCGTTTATTTAGCAGTAATTAAAATTTTCTTTTAATGAGAGCAGTTTCGCAAAGTAAAAGAAGTTTTCATATTTAGTACACAATTTTAGCTAAATCCATTATGTATTCAATAACATATAAATATAAAAATTCCATAGTTTTTATAACTATTCAAAGAGAGATTATTTAACAGTGAATTCAAAACCGTTATACTTTAAGAAAATAATTGCATTTTGTAATTTTAAAACGCCTACGAAATGGTCTGAATGCATAACATCTCCAATTCCTCTCAACGAAGTTCCCAGCACACAGCTTTAATTCCTTTAATAGTTAATAAAAAATTCTTAATCGCGAATACAATATCACAATCCATAACAATCTACATCGACTGCAATACAACCCCAAAAACATTATTATTATTTTTTTCTGCCTCTCTCTTTTGACCGCAAGTTCCACCTGCTTCCAAGGAAAATAGAAAATGCAACGGAAATATCAACATCATCAAACGATCTTCAACTCCCAGTCGGTCCGCCATGCAGTCTGTTGCGCGCGGAAATCTCGTCAGACAAGGTTCCGAGTAGGGAGGTGGATGGAACAAGAGCAAAAAAACTTCTGGATAACCGCCTCTTGATTACATCCCGTTCCATTAGCGGGGAGAAGGGCAGGAAAAAGTCATCAATTCCGGTGCTGACTAACACCCGTTCCCCCTCTTGTAGTGACACATTCCACCTGGGTGCCAAGAAGTTATTTTCTGAGTCACTACGAGCACCCCTCCAACAGAACGCGGGGACGCTTCTGAATTCGATACGAAAATGTTTATGAGCAATTGTCCATGCAAAGGTATCGAACGAAAATTCACAATAAAAGCGAAGTAGAAATAAATATTAAATAACATGAAGCATATGGCGATTTTATTTTTCAACATCAAATAATTTAAGAGCAAAACATCACGGCCATTGGGTTTTCATGAAAAAATCAATTAAAAAATGTTTAATTTATCCATTTATTTTAGACATTACTAGCTGTTACCCGCGACTTCGTGCGCGAAGAATTTGAATTGCTACTTTTTTTAAATTTACGAATGTAAATGTTTCGTTATATATAGAAAGGGGAAGTCAAAAGTTCTGACGGTTGATAATACATAATTGGACGACTAATTTAATTCTCTGTTACTGTAAATTACATCATTGTACTCAATGGTATCATCTGCTCTTTGGAATATATCATCCACCATGCTATATGTCATCTGCTTCTACTGTTTAAAAGAATACATAAGACAAAATATACCTTCCTATTATAAAAACTCTGACAACCATATCATATACGTCAATGGACGATCCTGGTTTGTTTATTTTGGATTCATAGACCGTTTTCCGGTAACCTTCCGATTTAAGCAATCGCCAAATCTATTTGGCAACTGTATCAAGCGCCAAGCTGGAAATAAAGGTGAATTAGTTCAAAGTCTAACCGTTGCCTAGCAACGGAGTAGCTATAAATATTCGTTATTTCAAAATCGTCTGCACGCATTTTAAAGTTTTGGAACTTTTAAAAATTAATAACAATCGAAGGGAAAATGTCAGAGAAATAAAATTAGTATCATTGAAAAGGTAAAAATTTGAACTTTAAGATGGTATAAAAATATTTTTTGTCGGACAGTTTGCTCCGAAGTTACGGCGGAAAAACGATTTCGGTTATTTTCTAATTAACTGACTGTTTAATTAACTTTGGGACTTGGAAAAGTTCATAAGTGTCTTCCCCTTCTCTTAAATAATAAGTGTACAAAATTTGGTTGAAAACCGTCCATTGGTTTAGGAGGAGATGTGGAACATAGCCACATACATACCCACCCACATACCCACAATGACTTTTATTTATATTAAGATGTGCAGTTGATATTGATAACAAATTTCACTTCGCACTTCGACTCTGTTTTATGCAACGTTTTCAACCTTTTTACCCTCCCATAAAATCAGAGCCGTTTTAAATTTAAACGCACTGGGCTAAAAGTAATTTTGGCACCCCATCAGAAGCATAATAAGAAATTTCAAAGCCTATGGCCTCGCTAATAATTTAATTTAGGGGTTCCCAACCTTTATTCCCTCGCGTACCCCTTGATTAGTCTTAATATTTTCGCGTACTCCTACTGTCATATCCTTCCCTACAAACCATCCATCAATGCAAAGAAGTTTTTATCAATAATGTTAAGGGCTTATGTTAGCTGAAGAGTCAAATGACTCGAGTTAAGAACATTTGCTGGACTTATTTTTTATTTTACACTTTATTGCATTTTTATAATAATATTAGTTCAAAGCCAAAACGAATGAAATCAGTATTGTAATTATTTTAGATTAACTTACAAGGATGGCTAAAAATTACACTCTGTAATGATCAACTTTTCAAGTGGTATAATTATTAAATAGCAAATATTCACTTGGGGAAACAAAATTCTGTAACTTTTTAAAAATTCCTTATGTTTTCTTGTTTCCATCATTACCAACTTTGATTTCGGGTACACCCAACTAGTCCTTCGCGTACCCCAAAGGTACGTGTACCACAGGTTGGGAACCTCTTACATAATTTATAAAAAAGAGTCACGTGATTAAAGCCTTGCAGTTATGTAAATCGACGCCTTTCCAAAGAAGGATTTTACAAGCCAACTTCCGCCACTCTTGATTGTATACATTATTAATTTTAACGGTTACATTACATGAAAAGTATTTTTTCAATTCTCGCATATATATATTTATTAAATACAAAATTATAATAATAAATAGTATTTAAATTAATATAATAAAACCCATATAAGAACTTTGTATTTCATTTAACATTTTTTATTATTTATTTAATTGACAAAAAAAATACGTATTTAAATTTATAGTATAAGTAAGATACACATGTTTATATAACATTATAAAATCGATGGCTATATAGTTACAAGCCCTAAACATGTTTTTATTTTTAAAATATTAAAAATAATAATTTAAAAAATGTTTGGTTCAAAATTAAAATAAAATCTGTAAAGTAAGTTTTTAGACACCTTTTGGTTAACGGCGACCCTGGGCCACAGCCCAATGGATAAAACAGGGTTGCACTCAAGCAAGAGAATCAAATTCCCTGACTATTTCAGGAGCATTCACAAGAAATTCCAATCAAGCGTGTTAATATGTACTGATCGTAGTGAAGGTAAAATAAGTTTGCAAAAGTATTAAAAGTATTAAGTATTAAAAAATTGCAACGTGAAAATTATAATACTGCAAGCAAAGTATGCGAGATGAATAAATACGTTAAGATAATGCCGAAAATAATAATCAGTCACCCAATTCAAGGTTATGACGTCACCTCCCCTTCAACCAATCACATAGCCAGCTGCGTTCCGGAAAAGTGTCGCGGGAGAAAATTAGCTCGAGAAAAATAACTTTCATCTGCCCAGGAAAAAATTAATTAAAAAAAAACGGGAAAAGATATTTTAACCTTTCTTGTTTTAAATCCGACAGAAACGTTCTAGTTATAAGCTGAAAAAAATTGAAAATATTAGTGTTATTAGAAAGTTGGATGCAACAAATTTAAAAACAAAAATTACATTCCGATGGCAAAACAGGCTATTTTTTAAAAAATTTCTCAAAATTCAGTAAATTACGTTAGAAATTAAAAACTAACTTCATTAGAACGGAAATCGCGAGCTCTTTCCGATGGTGTATCTATTTTTTTCGTACAATTATCCAAAATCATGCTATTGATAAATTAGTGCGAAAAATCAACGAAAACAACACAAAACATTAAATAAAAAATTTTCTAGATTAAATTTTATAATTTCGGCTTCGAGGTGCATTCAGTCACCATTACGACTACCTGTGTGCCAAACTTCACGGCTGTAAGTGCGATGGATTCGTCTGGACATCGCAGACAAACACACACACACAAACATTGCCTTTTATAAGTATAGATGAAAGCTTCTGACGTCTAGATATGTTATCAATGGTCGCCTGCTTTCCTCTTCCCTCCATTTTCGAGAGAAATCGAAAAATAAAATTTTGGCAGATTCCCTCAATCTCTACAATCGCCAATTCCCCAATTTATTTTGAAAAGTTTCAAGTAAAAGCACAGGCTATTAATACTAAGGGCGAACATCTGGTCGCCGAAGGCAGCTAGTAACTTGTAAAAAAATCTGAAAGGTTGATTCTTTCTAGCTGTAGCACACAAATACCGATAGGGTACTAGTGAAATAGGGAGGGGGGGGGAGTTTTATAAGATTTCAAACTTTTTAAATCTAATAAAGGTCGTCACATTTCTCCTTTGAACTCAATAACAAAGTACCATCAAGCATGCTTTTATAATAATCTAAATGCTTATATACCAAAAGGATAGATAGGGTTTTACAATTTTCGGATAAATAATTCCAAAAAAACTTACACACATTTATACTTTACTTAAGAATTATAATCTTTATTTCTCATTTCGGAACAACAAAAAGATTAACATAAGTCCTAAAATAAGATTGGAAATCCCCTTCAGGTTTTTCGTTTACTAGCACCATTATTTAGCATTAAATGAAAAAAAAAAATCGAACAAGGTATTTCCCAAACATGGCTGAAGGAGAATCCACAATTCCGGGAAAAACCCATTAAAGAACTAAATACACAGAGAGAAACTGTGTTCCACCCACGCTTATGAAGGATTACCATGGTAACAAGGAAAGATCAAAATGTTAAAATTGATTTTTAGGATAATCAGAAACGATAACAGATGCGAAATCAAGCGGAAGCTGAAAAGTAAAACCAATCCGTCGTTCAAAGATTTTAAAAACCCAGAACACACAGTTGGGACGACAACCAGTGGTCTAATTAATTCGCATTTAAAGCATACAGGGGTCCACTCTAATCACGGCCCAATAGCTAATTCCTAAACCATTAGAGATAGGTTTATACTTCCAATTGGAAAAAATTATTTAAATAAGTAAAGAATTATATTTTATGCTTTTTGAGCCAATAAATGTAATGCCAAAAAAAAACCCCCAAGAAGTCTAAATTTGTATACAGTCCCCAGTCCTAAGTCATATTTAGTAAAATGTTCTCGACACAGTAACATTTTAAACAAAAAAAAAAGTTCCACTCCACTGCGATTAAAACTGACCGAGTTATGGAGCTTTGAATTCTAGAATTTTAAACCAAACAACGATTACCTCGAGCAAGAGTTTATTTAGTCCCGTTTATTGACGGATCTTCTTACAGGCGGCCATTGAAATGGTCTAAAAAGTGATATTTGAAGCTTCATAACTCAGTCAGGTTTAATCGCAGAAGAGTGAAACATTTTATGTTTAAAATGTGAGTGTGTCGAGAATATTTTACTAAATATGATAGCAGTGGGAAACTGTATAAAAATTTAGACTTCGTAATATTTTCAGCAGCTCATTTATTGACTCAAACAACACAATATACGGTTCTTTACGTCATTCGGATCATACGCCTATCTTTAACAGAACCTTAGAAATTAATTATTGCGCCACGATTAGAGTGGACACCCTGTATATTCAAATTTAGCGATTTCAGATGCCAGTGCAAATTGATCTGACGATTTCGCAGATGTACATTTCAGCAAATTTAAGTCTCCCGTGATCATAACAAGAAAAGCGTCTAATTGCATATGCTAAAAGAAACATTTATTAAATAACTAGCAGTGCGCGCACGGCGTTGCCCGTGGGATCAGGACATCAACAAAATAAAAAAAAAGTCCAAGTACATTTACATAGATGAAAGTTTTAAAAACGAAATCAAAACAAAAATATATGTATTATTGAGTTGGTCCGCCTCTTTTTCCTCTCGACCGAGTACCGTTAAATCCAAAACAATGTTAAAAAGTTACGATGTGATATTTATTACACCGCAAGCAAAGTATGAAAGGCAAAGAAATAAGTTAAGACACGCTTAAAAATAATAATCGAAGTCATCAAGTAAATAAATCATCTCGCAGAAAGCGAAAGTAATGACGTCACCCTGGCCCATCAGCCAATGAAATTGCCCGCAACGTTCCGGAGAGCTGTCGCGGACATAAGCTTCGCTAGAGGGAAAAATATCGTTCAACTACCAGGAAAAAATTAATTTAAAAAAAAACGAAAAAAGATATTTTAACCATTCTTGTTTTAAATCCGACAGAACCGTTGCAGTTATAAACTGAAAAATTTTCAAAATGATATCTTTATTAGAACATCGGATGCAAGAGTTTTAAGGATTCCAGAAAATTTTATTTTTAAGAAGTGACTATTTTTTTAAAAAATCCCAAAATTCAGTAAATTATGTTAGAAACTTTATTAGAACGGAAATCGTGTGCTCTTTCCAATGGTTTATCTATTTTTTTCGTACAATTATTCAAAACCATTCTATTGAGAAATTAGTGCTAAAAATCAACCAAAACAACACAGAACATTAAATAAAAAATTTTCTAGAATAAATTTTAAAATTCGGGCTTCGAGGTGCATTGAGTCACCATTACAACTACCTGTGTGACAAATTTCATAGCTGTAAGTGCGATAGATTCGTCTGGACATCGCAGACACACACAAACATTGCCTTTTATAAGTATAGATGAGAAAAAAAGTTTTAGCAAAATAATTTATACGCACATTGGGTGAAGGGACTGATTGAACTCAACGGTTCTTAAACATTTTGAAAAGAAGCTTAAAGCACCGTAAGTGAATCAGATTTTAATATACTGATATATAAATTTAAAATTATTATGTAAAATATTGTATGTATTTTTAAATGTAAAACTGAACGAAATTTTTAAAATATATACAGCTGTTAGCTAATGGCATCAACAAAGAATTTATTCTAATTATTAATAATAATAATCGTGAAGTTGAAGAAAACTCTTACGCTTACAGAAACTATATAAACAGGATCGAAATGTTAATCCCATCCCCAGTATATTTTGTTGCTTTAAAAACAGTGGTGGATCGTCTACACTGCAATTACTTCAAAAATTTATTTAATCTTTTCCGGAAATATTTGTCGATATTTCCTTACTCGATTATCTTATGGACTTAAAGATAAAAACCATTATTATTATTATACACATCTATAGCCATAGTTTTGTTGCGTAAACATAACGCCATTCTGCGAAATCTCAACTCAATTCGAAAGAGGGGTAAGTTATTTATCACTGGAGCTCAGGAGTTCTGGGAAAACTAGTCAAGAGTGCATGTAGGAAAAGCGGAACAAATAGGAATATCATGTTATTGGGACTCGCACGAATTCCTGCTTGATATGATCTGAAGACTGGAAATGAAAAATGCAGCATGTACCAAAAAAAAATTCTTTCCTCATCAATACGTACTAAATACCAAAATTTTCAACCTTTGAAACGATATAAGTGCACTTAATCTCAGTAGTAGAAAAACATGCTGACAGATGTTGCTAGTAAAATAAATACTATGAAACCTGCAACTTATTTTCTATCTTCAGTCTTCAATTATTTAAATACTTTTTTATTATTATTATTTCACCCTGTTTTTCAGATATTGTTTCTCCAAAGGGAAAAATACACATATTGAGATTTTTACACATGCAGCGCTCCGGCGTGAACTGGGAACGGCGCATATTAAAAAGACATTAAAAACCTGTCCACTTAATATTGTTAAAATAGAAAAGATAAATTAAAATCCGATCGTGAATGTAAAAATCTTATTTTTCGGAATATACGGTGCTGCACTGTTTGTTTCTGAGTTGACAGCCGTCACTGTTACAATGTACATCTAGTAAATAAACAACCAACACAAACTTCCGGAACGATCTTTTTAAAAACGATCATAAAAATCGGAAATCCTTATCACGCGAAAATATTTAATGAACTACGAACAGATTCATAAATCTGAAATTAAATATGGCTGTCAAGCCGATGCATGTAAGCAATTTTATCAGCATCCTCAAATATAAACATCAAATTAGGGAGGAAAAGTCCTCGCCTTCACACTGATCTTTTTACTGATAGAGTGCTTTCTAGCCGTATTTGGACAGAGTACTGATAAAAAAGTTTCAACCTTTCCAACTTCAAAACGACAAAAATATTATCTCCTCTGCTTCATACTAGGCTATCAAAACTAGAGTTCTCAAACAAATACAAAAAATTATTAGAAACAGCAGAAAAAATGACATAGTTTTTTAACAATATCATATCAAGATGGCTAAATATGCATCTCTTCTGAATTACGAAACAAAAATTTCCCAAATTCGAAAGAGTTTTTTAAAGGAGAACTTCGAAAAAAAATAAAATTCAAGAACATATAGAAATATTTTATAAAATGTATACCAAATAGTACGACAAAGAAAACGATATTTAAAAAGGAGCACATCGGTAGTAATTAAAGATTTTAAAAAAAACAACAATTATATCATTTTATATCGAACTGCTATTCTTTTTTTTAAGTCTATTGATTTAAGCTGTTCATTCACGAGCATTACACGTAGCGCAAATCCATCCACTTCCAGTAACTCAGATCCCCTGCTCCTCCCGGCCCCGCCTTTTCCGCTTTCCTGGCTGAACATCTCGCTAAAGTATAGGGCCCCGGGAATCCGAACTAATTGGGGCTGACCGCGTTCGCATTCCGGAGAATTCGGATTATCCGGGAAATTCGGTAAAATACTCTTGATATACCAAATGCAGTAGAGTATTGACTCTGGGTGCTCTGTGAAGGTGTACGGAAAGACCACGCGGCGATTCGCACGACAGAGTGGCAAACAAGTTGAGGATAAAAAGAAAATATCCGAGTTTGTTTCTACTAATTAAGGTGCTGTATTTATTCTTAAAGACCAATTCGAATACTTCTTTTAAGTTAGGAATTAGCATTAGCTTTTTTTCCTAATTATTATTTTTCTTTTATTTTTCAGACAAAAAAAATGTTCAGATTATCCGAAATTTCAGATTCCTGGGGTTTGGATTCCCGGGGTTCTACTGTACACTAAAGTATCCTTCGTTTTGCATTCACGAGAGAGCCAGGCACCCCAAGCCACCCCCTACATACACACACACCAACTACTCCTGTCGCATTTCTAAACTCATTTCCGCAATGGATCCGCAGCTCCCATTCTTAATGACGTAGAATGATGAAAACTAGGGACGGTTTGGATCTATCCAACCTTCCGCTCCACTCGCCAATTTCTACGCTGACGATTGGTTTTGGCGTGGAGTGTTCGTGAATGACTGGCTTAAAACAAAGCAGCAAGAGAGCCACAAAAAAAATCGTCCTGTGGTCTTGGCGTTACTGAGTTTTGAAAAACAAACTAATACGCGATATTAAAACGAAATCGCAGAACTAAAAGAGAATTTTATTTATATAATTCCCTGAGAATTTAGGTTTAACTTTATCAAAATGAGAGGAAGGGAGATTATCAATGTAAACACCGAAATCATTACCAAAAAAAAATTTTTTTTTTTTCAATCAATTCGTTTCCTAGTGCCATACCTTTATTTAGGTTAAGCTCATTTTTATGAAAAGCCAACACTTAAAAACTAAGATTTTTCAAGAACGATGCACTGCGATAAAATATGAAAACATTATAAGCAAACTAAATCCAGTAGTTAAAACGTTATAAAAACAAATAATGTATATTTTTTCAGCTTCCTTACTTTTATTTATTTATTATTGTATGTATTTAAGGAGAAGGGGTAAAAGAGCTTGCATGATTTATCAGAAATCATAGTTCGGAGAACCAAGGTTAAAGTAATAATAAAATATTTTATTAACTTCATTATAGTATTAAAGAGATGAAACATACATTTCTGATTTCCCTTCAAACTATTCATACAATAAAACTAGAACTAAAATGCGTAGTTTTCATTGATATGCGCAGTTCCGCAAACCATAGAAAGTGACAATTTATGGCAGGTGGCGATATGGATAGGCAGATGGTTCGATAACAGGGAGTTATTTCTAGAATGTATTTGGCAATGCAAATCAGCAAAAAAAATTATTCTGTGCAAATCGATTCCTGATAATATAAACGTGGATCAGTTGATTGTTGACACTTACAGTGGGCTTATCTACAGTCACTTATTTACTTTACTTAAATCATGCACTTAAACATTTTTCTTTTGAATAATTCTTTACAAGATTTTTAATTCATTTCTATATCAACACCAAAGAGTAAAAAAGATGCAAATGTACAGTACATAGTGAAAATCTTTCTTGAGTCAGCCTGTAATTCCTAAGATAATTCTCCTTTAAAAAAAATGGCCTCTGAAGACAATAGATGTCTTATTTGATGAATTAATATAATTTTATGTCTTCCCCAAAAGATCATATCTGCATGGTTAATAAATAAATAAATACATTTTTTTGAAAATATTTAAATGAAAATTAGTAACTAAATACATGGCAGTGGAACAACAAATTATCTCTAGTGCAACAATGAAATATATTATTTGCACTTATATTATATTTGAAAAAAAACATTTGAAAATCATCCCAAACTTTTTTTAACAATACCATTCACCATTTGTAAATAAATTTTACTTTTTCATACATTTTTTAGTCTTAAGAAATTTCAAAAACACTGAACCAAAACAAAGAAGAGAAAGAAAAGGTGAAATAAAAACTCTATAAATTGGAAAGTGATAAACTTTATTTCAATTTGTACATAACCAACTGTACTGTTGAAAAAAAATATTTAAATTAAATTTAAATTGAGAAACCAATCAAAGGTTTTTCAAATGAATAGCTGCAAATGAAGTTCCACATAAACTGATACTTAAGTTGTTTTATATTACAAAATATATTTGACATTTCATTTTCAAGTTATGCATATCTGGTCATAATTCTGGTCAGCTCCATTCTTCACAATATTTTCAAAAATACATGTGTTCAAAAACATTATAACTAATAAATAAGAGAGAAAATTAAATTATTTCTATTTCCAATTAATATTATACAATTTATAAGAGAAAATAAAAATTATATTTTCTTTAAAAAATGTTTCTACATTTAATTTATATAAACAAACCACTTAATACACAAAAAAAAATTAAGGTTTATTAGCTAGTTTTGAAATATTAGAATAGGAGCTTTCAAAATCTTTTACTTGTAATCTTTTTATTTGACAGAGCAAAGCAAGGTCCTGTTTCAATTCAACCATTGAGCATTTTGTCTGTAAATTTGTTTATTACACTGCCACGGCCAAACATGTTTGAGTTTTTTTTTTCCCCAAATTTAACATGAATGTCCCTTGAAAAAAAATTAATTCACTCATTAAAATGACTTATGTGTGAGGATTTTATGATTTTATTCTGTTTCAAGATAGCAGCCTTTTTAATGGCTTCAATGTTTGGCAAGTCAAAGATAAGTTTGGCACTATTAAAATATTTGAGTCATTTTGGTAATGGTCAGACATTCAATTGTTATTTTGTTAATACTGATAAAAACAGATACTTGCATAAATAATTCGCATTTGAAAAAAAAAATTGCTAAACCTTTAAAAATTGCAATGAACAGCTGATCTTGGTTGTTTTTTGAACATAAGGACTACTTTTCACGCAACTACTAGCACTGATTATTTAACTCCAACAACAACAGCTTTTTCAATGTTATTGTTTTTGACAAAAGAAATACCCCAACATTTTATTATTTATTCATAGATAATATAAAAAATTAATTCAATTATTCATTAATTAATTCAATTATTCAGGTCATAGATAATAAAGAAAAGATATTATCATTATTCAGCACCAATTCTCTTAATTGAGTACTAGCCTACTTAGTTTAGTAGTAGTTTCTGACAAACCCTTATTTTATTTGCCTTAAGTTTTTAATATATTTAGAAAAAAAATAACATTTTTTTAAAATTATCTGTTCGTGAATTTAACAAAGTAAAGTAACATTTCAAATACACTGAAAATTTCATTTGCTTTTTTGATGAGCAAAATGACTCAATTGTCTGTTTGCCACAAGAACTCAGTTCACCAAGTTGTCTAGTTGATGGCAGTGGCTACAGAAACAGGTTATCGTAGGAGGAATACATTTCAAGTAAGTAGACATTCATTCAAGTTTGTTACATTGGCTCACTTGGGAAGGAGTATACAACTGCGGCACAACCAAGAAGACGAATTATCAACTACTGCGGCAAACTGGCGCCAAGAATAAAATAAAACCCCAACTTCCATATGATTCTTCCTATTTGAAATGGCTCTTCCTTATCATAACCAATTGTTATAGCGACCGCCATCAACTAGAGAACTTGGTGAACAGTGTTCTCGTTGTGGACAGACAGTAGCCATCCAGCCAGAATGTAGATCAGAGCCAAGGTAGGATTTGCCAATGAATTTGTTATTAAGCATTTAAAAAATGTCGAGATTTTCATTTTTATGGGAAACATAAACCATGAACATGAAAACAGAGGAGTATTTTTAGATTATTTCAAAACATTTTAATTGTTTTTCGGCAATAATAGCAGTGACAACAAGATGAAGAAAACAATATTATGGATTGCTGAAGTAATAGTCAAGTGTATTCTCATATTTCCTACACAAATTTCTTAATGTGCCATTTAAATAAAATAGACCACTATCAGTAGAATCACACAATTCAAAAATGCTAATTATTTAAATATTACTAATAATTGAATTCTTCCATGATATTAAATATGGACTGAAGAAAAAATGCTTCACTCTAACAAAATCCCTATATCGTTTTTTCATGCATAAAAAGTAATTTTTAAAAAAAGCTTCAGATTAAACATTCTTCACTGATAAGTAAACCTAGAGAGGTATTCAAATTACCTAGCCTGTTTTATGTAACCATAGAAAATGAAGAACAATTATCATAAAGAATCGATTAAATTACTTCAATAATTATAAAAAAAAGTGATACAAGATAAGATTCAGCAGGAAAACTAGTGACAATAAAAACTACCTGAAAGTATCAAGTACAGTAGAACCCGGGGAATCTGAACTAATTGGGGCTGACCTTTATTCGGATTAATCGGGCAATTCGGTAAAGTACTCGATATACAAAATGCAGTAGAGTATTGACTCTGAGTGCTTTGTGAAGGAGTATGTAAAGAGCATGCGGCGATTTGCAAGGTACAGTGGCAAACAAGTTGAGGGTAAAAAGAAGATACCTGACTTTGTTTCTCCCAATTAAAGTGCTGTATTCATTCTTAAAGACTAATTCGAGTTAGGAATAAACATTAGCTTCGTTTCCGATTCTTAACTGTTATTTTTCCTTCATTTTTCAGAAAATTTAAAAGACTATGTTTGGATTATCCGAAATTTTGGATTCCTGGGGTTCTACTGTACAAAATTACTCGAGTCAATATTAACAAAAATTACAGCCAAAATGGATCTTGAGCAGAATTTAAAGCAATAAGAGTAACAAAATAAAAGATAATTCAGATGGTACAAGAAGAGCAAGCAAAAGGATAATATATATATATAATTTCCTTAAACCTGAAATCAATAAAAGAGAAAAATAGACATCACTTGCTTATAAAGCCAGGATGTCAAAACATTTTACTGTGTTAGTTGAAATACAATGAGGAAGAAAATGGTTATAAGGTTTTATTCCAAAAAAATAACAATAATCACTCCTATTTTTCTCATTTATAGGTAGGACAAATTAAAAGCAGATTTAAAATACTTTCATAAAACAAAAACAATCATTTTATTTACAAGTTTGTTTAACATATAACATTTAATATACAATTTTTAAATCAATTATTTTTTGCATAAAGCAAATTAATAATTATATTATTATAAAGCCCATTTTTTCCTCAAGGAGCCATGGTAATACAATCAAATATAATGGAAAATTTCAATCAACTATCTTTTTGTAATTATTAGCAACAAATAAACATAATCATAAATAACTAAAACTCTACAAGCCAAGTAAACCTATATGATAAAATTATATTTTATATTGATTTGCTTGAAACAAAAAAATTAATGAATAAAAATTTTATGTTTTATAACTGATTTTAATTGATTCCCAATTATATTAATTTCAAGGATATCTCCGATTTATGACAATATTTGTATTTTTTTCTGATCTTTCAACTAAATAAATAGAAAAAAAAGTTAAACAAAATTAAATAATTATTTTTGAACAAATACCTAGCAAAAAAAAATCATTTAAAGACAATTACAATGTGAAGAGATTTAATTTGCAAACATATTAACAATTCACTATCAAACAGATGTTTATTATTTAATCTTTAATATTTCGTATACCCATACAAAAATATTTTATGCAGAAACTTATGGTCATGCAAAACAAATTTTCCCATTTCTAATCATTGCAGAATGCATTTCCAAATAAAGATGAGTATTCAAAGTGAGATATTACCACAGAACAGTAGAACAAAAGCAAAAAATAAATAAATAAACATCATATTTATAAATAATTGAAATGCAATCTAATATATATTACATCAAAATCCATACCAAATTTTTTGCTTGAAGATATCAACTATATCAGTATTAATTAACCCTCCGACTGCATATCCCACAGGTTGGAAGCAAGTCTATTTTTTGCTACATCCTGAGAGTTTCGCAGGCTAATGGGTTTACTTAGTACTTTTACAGCGTTGGATCATATTATACTCATTAAGCTTTGCATATATATAACAACTCGCTTAGCTCAACGGTATTTGAACACGCTTGCAAACATTGAATATAAATGGTGATTTTAAAAAAATTACACAGCCAGAGGGTTAAATGTGATACATATCCATTATTTATTTCAATGTCACTACCTTGATTTGAAACTATTTTCCCAATTGAAGATTAATTTCTATTAAATCAAATTTCATCAGTAAAATATCTCAAATTAACATCACGCATTTCCACTGATTTTACTCAGATGTAATATTTTGTAATACAATAAAACAGCTTTAACAAAGAGAAAATTTAGTAATGATTAACAAAAAGAATGTAAATGACTAATAACAATATGAAGTAAGGAGAGTTTTCATATAAGCTTGTATTTACGTGTAATTTTAAAAGAAAGCGCTACTCACTTGCAGTATTTCAAGAAATCTCTCATACAATAAATATTTCAGTACCAAATACAAGAAATAAAAATACATTCCGATCTTTTATTGATTTCAAAATAAATGTAACATGATGGATGTCAGCAAATTACTGAGTATTAGACTAATAAAATCGACGAAAACGATGCCATCACGATAAAAATTATATTTAAAATAATCAAACACAAGAAACGTTTTATGTTTCTAAGCTTTTCGAATGTTGAAGCCCTCGAAATATATATATTCTACGATGAAGTGTTATGAATAAAAGAACGAATGAACTTACTTGTAAACAAACCAGTTAAAATCACAATAAATACTATACGAAAGCATGACAGCAGACACGTCTTCAGACTTTTTTCAGTATGCATTATCAATATCGTGTAAAGCCACACCTTCATCGCCTGTTCTTTAACTTTTTGAACAGTGACATAATAAATAAATTTCAGAGCACTCCGGGTGAATAGAATACAATTTCTAACGTAAATAATACTCCACCGTTAGCAACCACATTGTTACCGCCGCTATCTTAACTTCACCGACGCTTTCTGTCAAAGTTGACTTGTTTACATCCTGATTAAATGTTGAATGATTTTACATTGGATCGCGAAATCGGAAACGAGCCAATAAGCATACTCGAAAACAGGGATGTAAACTGCTCATAAGCAATACTATTTCAATGAGTTTAAATTTAACTATCTTAATGTTTAATCGTTATTTCTTGAATCATCAAGAACATGGTTTAGACTTAAGGATTCAACGAAGCTAAAATAATATCAGAGTAACATTCGGAATTGTCAGATAAGTGGAATTTATGAATGAAACTAACGGGTCTATTCTGCTACCCCCGGTTGGGTTGGGAGACGTCACTTTTTCCGTCGTTTAAATACGGGAAAAATTGCCGCCCCCACCCCAACCGGGGGTACCAGAATAGACCACTAAAGAAATGAAGTCGGGTGTTGCTGTGACGTCATTTTTGATAGATTTAGCCGATTCGAATTTGGATGAGTCAATTAAAATTTATTTAGAATTATTTAAGGTAATTCAAATTAGGTACCAAGAATCTAGATTAAAATCTAAATGGCCTATATAATCAGAATCTTTCAAAGCAAGCATATAAGAAAAAACCAAAAAGATTTCGAGGCCTTTTTTCAGTTTCGATTCCCAAGTAATGCACGGACGAGTTTTCTGTTTTGTTTATTAACATTAAAATGTGGTAACTACGTAATTCCGGTGTAAAGCTAAGTCAGTGGAATCTTCAAAGCGGAAGTCCAGTTTTTTAATGTAAATAAACAAAACAGATAACTCGTCCATAGTCTGGAAATATGGTCGTTTGTTAAAATTACAACGGAACGCAACTTTTCCAAAACTGTATTTAAAAAAGACGGAAAACAAAGGAACTTGACTTGTGTTATTTGGATGTGCTGGCATTTACGAATTCCATTATTCGAGACCAAGATATAATTATTCATACTTTGAGAAGAGACGTCACTTTTCCCACAACAACGTGCGGAAAAGTGACGTCTCCCAACCCAACCGGAGGTACCAGAATAGACCCGTTCACAATGAATTCAGAAACAATATGCAAATTTTCCCCTTCCACAAATGAATTTAAAAACTCATTTTTACTCCTTGCAGGTCTTATCAACTGATTATATTGATAAAAATTATAAAGTGTATCGTAAAGAAAACAAAATTACTGGACCTTTTCTTCTAATAATCAAAGCTGGAATCAAGATACACAATTGAAACGATGACATCAGTGGTTTCATAGCTGGATTCAAACAATAAAACTCCAAACCTGTAAGGGGATTATAGATGCTCCGGGCGCCACGTTTATGTCACTTTTTGAAGCCAAATATGTCGAGGGGTAGAGAAATAATACTATAACCTGAGTGCAATTTACGAAGATCAAATCACTGACAGCGACAGAGGGCGAAAAAACTCATTTTATGCCCCATGCGTCGCTTACCTTCGCGACACCACTGTATAAATGCAATAATCACGTCTTGATACTATATTTCAACTTCACATATTTTCATCAAAATTATTCCTGTACCATTTCTAGTGGCTCGTTTTTGAACCTCACAACAGTTATTAATTAGTTTAATTTTAAAATAGAGCGATAACAAAAGATCACTGATCCTTTCTCGTGAAGTGTTTTTTTTTTCTTTCTAGTTTCACTCTTATGGATAATCGAGGTAGTGGCGGCGAGTCGTGAGGCTAGGTGGGGCAGTCGCCCCCTACCTTGTTTAGAGAAAAAATGAATTTTCATTTCATTTTAGTTGCTTAAAACAACTTTCATTTTAGTTGCTTGTTGGAGAGAGTGCCCTAAACGACATACAAAAAGTCCTCGCTTGTGGAGGGTGCTCAGGGGGTACAGGGGGTTGAAAGGGGGATTTCTCAGTTTTTCTTAAATATCTCGAAAACTGTGGATTCTAGCGAAAAATTTCATATAAAAATAGTTCCTACACATTGTTCTTAGGATGATTAGTTTAGAATATTATAGCAGTTTGAAAAAGTACATAATTACAATAAGTGGTTGAAAATGTTAGTTTTATTTTTATGAAAGAAAATTTACATTTCAAAATAGCGGTTATCTATTACAATATATCTATAAAATATTATATTTTTCTATAACATAATATTATATAGATACATACATACATAAAAATATGCATAACCCATTTTTACACTTGCTCGTAATTAAATTTCACCATGTTTTTCTAGTATATGATCAAGTTCGAACGCGTCCTCTTCTTCTAGAGGTGCACCTTTGGGTGCCAAAATAGAAACACATTGCTAAACTTGTGTTGCTCCGCCGCTCCTTTGATTGGAGGAATTGAGGAAAGATCAGGTCTGATCTTGGTTGATGATTTGAGAAATGCTGCATATCTACGGTTATTCAAATTATGCTCATCAGCAACGGCTTTGTACCAGGAATATCTTCTCACCGGCTTGTGAGGTGTCATCTGGTGTTGATGAGAGGTTATGGAAGATGTCAGCAATGTTTTTATCTGGTTTAGTTGATTTTTGAACAATGTAACTATAGTGTTTTGCTTTTTCTATAAATATCTGGTGTAATGCCGCAGCCACGGAATGCATGGAGAGGGAGTATGGTTTGGGCAAATGAAAGTTCTTTCTGCAGCTTTCTTGTAAAAAATAATTTAGCTTCTACTTTTCCCTTGCCAGGCTTCATAAAATAAATGTTACATTCTGGTGGTGTCAAAGCAAACAGTGACACGGCTTGGTCTACGTCTTTCCGTTAGGATGAGAAGTTGCTTTCTCTAACCCAGATCTCACAATATAAGTATCAGTATCCCCTGTAGCGACTCTCGTTTCAGCTCCTTTAGCAACCATTTTTTGTGCTAGTAATTGAACATGCCTGGTCTTATTTCTTCAATGGCAAGGAAATATTTCTGTCGAACTGTGACAGACTGGTTGTGAGCTTTTAAGTTAAACTCAGCATAGTTACGTAGAGTTACATTATACTGTCTAAATATACTCATTTGGAGCGTTAACAGAACCAAAAGACTGAGTAAAGGGATCTGGTGGACGGGAACGAACGTGAGGGGGGGAGGGGACACGACTGTTCAACAAATAGGGTTTGTCGCTCCCCCTTCCTGATACCGCCACTATTCTCGATATATACAATACTACCCTCGTATAACTATTTTATAGGCATGAGGTCTTTCTGATGGTTGTTGCTTCAGCACTTTTAATTGATTTTAGTATTACAATAAGGAATTTTTGAAATATTCACTTTTAAACCCCCCTGTATCCTCTAAAATTTCATTCTGCAAAACATTTAGGACTAGTTTTGTAGAAAATTTAATTTAGTTAATTTTTTTACTTAAGTTTTTTTCGCTAGAATCCATAGTTTTCGAGATATTTAAGAAAAACTGAGAAATTCTCCCCCCTTTCACACACACCCCGTCCCCCTGAGCACTCTCCACATTCGGGGAATTTTAGTATGTCGTTTAGGGCACTCTCTCCAACAACTGTGTCGAATTCCGAATTTCAAAACTACGCTTTTTTTAAAAAAATTACAATTCGTTGATTGGACTACGAGTAGAAAGAAACTTGTGAAGGGGAACACATGTGAGTGGAGAAAGGGAGCATAATTGTTCATCAAAGGGTTTGTTACCCTCCTCTCCGAGACATGCAATACTACCCTTGTATAATTATTATATATGCATGAGGTTGTTATGAGGGTTGTTGATTCAGCACTTTTAATCGATTTTACCATTACACTAAGGAATTTAAAAAATATTAACTTTTAAATCCCCCTGTATATTCTAAACTATTGATGCTACAAAAACAAAGTAGGACTTTTTTGTAGGAAATTTCATGTAGTTCAATTTTGTAATTGAGTGTTTTTTCATAGAGCCCATAGTCTTCGAGGTATTTAAGAAAAACTGAAAACGCCCCTCTTTAACCTCCCCCCTGTACCACCCGCGCACCCTCCACCAGGTGGGGACTTTTAGTATGTCGTTTAGGATACTACTCCAAACAACTGTGCCAAATTTCACCATTTCTTTTTCTATTTTTCCTTCGTTGACTGTACTACCAACCCTGTAGACCAAAATGACAGGTTTTCTTTCAGCCTCAAAAATTATATCTTCAGTATTGAAGCTACTTTCAAATAATTCTACAATGATATTTCTTGTAGTTTCCGATAGCAAATACCTCATATGATGGACACATCTAATTGTTGCTTAAGATAGAAATGGGTGGCACCCACGAGCAAAATAATTTTTCCCTAATCAAGAAATATTGCAGTAGATTTATTTTCCCATTCTTGTCACGGCATTTATCAGAAATAGCTAATTGAATGCATGTCGCCATCCGGGGTGGGGCTTCTGGGGTCTGAAGGCCCCTCTTGTCTTAAATCATAGCCTTTTCAGAATATTATGCATAGATTTTTTAAAAACTTTTCTTATCTAGACTTTCCAGAAAAGTATTTATAATACAGTAACAGGTCAGACACAAGTGAGTATTTACGAAGACAAAAGGGGGATCACCCGCTCCCCTCCAGAATAACGGACAAATAAACATTTTTTTTCTTTATTATTTCAGCTGGTCGGCTAGAGATAATTCAAGGACAAGAGGTTTGTTGCAAGGCTTTCGGAGGCACTCACTGATAGCCCCAATATGGAAGTACTGCATACTGATACATAACTGTGCGACGATCGTATTATAATGACGATTGCTGAGACAGTTTTCAATGCGGAAAGGAAACTTCCTGTTAAGAAAATAAATGGAATTGTATAATGGTTTGAAATATGTTAAATACCCTTGCGATTAAAAGATATTGATTTTGGGGAAAACCCTCATATAATTTAGCTTCACTTAGAAAGCAACTGAAATTCAGTTCGCAGAAATGACGATATCTTTCTGGATCGTAACGATTTTCAATTCAATTTGAATTTTTATATAAGTTGCCGTATATATCTGGCTTCGAAATTATGAAAGGAGAATTATACAAGGTTTCGCATATGTGCAGTTAAAAATTATTTATTACAAATCGTCATTTATCAAGCAACATCACCTTTTAAATTTTTTGAAATTTCAAAGAGGAAGAAAATACTCAATTTTTCGCGACTACTAATGAATATTTCTTTCGTGACTGCTTACGAATATTTCTGAATTTTTTTCCTATCTGGTTGGAACATGCGGTCTCATGTTCACATTAGATGTTAAAAAAATTTCAAAATATCCGTTATTGAATGCGAAGAATTGAATATTTTCTTCCTCTTTGAAATTTCAAAAAATTGAAATAGGTGGTGTTGCTTGTTAAACGACGAAATACTCATATTTCCTCAAATATTCAAAGTATTAAAATTTTAATATAATGCTTCGCTAGCATATTGTCACGTATTCTGTAAATTTTGTATAATTTTATTGAAAACTTTGCATGTTATAAGCAAAAAACATGAGGAAGATTTTGGGATTTTTTAAAGAAGCCTTTATATCTTCCCGAACACGCATGCTATTTTTACGAAAATGCATGGAAGCATTTCGTATCTTCTCTGAAGACGAAATCTCTTTTCGTCTTCATCAATTTCTAGACGGTCCCCTAAATGTCTTCGTGACAAAATCTTCACTACAAAAGTTGGCACTCACATTTTTTCTCCCCACGATTCTCCACAACTGATTGTGAACCATTGTTTTCAAATTAACTTAAAATGTTTTTGATGTTACAAATTTTACAATACTTTTGGCCAGTAGTGTACATTAAAGTGCCTCAAGACTTATTTACGCAGCCTGATGGACGAGCCTTTGTTAACATTCATAAATATAGAAAAGGCAATGCTGAAGATGTGATTGGCATATTTTGTAAGAAAAAGTCAAGGAGATGGGCCACAAATAACTGGCAATATTGTGAAGAGGACGAAACGTTTTGATTACAAAAGTAAAATGAAATAATTTATATAATAACCTACATTCCTGATAATAAAACTACGTTCTAAATTTTATCCATCTAGCTGTTTAAGTTTTTGAATTATCGTGTTCACATGAACACGGACAGACAGACAGGCAGACTTCCCATGGACGTATTTTGTCCAAAATTTGATAAAAACGTACAAATTATGTGTAAAGATCACATACCAAATATCATTCCTGCAGCTTTAATAATTTTTGAGTTATCGTGTTCACAGACAGACAAACACACAAGCAGACATATTCCAAAATTGTGGGGTTTTTTCGGACTGAGTGTGGTCTAAAACGTGAAAAATCTAGAGTTCGAATTTTTTAACGATTACAATACTTTCTCTTTGTATACTTCGCATACGAGAAAGTGAAAACAGTGAATGCATCCACCTATCTCTCAAATTAGCTCAAAACAAAAACAAATTTGACAAATACTGGATTTTTAACCCTCTGACTGCTTATCCGTGATTTCCGCGGGCAGGAACTAAGTTTATTTTTTGCTACATCCTGAGATTGTCGAACGCAATTGTGTTTGAAACTATTATAGCGTTGAATCATATCATACTAATAAAGTCTTGCACGTAAATAACAATTGTCTTGATTCAACGGTATTTGAACACGGTTGCAAAGGTTGCATCTAAATAGCGATGTAACAAAATCGTCAGTCATAGGATTACGACATATTTTTTTTTTAAATATTAATTTTATATGAACTTTTTTTAGTGGTCTTTCATGAGTACTTAAAATAAGGGAGTCCACTGCATTCCCTTTAACAAAACATTCATCTATCAATTCTGTTCTAAGGGATGATTAAATTTCTCACATGCGGGTGAGAAGACTTAAGCAAGACACTGGACTCTCTTCATTGCAGAAAAAAGGGCCCTTTCTTTCCAATCTTCTATCACCCATCCTAATTTATTATTACTGCATTTGTTCGGGCATTTTTTCCCCACCATCTTACAGGCCCATTTATTTGATTACGATCAAGGTTAGGTCAGTGTCCTTTTCCCAACACACGCTTCCGCCAATCCGTACTTTTTTCAATATCCTACTGATGCGGAAAGCCACACGACGGTTTCAACACCACTTACAATCAATGTCTCCACCTAGAGTAAACAGATTTCTGTCAATTGACATAACGTAAACATCTGCTCATAAAGAGGACCGATATGCCATCAGACACAGCTGCGGTTCTCCCTTTCGATGAGTCTTCACACATCACCTTTCATTAAGTTCCTAGGTCAAAGAAGATAAGGCTTGCACGGATTTTACATTTCGTCTTGAACGTATCGCAAGTAATGGCTCAGGGAAAACGTAAACAAAATTAGTTCAGCTAAAATCCCGCCTGTCTAATCGGTTTTGGAATTTCCTGTTAATTGAGAATGAGTAGATTTGATGAATCATTGATAGCTACACAGTTTTGCTAGCTATTTATTGCAATTAAGAGTGCAAGAATTTATTCATAATCAAAAATATTACTCAAAAAAGCAATTAAAATGGCTGCATTTTTGCTTGCTTCATTCTAATTAATTTTTTAAAAAATTAATGAGTTTTTGGCGAATTGGTTCATTTATATTTCGTAGGTTGAGATAGTCAACTAGAACAGCAATTAATTGTCTGAAGGTTTTTTTGTTTACCGCCGAAGAATCAAACTAACTTAAGGACGAATTTTATTAACAACAAGCTTAACATTTTATTTACAAAACATTAAAAATTAATGGAATTCGCGAGCATCAATGCACGGAAGAAAAAAAAAATTGCTCTGAGACTAAGCACGAATTGTTAAAAAAGTACTGATGATTCTCGGATTCCGAAACCCTTAGAGCTTTTGAGCAGGCGACAGGCGGAGTTGATTTCACCAAAATAGGGGTAAAGTGAAAAATGGAGGGGGAGATGTTTACATTTTACTTAGCGTGACCTAACAAAGAACTCCGGAAATGCGCTCATCTTACTTATTGTCTGTCACTCCTTTTCGGAGTATAATCGTCCAAAAGTACTAGTCTTGGCATTTTGAAATAATCAGTAGTAGAAATCATTTTTTTTTTCAATCAAGATTAATTTATAGCAGATTTATCAGTCACTGTTTCACCACATAGCGAACAAGCTTGATAGCAATACAAAATGTTAGAATTGCGATATATGTATTAAAAAATAAGAAATTATGTGAAAGGTGCATTACAGTCCCACAAATAAATAATATGCCACTTTAAAGAACCTTCGATGAAATTGCGCATTTTAAAGGTTTTAATTCTCAATTCCTTACGTTTGTTAAATAAAGGTTACATTTCAAGATTCATTAACCACAGAATCGATTCGAGAAATCCAAAACTGAAATTAATTTTCACTTTCTCGTTTACGAAGATAATGTATTGTATTCGTCAAAAATTTAATGAATCTTCGAGTTTTACATCTGCCTGAGAGCGAGAAAGCAATTTTTGAAAATGATCTCTGTCTATCTATGTGTGAATACGATAACTCAAAAAAGGAAAGCACTAGACAAATGAAATTTGATCAAAATTGTAGGCCTGCATAGGGTTACCATACGTCCGGATTGCACCCGGAGAGTCCAGATTTCAAGCTCACGTCCGGACTGCAGTCCGGATCTTAAAAATGTCCAGATTTACTCCAGCGAATTCGGAAAGAAAGAAATTTGGTTGTAATTGTGAAAATCTAACGTATTAGAAGAAGCTGGCGTCATTCTGCCAATGAAAGAAAATTCATTGTTTACAGTGTTTACTTCCATGTTCATGAGAAAGTGGACGAGCCTTCTTACCCAGGTCCCATTTCAAACTGAAAATTAAAAAATTTTGAATTACCAAACATTAATAAAATATATATATTCTTTGCAAGCTGACGTCTTAATATTTTTTTCACTTCCTCAAAATCTGTGCTAGTGATATGAAAGAAGGGCGTAAGCAGCATTTAATATTTTATACTATACTTTGAACCTCTCCTAGACTCTTCAATCCTGCCCCCTCCGGTGTGTCCGGATTTCAACTAAAAGAATTATGGTAACCCTAGGTCTGCATCAAATTTTGGACAAAATGCTACAGCGCCAAGTTTGTTTATCAGTCTGTCCGTGTGCATGTGGACTCGATAAATCAGTAACCCAACTAGATAGATGAATGAAATTTAGCGTATGGTTTTATCACCAGAATCGCAGACCTGTATTAAATTTTGGACCAGGGTTATTTCTGTCAATGCGTTGCCTGTCTATGAACGAGTTTTCTGCTTCTTTTATTTACATTAAAGTGCAGTGACTACGTAATTACGGTGTAAATTGCTAAGTCAATGGAATCTTCAAAGCGGAAGCCCAAAAGCCACGCAAATAAAATCAATGTTTTTAATGTAAGTAAACAAAGCAGAAAATTCGTCCGTAGTTTATTTTTTCGTTTGTATTTGAAATGGATAACTCAAAAAACCAGCGGGAGTGGCATTCCCCCCGAAACTTTCTAACATACGACCAGTAATATGGTGTGGGTAAATACCCAGCGGGTAGGTAAATATTTTTGGAGTATATAACCAGGGTATTTGTCCAAGGCCTGGGTATTTTGAGAAAAAATTATGAATGGTGATTTACAATGAAACATAAAATTCATGTATTCCCAAAAACTTGTTATTTTGCAAAAAAAAAAAGTGTATTTGGCCAGCATAAAAATTGCGTATTTTCGCAATTTTTAAGCGCGCTGAGGCTACCACAACTAATAAGATTTTAAGTAAGAAATTTTATTATAGATAACACACAATACTATTGTTGCCAATTTTCAGGAAAACAGTGTGTTTCCATGTTCCCCACAAGAAGTAGTCGCAGGGGGTGAGATCGGGTGAGAGGGGAGGCCAATCCATGCCTGTCCCAGTAGATGTGGAATAGTTCAATGACTCTAATCTGGAAGTTTCAAATTTAGTTACCATTTAGAGCCACCATTTCGGTTAGCATACTACAGAGGGTGGCTGAAAATTTCATTCTTGGCATGCGCCATCTCCATGCTGCGAAAGGAGAACATTTTGAATCGATTGTGATGTTATTGCAACGATTGCTTGCAAAAGACAGTTTATGATCTTTTTTCAGACTCCGTACTACGAGCACCACCTGCTGGCAACAATAAATAATAAGTTTTTGAGTAAGAAATTTTATTATAGATAACACACAAGATTTCACCACACCTCTTCTTCTTCTAACCCACGGCAGCCGGCCTACCCGTGAAGGTGTAAGGCCTTGGCAAGGACTGCCGGGGAGGAGAGCCGCCCCAGCCCCAAGACAGCATTTATTTTTTATCAAGAAAAGGTACAAAACACCAATTGGGTGTGAATACAAAAATAGAATAATTAACAGCAACCAAATATAGCAAACATATGATACATAGACTAAATTACATCACCCAATTAGGGAGCGCGCCAAAAACAGAAGAACTAGCCTACATCAACAGCTAACAAAACAATCTAAAACAACAACACAACGAACACACATGAACATATATACACACCCCGTGGGTAAGGGGTAAAGGTCAAAGACCCCAAAAGTCCCAGTGAATAAACAAGATAATCAGTAATTAATCACCAAAAATACAACTCAGGTACAAAAACAAAAAATCAGCTAAGACAACCAAATACAATATAATATAATCAAACAAGTACAAATTATTAATAATTATCTTAAATAAAACAACAAAATGGACAGTACAATGATATAAGCCCCTAAACACATATTAAACAACCAAAGAATAAATTATAGCATTAAAAAACATTAATAAACAAAACCAAAAGTAGCAATCTCACTGAAAAATAGCCAGAACATCAATAACAGTAAATAACATTATATACAAAACGAGGATTTCCTCCAATTTTACAAAACCGAAGATCTAACAAACATAAACAAAGCAGAAACCAATAAACTCACTTACAATCAAAAGAAACCGGATATAAGGTACACACTTCCTTCAAATAAACAAAACCGAAAAATCAACTATGCTAAACATAATGTTAATATACATCTCCTCCAATTAAACAAAACCGAAAACTCAATCAAAATAAACAAAACAGAAAACTGGAAAAGCCACTACACATTCAAATCAACCCGGCGCTAAATACATTTCACATCTCAAAAACAATTAACACATTAAAAACAATACGAAACACTTTTAAACTATGAAAACACCCTTATAAAGGCATACAGTACCAATATACAGGTTCAAAAATGCTCTTAATACAACAAAACCAAATTTCCACATTCAAACAATCAAGCAAATAACTAGATGCATCTATTGACCTATAATTACCACAATCACCAAGGATTATAGCAATTCAATAGCTAACAAGAATAAAACATTAAATGACTGCACAGAGGATCAGCAGCGTTCAGAGAAGAAAACAAAAACGGAAATAAACAAATCCGAAAATTTTTTAGAAAAACCCCAATAATTCAGGGAAAATTGATCGGAAAAACTCCAAAATGATATACAAAAATATAATAACCATACTGAACCCGAAAATATAACCAAATATTAATTAACATAGGCCATTCATATAGAAACGCAAAATCGACCGTTCAACCCAAGGGAAAAATCCGCCTAAGTTGAGGTCAAAAATTTAAAAAATTCTAAATCAGCGCAAAATAAAAATATGTTTTAACTACAAATGAGACCCATACAAAAATAGGACGCAAATTAAATACCCATATAGAAGATAGCATTTTTGAGGAAAATATCGAAAATTAAAGTTAGCCAAAAACAGGCTATTAAATAACAAAGTTACCAACAAAATATTTCCACTAAATATTCTCACTTTTAACCACGCAAAAACAAAATAATGGACCAATCACAAAAAATGTACCGTCCAAGAAAAATACCTCGTTAAAAATACGAAAAACAAACCAGAGGCACAGAAACAAAATTAACCAGATTTCAACTCCGTACAAATATTATCAGCAATTTTACATATCTGTTGCAACCTATATAAAGACCCTTCGTTCCTAAGAACACTCTTAAACCACAATTTTTTATTATCACCAGTTGGAGCAGTCATATGGAACTTTGCAGTAAGCGGGCAGTCGAACACGAAGTGGTCTGGACTCCCCAGACCCCCGCAGACACAATTGGGACTATTTAAAATTTTAAACCTAAATAAATATAACGGAAAAGGACCATGCCCGGAAACGAAAAATAATAAAAACCGATTATGTGTCAACAATTTCAGATCAACGAAAGGTACAAATTCGCGAACCCTATTACCAGTCTTAGATCCCTCCCAATGCCGTTGCCAATCAATAACAGTTAACTTATTAATATATTTTTTAAGGTAAGAATATGGAGCAGGGACAAAAAGGTCCTCTCCTTCATTAATGGCCTTTTTTGCATAATGGTCGGCCAGTTCGTTACCTGGGATCCCAGCATGCGCTTTCACCCAGGACAAACCGACCGAACCAAAAGCTTGATACATTTTATTTTTAATATTATTTATAAAATAAGATTTAGAATTAGATTTTTTTTAATACCTGAATCGAAGAAAAACTATCAGTAAAAATGTTAACTTTACAACAGTTTTCCAAAGCCCAGCCGACGGCAAAATTAATTGCTGACAGCTCGGCCTGGAAAACGGAATTAAAATTTCTTAACTTAAACATAAAAGCTTTAATAAAATTATCATTATTAAAAATACACACGGCCGCTCCGACATTACCATCAATGCCGGAGCCGTCTGTGTAAATTATATAATCGGCATTATGAATAGTTTCAGGAAACTCAATAACTCTATACTTTAATTCAATATTATTAATTCTTATAAAATAATCTAAATTTTCAATTTCAATAAAGTCATGTATAGAATTCCTTTTGAACCAAATATGAAATTTCTTATAAAGACTATTAGCAACGACATGGAGAGGGGGAATGCCCAGAAAAACATTTAAAGCGTTTGTCGGGCAGGTCCTATAAGCTTTACTAATTTTCAACAAAGCAACCCGTTGTATAGTATGCAATTTAAGAATCTGTTGCTGTGTAAAGGAACCACCCCAGACGGCAGCACCAAACAATAAAGATGGCTGTATAACTGAGGAGTACCAGTGTTTCAATAAAGGAACACCGGTACCCCAATTTGGTCCGGAAACACTGTTAAAATTTCTAATTAAATTATAAACCTTTTTTTGTAAATAAATTATATGAGAATTCCAATTTAATAAATTGTCGATGACAATACCCAAATATTTAAGAGAATCTACCGTCCGGATGGTCCTACCTTGAATTTTGAATATGGGAGGACGTTGCAATGTTGCCAGTCCCCTTTTCTGTTTATTCTTATTTTGAGTGCCCCTGAAAACAACCGCAAGGGTTTTCTCAGAGGCAATAATCAAATTTAAATTCATTAATTTTTCAAATAATACATCGAGAAAATTAGAAACAACAGATTCGAGTAATTTCCGGGAACTGGCAGACAAAACAAGTGCTAGATCGTCTGCGTAAGCCTGAAGAAACCAACGGTCATTGTTTAACAAAAGTATTTCATTGAAATAAAAATTCCAAAGGTGGGGTGCCAGGACTGAACCCTGAGGACAGCCCCGACACACCCCCTTGGACACAACATCATTTAATACAGGAAAAGAAACAGTCCTATTACTAAGATAACTATATATAAAACTCTTAATATTCTCTGGAAAATTATATTTATCAAATAAACCAAAGAGAACAACCCAGTCGAGACTATCAAATGCCGCCCTGATATCCACAGAAACCAGAACGACATGACAGCCCTCCCGGGAAGCTTTAATTTTTGTAACCAAATGATTGACCGCCACCTCGCAGTTCGACAATTCCCTAAAACCAAATTGATGGGGATGAACAAGACTATGCAAAGAAATAAATTCATTAAACTGAGTAATAAACAAACGCTCAATTATTTTACCGAGGGTAGGGAGTAAACAAATAGGCCTATAAGAATTTGGAACGGAAGTGTCCCTCCCTGGCTTAAGCAGGAAGAAAACCTTCGCGTTCCGCAAAGTAATTGGAAAATAAGAAAATCTAAAACAAACGTTTATTATATCACAAAAGAAATTCTTATTTAATTTGAATAATTGTAACCAAATGTTATAATCAATCCGATCCAGGCCGGGGGCCTTACCACCTTTTAAATTCTTAAATAAATCATCAATCTCAAGAATTGTTATTTCCCTCAAAGATTGAGAAGAAAAAACCAAATCATCAAATTCATCCAAAACATAATCGGGAAAGAAACTATTCAGCATAAAATTTGCTTTTGTATTTAAATCAGGATTCAGAATATTAGGAATATTAATATTCAAATTAGAATTACGTTTATATTTTTGAAAGGCTACCTTAAAGGTGTGGCCATATTTAATTTGGTACCGGGAGCAAAAAGCTTCCCAGGCCACACCTCTGGTTCCATCTCGTCCATCTGGAGAATGTCAGAACGAAGTTTCAATTTAGAGGGGTTGCCATAATTTCCGAAAATCGCGTTTGCCGCTCGCTACTATTTCCTTCGTAGACTGCGCCAAGCCGAATGGAATCATACTATAAACAACCGCTTGGCGGCAGTTTACTGTCGTTAATACACAATAGCAAGTGCAACCAAATATGCAATTTGAACGCCTTTTTTTCAACCGATTAACACAAAAATATAACACATATCTACAATTAAGGTTAGAAGGACACATACAAAATTTCATTTATCTAAGTGATTTTTTAAGAAGTTATTGCATTCAAAAGTATGCAATTATACAGACCGACAGACAGTCAACCCTTCAACGGATTTGGTTCAAAATTTGATACAAACCTACATTCCTGATGATAAAAATGTGTACAAAATTTTATCCACCTAGCTATTCAAGTTTGTGAGTTATCGCATTCAAATTAACACGGACATACAGACAGACTTCCCGTGGACGGATTTTGTCCAAAATTTGATAGAAACCTAAAAATTATGTTTAAAGACCACATACCAAATTTCATCCCCGTAGCTCTAATGTTTTTCGAGTTATCGTGTTCACAGACACACAAACAGACAGAATTCCAAAATCGTGTTTTTCGGACTCAGGGAGGTCTAAAACGTGGAGATTCGTCAAAATCTCGAGTTCGAATTTTTTGGCGATTGCAATACTTTCTCTTTGTATACTTCGTATACGAGAAAATAAAAAGCAACAAGCTGGATAAATGAAATTAAGTAAGTGGTCAAGTTTTGGACTGAGTGGGTAAAAGATAAAAGGTTCAAAATGTATATTCCATTCTGTCCTGATGCGACAGGATTAGTCTTGAAACTCACCATATTGTGAAAATATACAATAAGGTCGAGGGAAGGCCGGTCCCCTGTTCAAACCGTTTATTGTTTAATTGAACAGAAATGAAATAGTTCATTTTGAGGAACTCCTCTTTAAATATTTCAGATAAAGAAAACTAGAGGTAATGTCTCATGTCTCCGAATAACTAACAATTTTCCTAACATCTAAAATTGTTTTTAAGAATTTGTATTTTTCGGATTTCTTGTTCTCTATATATTTTCTGAAATATACGATATTTTCCATTTAAATTTTATGGTATTTTAAGTTCATCAACTTCGAGGGGATCATAATATCGCTATCATATTCCATTAAACCTGCGGGAGTGGCCTCCCCTAAACTTTCTCGTATACTTCCCCAAAGAGGTGCTGTTTCCCCTCCCACCGCATGGATAAATTAGAAGACCACATACCAAATTTCAATTATCTAATGTAAGTTACTAAAAGATTTGCACACCTCTAAGCAGCCTTTTAGCTTGCCAGCAATATCTCCGATCTGATTGTTACAAATTTACTATCGATAGTTGTAGTTGAAAATATCATGCACATTGGCAGAGTGCTTAAGAAATTAAAAAGCATGGAAAACAGAACTGATGAATCAATTGCCACTAATTTTGGTTTGTTACTTTATAACTTTGCTTTTAACAACTACTTTCGTTCTATGAGAGTAAAAATAATGCAAAATCCACTCAGAAAAAAGTGCATTATGAAATTTACAAAATAAAACTAACCGCAAATCAAATATGCAACAAATCAAAAATGTTTCGGCGTGAAAGAAAAATTAAAAGAAAACGCTCCACAATTAATTCACTTTTATTCGAGAAGAATTTGCAGTGAGCCAAGACAGAACGTATTACGGGAACAGCAGTAAAAACGCTTGCCTTTCTTTTGCTTTGTACAATGGCGAAGAAATCAAATATGCAAAGTCAACCAGTTGACGGACTTGGCCCAAAATTTTATACGGACCTACATTCATGACGATAAAACTTTCTACCAAATTTTATCCATCTAGCTATTCAAGTTTTTGAGTTATAGTGTTCGTATGACTTCGGACATACAGACAGACAGACTTCCCGTTGACGGATTTTGTCCAAAATTTGATAAAAACCTACAAATATGTTTCTAAAGACCATACCAAATTTCATCCCGTAGCTCTAATAGTTTCGAGTAATCGTGTTACAGACATATTGAACACAGACATAATTCTGTGTTGTGTTTTCGGACTCAGGAGGTCTAAAACGTGAGATTCGTCAAAATCTCGAGTTCGAATTTTTGACGATTATAATATCTTTCTCTTTGTATAACTTCGTATACCAGAAAAAAAAACAGCCGAGTATAGACGTTGGTGTAAACTTGCCATTTTAACAGTTATGTCACTCACTCACATCTAAGATTCGAACCATCTGTCTAATTAGATGACCCCTTCTCTGCTATCTCTTAACTACAGTACAGAAGGGATCATCTGATTAGATAGTAAGCATGAACCGATTTTGATTTCATATGATTGTTCAAGCGTGGGTGACATACACCTGTAAATTAATGGGATGAACAACCGTTCGTTGGTCATAATGACTGTGTTTCAACAAGGTAATTAAAACAAGTAATATAAAGGTCGGTCTATACACTTTGGCAGGTCATTCTTTCCATTCTCTCGGTAAATTGGGTGATATAAAAATCGTTACGCAGAGAATGCAACGGCTCATGCAGTCAAGCCTAAAACATTACCATGCTAGGATGTTTCGGACTAGACTCAAATTATTTTTTGCGTATGGAAACGCAGAAATCGCGTCTCAAATATTGCATACGACTTCGTGGGATTAATTACTATAAATTAATTTAAACGAATTACATTATACTACTCGTAGTTCTGCAAACAATAGACTTTTCGTCCCTTATCTCCCCCCCCAAAAAAAAAAAAAAACAACTCCAAGATCTTAAAAGTTTAACCATTTTTTTTTTTCGATTGCCAATTATTTACACGAGTCTCCGCTTTCATCCATACAGTAAAACTTCGATTAACCGTCACCATCCGAACAGACGGATAACAGAAATCCCTTAATACATATGTTCAGTGATGTTAATTCACTTGGGGCGAAAATGATAATAAAATCCTTTAAAAGTGAATAATACATACATATTATATGTAACTTTACAAAATGATCAATGTGAACTTCAACATAAAAGTAGTAATGCAAGAAATGTGTTGTAATAATATGAACGAAGATTAGTCACTTCCACCACCATACAGTATAGTCACTTCCAGTTTTATACAGTAGGGCGTAAAAGTAATCCCTGGGCATTTTCAAAGATATCTGTTTGTTGATATTGGTGGAGCCTGTTGTACGTTAAACCATACAACATTAGTGGTCAAATGTTCTCCCGCTGGTGCGGAAGTTTGGAGAGGGGGACTCAGGTGTCGTCCTCGTCATCTGACCGCGGCACAAAATTACGAGGTCCGTCCCAAAATAACCCTCATGTTGCATCAAAACGGAACATTAATAAAACTAAACTAAACTCCAGACAGATTAAGCTGATTTTGGTGCCCCAGTTGAGTTGGGAGACGTCACTTTTTCCGCTGTTACACGGCGGGAAAAGTGACGTCTCCCAACCCAACCAGGGTTACCAGAATAGACCCCGAAATGCCGAACGGTCTAGTTAAAACAAGACCTAGCTTCGCTCGGTCATTTAGAATGTTGCATATGGACGAGTTTTCTGGTTTGTTTATTTTGGATTCACAGACCTTTTTTCGGTAACCCTCCGATTTAAGCAATCGCCATCCATTTGGATACTGTATCAAGCGCCAAGTTCGAATCACTTCTTTCTTTAGGACAGAAAGCGTTGATTTCTGTGTTCTTTAAGTTTGTGTAATCCTTTTTTTATTTAAATCGGATAAAAAAAAGCTCTTAAAATGGCTAAATTCCAAATGGAACGACCGTAATTAGCTAAATCGTTTGTTTAAAAATTTTACTGCCAGTGATTATCTGAATCGTATGGTTAAAAATTGAACTTCCAAAGAAGCCTTAGAAATTACCAAAGAGAGCGATAACGAACAATTATAGCAGCCTTTCCACAAAATGAGGTTCATATTTTAAGTAAACCGTGAGAGCTACAGCAATAGGAACATGAAATTTAATATTTTCAAAATATTCTTCTGCTATAACATTAGAAAAGTGTACCTGAAACATTAATGATCATCTTCAAACAGTGTTGAAATTTTGAAGAGTTCCATTGACATACGGGTCTATTTTGGTACCCTCGGTTGGGTTGGGAGACGTCACTTTTTCCGCACATTAACAACGGGAAAAGTGACCCCCCCCCCCCCAACCGGGGGTACCAGAATAGACCCCATAGCATTAACAGGAAATCGATGGGTACAGCGGAAGTTCTACTTTGCCGCAAATAAACGAAACAGAAAACTCGTCCAGAAATAGCCATTTCCTTCATTTCAAAAGTATTTGGTCCTATTTGTAAATGTTATGTTTGAATAGCAAAAATAGCCCATCTGTGGAGGGTGAAGTCTGTTCTCGAGGGAAAAATATGCTTAATTCGGTGCGGTTATGAAGTTTGAAAAGTAGGCTGCGCGTTGATCACGATTAAAAGGTTCCGAGGTCAGTCTCCAGTAGCCATTGTGAAGCTTAAAAATGTAAAATTTTGCACTATTTTCTTGTTCTCATATTTTATGAAACTCCACATTAATTTCGAGACAATGCATGCAACTTATCAAACGCATTATCACACTGGCCTTCCCTTAATTAACTTCATGAACAAACTTCAGATGGAGGAAGCCATATTAGGAAAGAATTTATTCTAGAAGTGAGTGCAATTTAAGGCATCCAAATCAGAGACGCGCTTGAAATTTCGAAATTATTTTCATCGAGTAGGAAGCCCAGTTCCGCACAGATTCTCTAGACTGCTCGTAATTTCATAATCATATCCGCTTTCGTCGTGCGACAACAAAGCCGGGCAGGAGAGAATTAATTTACAGCAGGAAATGATCTAATGGCATTTTTCTCTTGGTATTTCTGTAATTTGTAATGGCGTCCAACATCAAAACTATGTAAAAATCAAATTTCTCCATAAAAACATATGTCAAAAGTTTGTGTCCTCTAAACTGACACTTATGAAGAAATGGATCAGTTCCAGATGAATCGTTAATCGTCTGTCTTTGAACTTTTGCTTTTAGTGTTTAATATCCTGGTAACAAGTTTGTTTTAACTTCTTGTACGTTATGTCGTTTATGACCGTGTTCTGTGTATCGTTGCTCACTTAACCACTTACCTGGTTTGTTTTGTCAACTATTTAATTAGATGACAAATTCTATTTTGGGAACGCGTTGTCATTTTAATTCATTTGAGAACCTAAAGGACAATTGAAATTTATATAAAATACAATTGTTTATGTGTTCCACGTATTTTTTGTATCAAATTATAACGTCTATGCATGACTTTGTTTTAGTTTTTAAGTTTCAAAATGGCGATAATTCGATGCATGTACAGCATACGGACAAACCAGTTAAGGGGTTAATGTAAAATAAATGTTGCGTTTGTGATACGAAGGGATTGATTTACTGAACTCGGCTTTAACCTTCCAGCGGGCGCGCCTGCACTAATTTTTACGACATATCGTACATCGTATTGCACATATATATCGTGTTTCACAAAAATGAATACAGTTTTTATTTATGTTATCTGTATTTATTAGCTTAATAGTAAACAAAGATTTTATAAATAAAAATTTCACTTAAATTTATAAAAGAACGATACAAATATGTAATACGATGCACAATGCAAGTATCTCTTGAAAACGCGCGCCCGTTGGAAGGTTAACCCTTTGACTGCGTATTCCGCGATTTCCTTGGGTTGGAAGCAAGTCTATTTTCTGCTGCATCCTGCGATTTTCAGGCTAGTGTTTACTTAGTACTTTTATAGCGTTGGATCATATTCTAATAATAAAGCTTTGGGTATAAATAACTCGCTCGGCTCAACGGTATTTCAACACGTTTGTCAACAATGCATCTAAATAGTGAATTAAAAAAATCCGCAGTCAGAGGATTAATATAAAGGAATTTGACAAAACAGGAACTGTGGAATGATCAAAAACTAAAGATAAATTCATTATCTTTTTTATTTTATAAATCCGATCAACTGTCTAGGACAGGACCTCTTAAACATTTTCCATTTGCACCCTCCTTCTTTTTGTAACTAAAAAAGAGGGATTTTAAATTTTTTGTCCGCTGTAATTTTTTGGATGGAAAAAATTTTGACGACCGTACGCATAAGATGATTAAAATTAAAAGTCTATTTGATTGGCGCACAAATAACTTCAAAATCTTTCACCCATAAACACCGGATCCCGATAGCCTGGTGGTACAGTCTCGAGTTTAGGTCCCGGGCTCGAAATCCAACTAAAGTTCCTTTGTATGCAGTATGCCCCTCAAAGAACTCCCTGATTTTAAAATTAAATAACTCAGCAACAGAAATCGATAGAAGAATGAAACCATTGCTATGTTTATATTGAAAGCCATGAAAATCTGATACAGAAGTTTCAGAATTGGTTAGGGCCCAATGGTAAGATTTCGGCTTCGGGACCGGAGGGTTCTAGGTTCGAAACCTGATTCCACTAAATATACGCCGTGTATGTGGGCCTGTAGCAAGCTAAATCATATGTAGGGGGCCAACGCCCTCCCCCTGGTGTGGTGAAAAAGTTTGGAGAAGGGGATGCCAACTCAGGTGCCGTCCTCGTCATCTGATCGGGATTCAAAATTACGAGGTCCGTCCCAAAATAGCCCTCGTGTTGCTTCAAAACGGGAACGTAGTATAACTAAAACTAAAACTCAGAATTAGTTACAGTTGTTGCCAGCAGGTGGTGCTGTACGCTGGAGACGTAGTACGGAGTCTGAGATAAAGACTATCAACTGTCTTTTGCAAGCAATCGTCGCAATCACATCACAATCGATTCAAAATATGCACTTTTTGCAGCACAGAGATGGCGCGTAACAAGAATGAAATTTTCAGACACCCTCTGTAGTGTGTCAACGGAAATGCTGACACATGCTCCACAGATCAACTCTTCAAGCTCGTGCAGTGTTGCAGAATTTTCAGGAAAACAGTGGTGTGTTTCCATGTTCCCCACAAGAAGTAGTCGCAGGGGGTGAGATCGGGTGAGAAGGGAGGCCAATCCATGCCTGTTCCAGTAAATGTCGAATAGTTCAATGACTCTAATCTGGAAGTTTCAAATTTAGTTACCATTTAGAGCCACCATTTCGGTTAAGACACTACAGAGGGTGGCTGAAAGTTTCATTCTTGGCATGCGCCATCTCCGTGCTGCGAAAGGAGAACTTTTTGAATCGATTGCGATGTTATTGCAACGATTGCTTGCAAAAGACAGTTTAAGATCTTTTTTTCAGACTCCGTGCTACGAGCACCACCTGCTGGCAACAATAGTAAATAATTTCCAAACTTCTGTATCAGTTTTTCACGGCTTTCAAAATAATCATACCATTGGCTTTATTTTTCTATCGATCTCCGTTGTCGAGTTATTTAATTTTAAAATCAGGGAGTCCTTTTAGGGCCGTCAAAGGAACAGCGTTCTTCCGCGTGATAAGGCGTGGAAGTTTGGAGATGGGTTGCTGGCTCAGGTGTCGCCCTCGCCACCTGATCACGGTTTAAAAGTAGTTCCTTCCTAGCAGTGGCGAATCCAGGATTTGGGTCTAGGGGGGGCTGAGGTATATAAAATTTTGTAAGGTCGTGACGAATGCCAAAGCTCATTCCTTATGTAAAACAAAACACTGTAACTTTACAGACTTCGCTCACCTGACAATAAGAATCATACAGAACACTACAATACTTTCGATAATTTAATAAAAAACACAATGAAATTACTAGCAAAAACATGTTTTTGACCGTGTCAATCCTACAAATACGAGTGAATTGGCTATAAAAGTGTGAAAATTTTAGAGCCTGTCAGAAGCTAGGAGGAAATGTTGTCACTTTTTTTAAAAGGGAAATCAAAAAAAGCAGCTCTAGTAATCTTAATATAAATAAAAGTCATTGTGGCTATGTACATGGGTATGTGGCTATGTTCCACATCTCCTCCTAAACCAACGGACTGTTTTCAACCAAATTTTGCACACTTATTATTTAAGACCAGGGGAAGACACTTATGAACTTTCCAAAGTCCAAAAGTTAATTAAACAGTCAGTTAATTAGAAATTAACCGAAACCGTTTTTCCGCCGTAAAAAATATTTTGTCCGACAAAAAATATTTTTATACCATCTTAAAGTTCAAAATTGTACCTTTTCAATGATACCAATTTTATATCTGTGATGTTTTTCCTTCAATGTTTATTAATTTTTTAAAATTTAATAATTGTTAATTACGTGCAGACGATTTTCAAATAATGCACATTTATAGCTACTCCGTTGCTAGGCAATGGTTAGACTTTGAACTAATTTACCTTTATTTCTGAAATTTTTTTCTTATTTTTATAAATATGTTTTATATAAGAAGAGAGTCAACCGTCAACTTTTAAAAGCCCTAAATCTTACTAAAATTTCAGTTAATTGGAAATTAAGCAAGATTTTAGCATTTTCTGTGATATTTTTTGAAAATATGTATTATGTCACAAAAGCTATTTTTACACATAATAAAAGTTTAAAAAATTAGCTTTTCATGACACAGCTTTCATTTCCGTTCAATTCGTTGCCCTCATTTTAATAATATTTCAAAAATTAAACTGTGTATAAAATTTACAATTTATAACACTTTATTTTATTAGCGAAGAAGAAGAATACATAAGAACTGTTGCTAGATCACATTAGAAGAATTTTGGATGAAGTCGAATTTTATTATTTTTTTATTCATATTTATTCTAACACTTTTTCTCAAGGAAAAATTTACTATGTAATTGTTCCAAAACATCCGTTAAAATCTTTCTTATACTGCAAGATTTATGAGCAAAATTGGAAGTACCTATGCAATAAATACCAATAACCTACGGAGAAAATTAGCTATCGGCGGTTTTTAAATATTGTCTGTTTCAGCTGATATTCTCATTTTAATTAAAAACATTTCAGACGATAAAAGAATTTTGTGTATTGTAATTTTCTATACAAAAGTAGTTTTTTACATCAAAAATATTAGACCTGAATGTATTTTAATCCCGAGCAACGCCGGGGAAAACAGCTATTTTAAATAAAATAAAGAATTCTGGTCTAGTTCTGGGGGGCTGCAGCCCCCTAGCCCCCCTCCCCTGGATTCGCCACTACTTTCTAGGTTTAAAATTACTAGGTTCCTTTCAAAATAACCCTTGCTTCAAAGCGACACGTTAATTTAGCTAAGCTATACTAAGCAAACCCTTGAATACCGACATCTAAGTCCCTTCAGGACTGTGAATGCCCAAAGGAACCTTTTATATAAGAAGTATTCCTGTCCGAAGGAAGCTTAGTGGATAAAATTATAACTAATGGTCAAAAGATTGCCAAATCTTGATGCTACTCCATTTTAAAAATAAATGGAACACTTCCGGAGACTCAGACTATCTCCACATTCACTTGGAGAGGGAGAGAGGTACTCTTGCTTAGTGTGAGGACTCACGACGAGTTATTGCACTCCCATACAAAACCAACTATAAAGTTTTTTTAAAATAGCTTGATGCTAACGATGTGACTGTACTAGCAGTAAGTTGTTCACTGTAAAATAACAAACCAACACGCAATTCGCCGATCTGCATCCCCAGCATCATTTGTGGTTTGCTTAATATCGCATTACTTTTCGATTAAACACATTGAAAATAATTTTTCATAAAAATATAATTTCGCTCAAAATTCGAGTATTTTGTTTTATTGTTAAAACTATCCGCCTTCGGGGACCAACTTGTTTGTCGAGAATACTGGTTCTGTTTAAATTCATTTGAATCTGTTATGCATAATTTGATAGTCATGGTTCCCTTAATAAAGTAATTTTTGATTTCCTAATTTACTTAATACCTTAGAGGACTTTATTTACAGATTTAAAAAAATGGTGCATAAAAATTGAAAGTAAAATTCATTCCGATATTATGAAAGAATATGAAAAAATAAGCAGAATCTTCATTCCTTATCTTTCAACAAAGAAAAACACGTAATTAAATATTTATTTAAACAATGAAAACAGTTTGAATTTCATTGCAACAATGAAAAGTATAATTGTAAATAAAAATATTTTTAAAAATTTGCTAAAAATAAGGAAAAATCAGATGAAAATTACAGTGATATCATTGAAAATATAATTTTTTTTACATTTTAAGGTGATGTAAATATTATTTTGTGCTATAATATTTTCGAAAGTTATCACTTAAAAAACCGCAAAAATTTTATTTAATTTTTAATTAACTAAAATTCTAATTAAAATTTCAAAAAAATCAACCCCAGGTGTAGTTTCCCATCCTCCAAAGTATATCTGTGCCACAATTTGTAGCTCTAGGTACAGCGGTCTGCACTGTAGATCTTCAACACACAGAGAGAAACAGAACCGCACACATTTTCCTTTATTATTAGTAGAGATAGAAATACACCAGGCTACAAAAATTCACGTTCAACAATAAATGTTCTATATTAATTTCAATTGCCATACGCTTTTTCTTGATAGTTATGAATAAAAAGAAAACAAGATTTTCCCCATAAACAATGTACAGTGGAGAAGTATTTTTTCGATTTAGTTTGAAAATGGAGGGGGTGTGGGGCAGGCGACCCTTGATGACACATCTAGACGTGGTAAGCTTTCATAAGAAATAAATAAATAAAAAAATTAAGGTATAAGCTTTGCACTATGCAAAGCTTATACTACTTTTCAAAATGCACTATAAATGAGAAAATACTTTTACACATTAAAATTTCTTCAAAATGAACTCGAAAGTAAAACGTAATTTTTCTGATTACAATAAAATACATGGTTTGAATAAAAACGTGGACGCCTTTACCTTCAAGGAATATTCCATTTGTTTAAGGAAATATACACAAAATATGAGGTGCTATATAAGGCGCTCATGCTTTTATTCGAACCATGCATTTTATTGTAATAAGAAAATTACGTTTTACTTTTGAGTTCATTTTGACGAAATTATAATATGTAAACGTATTTTATCATTTAAAGTGCATTTTGAATAAAAGCTTATACCTTAAAAATTTTTTATTATTTATTTTATTTTCTACTTTTTAGTGACGGCTGACACGAATACACATGGCATGCTAGGCATAGTAAACCAAATTCAATTACTGATTCTTCAATATAAAACACATATTAAAATTCTTATATACATATGTACAATTACATTTTTAAAATGATTTAATGACATTAACTTGCTGAAATATAAATCCGTAATATATTACACTATAACTTACAATTATTATCAACAATGCAATAGAAAAAAAGAGAATCGATCTACACAACTTTCTCTTTTTGCTTTGAGTGCGAAACGTTTGACTACTGGTTGTTGGCGAATTTTAATAGAATGTAAACCCACGACGCATAGAAACACGAACTCTTACGTCATTCATCGGTACAGCGCCGGGTGTTGTTACAACCGTACGTAACGTGAGGTTACCACCTTCCAAACTTTATCGCCAAAATATAGGGCTAAAATTATAATATCATTCTGTTAGGTTTAAAATAGGTATAGATTGCAAATTTTTTTGCATAATATTGTATTGTGTACACTGTGCTAAATTTCAAAGCTGTAGCTCGATTGGAAGTGGGTAAGAAATCAATCTCAAGATTTGAGGACAAGACACTCAAGATGAATAAAAGCTTATAAAAATTGTCGAAATCGGTCAGGTGGTTGGGGCTGGGGAACTGTCTGAAGGCTTCACCAAATTATGTTAAATATATAGATATTATCTAAAATGTTGAAAGATTTGAAAATATATCTTATTTCTTTAGGAAGTAAGACATTCGTTAAATTTAAAGCTGTGAGAAGGTGAAATCTGTATTTATAGAGTGCTCTCGGTGTTAGCTTCCATGGTGGTATTCTTCAAACAGGCCCGCCGAGAGAGGGGCCCCCTCTCTCCCGACTCCCCTCTTTCCTTATACCGCTTACCCGGGATAAGGAAAAATATTTTTTCGTATTTTCAAGAATATATTATTTTTACCCACGACAAATGAAGCCCGCAATGAATTGAATTATATTTTGACATTTACTTTCTGCAGAAGCTGCCAGAAGTAACTTTACCAAGCGGGCAAGGCAACAGTATAGCGCCTCCCTCCAACCAACGTACTTTTTAAAAAATTCTCTAATGTCTCCATTCTAAATGTCAACCAAACTTTTGCTTAGAAATATGCATGTTTTACCTGTAATATATATACGTTTACCTGTAATATATATACTTTTACCTGTAATATATATGCATTACCTGTACATTTTCTTAATATTAAGGATGGCGGTTATTGCGAAAATAACCCTTTTTCGGTTATTCAGGTTTTTTTTACCTCCGGTTTAACCTGACGGTTATAACAGCTCAAAATAACCGGTTTTCGGTTTTTTAAATAAACAAACGTCTTGTAGACAAAAATTTTTATTAATATTGTTTTTACAGGAAATCAATCCATTGGTCAATATTTATCTATTCATAAAGATTTTTTTAGTAATCCGACAACCAACAAACGCCTCGAGGAAGCGGTCGTCGTTGATTGGCTTAAGGGAATGAAGTTCAAAGCTTCATAACTTGGTAAATTTTAGTCTAATCGAACCTAAATTCGAGTCTATCTTCCGATCCGGTTTTCTTACCCGGTTTTTGGATTTTTAAAAAATAACCGAAAAAATATAGGAAGAAAAGATTGAAATGAATTCTGCCCTTACGAATTATAAAGTGATTTGAATTTCTTTCTGTTATATTCAGACTATATTAACACAAGTTGAAAAAGGAATAATTCGAAGAGGCAATGTAGATGTTTCAGTAGCTTTCTTACTACCGAGCAAAAATTAATGTTAGTTTTAATTAAGGCTTTTTTTTCTTTCTCTTTGCTATCCACATAAACTCAAATCATGTTTATTTGATATGCTTGGCTAATTTTAACTAAGAGCTGTAACTAACGCATTTTAAAGAGAATTTTTATTATTCGTGTTATTGTCGGTATTATTGTGACGCTGAGAATTATTTGTTTATCAATATTGAATGGCTGTATACGAAAAGAATATCAGAAACAAATTTTATTTATTTATTTTGCTGTAAGACACTGACCCAGATTCTAAATGATTATAAGAAAAAGAATAAAATCACCCTTATATAAATGCGCTAAGGATGCTTTAAATGGCTTAGCATTCCTTTTAGACTGTCTTATGAGAGCCATGGATATTTGTATTATAATTCGATAACAGATAGCGCCACCATCGTATTTCAGTAAATGTCAAATATTGTGATGGTTTGTAGATTACCTACCACACAGCAAAAGAAAAAGAAAAACTTTTAAAAAGGAATAAATGAGATTACTTAGAAGAAACTACGAATTATCACATCAACTGAATTTTCATTCAACTATTTGAATACAAGTGTTGGGAGAAAACACCTTAATTATCATTTACTTATATAACGTATTAATATAAATGAAAGTAAAAAGGAATGAAGTCAGCGTTATTCGCATAATTTTATAATATATCAAATATGGTGCATAATTTCCCATGTTGAAATCTGCTGTTACAATAATTTGGTATTTATATTTAATATAGGCAACTACAACTTGTTATTTATCTTCTCTGTCTAGGCTGTTAGATTTCATAATCTAATAACACCAGTTGTCTAGTGGAACCGGTACGTCATTCAGGCACTGTTTTTTTTTATGAGAAATAAATAAGAAAAATTGTGAAAACGTCCTTAAAACAGCGCGATTTTTTCATACAAACTAGGGTTTTCCAGCACTGCTTTTAGAGCGTCCGCGGCACTGCTTATTTTGGGACTACACTACTGAATAACACCGTACAGTGGCGGCGATCGGGCGAATGAAGCGAGGGGGGTAAAAAAAAAATTTAGACACTTCTAAAAGACTCGGGAGTATAGAGGGTAAACAATAAAATTTAAAAATTCTGTTAAAAATTTAGCTATATTTCCCGAAACTTTTGCTATTTTTGTAATTCCTAGTTTTAGACAGCTAACATGAAATAAAAATTTAATTTTCCCTAAAGAAAGTAGGGGGACTGCCCCCTCGTCGCCTCTGACACCTTGATCTGCGCAAAAGTTAGCTCGGTGTGATGTCCTGTAGCCCCTAGAATCCCCGGGCTTACGCCCTTTGTTAGGAGCGTTTACTGCTGGTTTTTAGGTTTTGTTCAGGATATGTAGTTGTTTAAATTATTTCCCAGTAAAAATAGAAATCCTTTAGGAGTTCGTCTAATCTCTCTTCGTACAATTATGTTTTTCTTTTCCAAATTTTTATTTCGGATATTTCAGTATTTTGATGTATGATCCGAAATGGTCTTTGCGTCATAAAATTCCAATTCAGTCGGATTCAGTAGTTTGATTGCTAGTTTCCTCTTGCACTTTTAGCGCCATCTGTAGTGAGGAAATGAAACTTTCAGAATGTTGAAAGTAGTTGATCGCTCTATTTGTTCTATTAATTAGGGAATTTTTATTATAAGAATTCTGCTATCATTTTTAAGTAATTTGAGGCTAAAGAAATTTCTGGAAGTTGAGAATTTTTAATCCCCCCATTATTTCACATAGGGTACATGGAATTTTCTTTATAGTTATTCATTTCCATTATTAACTGACATTCCAAGGTGAATGACGTCTCCGCACTAGTGTGGTGTGCAAGTTAGGAGAGGACTGCGCTTAGGTGTGGCTCCGAATTATGAGGTCCATCCCAAAATAATTCTCCTGTAGCTTCAAAGCTGGACATTAATTTCATGAAACTAATCTTCGAGATAAATAAAGAGATATTAAGATCTGGAACTTTCAACAAAAATTCAAACGATTAGAATGATTTGAATGCTTTAGGATTTTCATCGTGAAATGGCAATGAAGATTTTATTTTATGAAATATTTTAAATGTTTAATAACCAGTAACAGATTAATTAACGCATTTTCTTCTCTTGGTTTGCAACAAATAGGCATTATTAAATATTAGGAATTAAGAAGAAAGGCTATTTTCTTATTTAATTTAATTGAAAGCTTTAAAAGGTCTTAAAATCACCAAAATATCGAATGAAAAGCGAAAATTTTCCATGTGTTTAATAAAATGATGGAATTTTGTAACAATAACGTGACAAAGCAGAAATATATCCATCGACCGGCGGAAATTTATACGGATATAGAATGAAGCTGCAAAATAATTTATAAGCAAACCATTCTCATTAAAAACTATTAATTTTATTTTTACAGTAGTGTTAATCTTTTCTCAGCACAAAAACAGTTCAGAGTGAAGTTCTTTCTTCGAAACTTCATAGCTTTATTTACCTTTACTATGTGATTTATATTGTAAAATATTTAAATTTATGTTATTTAGTTTATAATTCGTAATACTTAATTAATTATCATCTTAATATTATTTAATTCAATATTTAAACTTGACAACAGCTCCACCTATTACTACGAACTACTACTTTACGAACTATTTTTGTTTTACTTTAACTTTCTACTGTATGGCAACCGGATGTCATCAACAAAAAAATATGTTCTGAGAGTTCTGTTTTGTGTGATCTTATTCTGATAGTGATAGTAACAGGAAATCAAAACTGTTCTTAGAATAAATGTTTCTTTTTGTACACTTTCGTAATTTTATCATTCATTTGCAGATCTTTTTGATCATTTGAATGATATTAAGTATAAAAGGAGTCTGTGGGATTATTTTTGCTGCTATTATTTACACTATGCTCACAACCAGCGTTAATAAATTAAATTCATTGTTGCATTAAAACAAAAATCAAAAGCGCGGCTTGATAAGCCAATAATTATAAGACAAAAATGTTAATGATTTTTTTAAATTCAAGTAAAAAAACACCCAGCGTTCCATCAATAATCATTTTCAAAGGTGTAAAGAGTATCATTTCTAATTCAATTTACTGAAGCATACGAACATTTTTTTTTTCTTTTTATTGACCTCTGCTAAGAGATTTTATTGACCTCTGCTAAGAGATTTTATTGACCTCTGCTCGAAAAGTCTGATTTTGAATTGGCCTGTAATGAACCTAACTATCTATGTCTGCCGAAAATCTTTTTTTTTATCTATAAGTGAAATTTAAAATATTATCTTTAAAGAAAAGATAAGAATTGCATCTATAGCCAGAATGGTATCCTATTTATAAGATGGTAGAATCGAAACTTATCTATCAGAAAATTTAGGAATTTTATACATAGATGAAATTATATCGATAGATAAATTACCTTTTCATTTTAGATTATATCAGGTTTTATCTGATACTAACCTAGGCATGAGTATAATAATGAGTAATACAGAGGAACCTCGGCAACCCGAACTCCAGGAATCTGAAATTTCGGATAATCCGAAAGTCCCTTCTTTTAATTTTCTGAAAAAATCTTGTTGAAAAATGAAGGGAAAATAACAATTAGGAATCAGAAACAAAGCTAATGTTTATTCTTAACTTAAAGGAAACATTTGAATTTGTTTTTAAAATGAATGCAATAGCTTAGTAGAAGAAAATCGCGATTAGTAGAAAAAAATTATCTCTCTTTAAGCTCTTATAAACTTTTAATAAGATCTTTCCGTACTCTTTCACAGAGTATCCAAAGTAAATACTCTTACTGCATTTGGTATATCAAGATTATTTTACAGAATTTCCTGGATAATCCGAATGTTCCGGAATCCGAACACAGGTCAGCCCCAATTAGTTCTGATTCCCTAGGTTCTACTGTATTTTAAAGATTAATCACACGAAACGTAAGTATTCGTAGACATGTTTCCCACGGAACTAACATTTTTTAGATATCTTTTTCTATGAAACTTTTTGGCCTAACATTTGTTTCTCAAATTATTTAGAAATGAGAGAAAAAAAAAACCCGGAAAAGCCATAAAAAAGCATAAACATTTTCATGAACGAAATATTTATCATTTTTTACATCACTACCTCATAATAATGGGACAGTATTTCCAGACAAGTATATTATACCTTTGAAAATGTTCTACACCATGCAAATGATAAACTCGAAATGAGTTTCTTCTTACGGCTGCGATTAAATTCTGCTGGCATGCAAGGCTAATTCTACGAAATTAAAAGCGGAACTTTTTTTGCACAGATATCGACTTTTTTCAAATTCGAAAGCCTTTATAAGTTCCGGCTTTCGCATTTTTCTTATGAAGTGACAACAAAACAAATATAAACGATTACAGAGTACATGACGTTCGACCATTGGCCATAAAAACTGTTTGGTCTGGAGAAAAACAGGAACAAGCGATTTTTCTGGACATAAATTGCAAAATCAGTAGTTGAAGTTTCTCGAAATCATCTTACGTCTCGCCTGTGTCTATAAGAAACGTCCGATGCTGAATTGTGGTCCAAGTCGGGCAATAAAAATGTCGGCTAACTAAACACAATTGATATTCGAGCTGCGCTCTGTACTATGATAACGTTAAACTATTTGATTAAAGTGGCACTTTTATTTGCAAACTACTTAAAGTTATAAAAAAAATAGATAATTGCAATAAGTTTCATTCAGTTTGAAAATGTATTTTAATTATAAAATACATCGCTGAAAATTAATTTATAATTAAACTAAAATGATTAATAAAATATTAATACCAATTAACCAGAGCAAATTTCGGAGATTATGTCAATCAACCTTCATAATACATCCGGAAAATACGACATGTAATTTTCAAAAAAACGAACGTTTTCAGCGGACGAAGAATGTTTCTTTTTTTGTTTACATAAAGCTGGGCATTCATCTGTACTCCATTCCATTTTTCCTAATACTGGGTCCCCCCCCCCCCATTCAAGCCGAAAAATGAGGCACGTCATTCACGGAGGCTCCAAAGTGCGCTACCACCGCTCTTTGATCCCCCCTATTTCTCCGACCCACACGGCGTATTTCCGATTTTCTAGCCTCGTCGCGAGGTCCCAATCTAGGCAAATACTTTGATGTGCCGCTACCTTCGCATCGATGCCCCAAATTGGAATCGGCGCATGAAGTGTTGGATTTTGAGTTCGTTGGAATTCCAGCTTTGCCATTCCGCTATGCCAATTTCCATCGGTTTTTAAAACTGACGATTGTTTTTTTCTTCCCGTGTTCCAACAATTCTATTTTAGAAGAGATGTGAATGATCAGCTTAAGGTGACCAATCGCCCTCCTTTTGTAAGTTCTGTCCTTCCTCGAAAAGCGTCTTCCTTTTCGATATTTGAAATTAGAAGATTGAATATATATTTAAATTCTGAAAAATTAATACAATGGGAAAATAAACATGATGAAATTGATAAAAGGCGAGTTGAAATATTCAGCCATTTCAAATATGAACATATAATGAAGATATTTCCATTATATTGTTAGAAGAGGATGCATTAACAAAAAATATTCATTATATGAAAAAGTACTCATTCAAATAATAATTAATAGGCATGAAAGCATAATTACAATTTAAAATGTTACAGATGCTTTTATTACGCATTTATCATATTACAGTGTATTCTGTATTATTGTTACAATGAACAAAATGTTTCTTTTATTTAGGATATTTTTTTCTTCTATTTATTTGTTTCCTCCTTTTCATTGTAAAAAAGTTGTTCATCTTAGTATACAAAACTAGCGAGAGTATTTTTCCCTTGCCTCTCTTGTGTTACGTTCACATCAGGGTATACTGAATTATTATTTATTTACGATAAATAAATAAGAAAAAAATTGTAAGCTACCTCCATAAAACAGAGCGATCTTAGTCTAATCCTTGCGCTCTGAAATATGACTGGTATTTCAAATTAATAAAAGTAATAAGCCACTGGCAACCAGTCGCGGTGCAGGATTTAAATGTATTTTAATTTTGTTTTTGAAAACGATGAAGTTACTTAACTTTAGTAAAAATTTGAATTAACATAAATTTTTAAAAATTATTCTTTAACATTTTTATTATTTCATACGAATAATCTCACGATAAATAAATGAGAAAATAATTGTTAGAAACCATCTTTAACCAGGACGATTTTTGTCTTGCACTCGAACATATGACTGGTATTTCAGATTAATAAAAATAATTAGCCACTAGCAAGCGGTGGCAGAAAGGGGTTGAAAACAATAAGGTTACAAAGATTTAAATGTATCTCATGTTCTGATTCTGAAAAAGTCGAAATTACGTAACTTTAGAATAAATTGAAATTAACATGAATTTTTAAAAAATATTCTTTAACATTTTCATTACATTCAAAGCCGAATATCCCATAGGGCCAGCCTTGGTCATGTCCTAGGGCGCAACAATCGGATATAAAAGAAATTACAATAAAACATTTACAAATCAAATATAAAAGAATTTTATAACATTTACAAATTTCAGTATTGTTTTGAAAAGACCCTATAAAATACTGTTTTTAGCACATTCGTACACATTACATAAATGCCTATCTCTGTATGCATTACGTTGCCTATCTGTGTAGTTAAAGTGTGTATACAATGAGGAGAGGGCGCAGCATTAAGTGCTTTGATCTAGGAAGTAGAAATGTTTAAATACGACACTGTTTACATTTATGGTTTGAACTACAGTACGCATTATATTGATGTTTGATCAAAAATAAAATATAAAATAATAACTGCAAACTATACATTGTTTTATTGCTTTATTATTTCAGACTGTTCCTGTTTGTTTGAAACTTTTTATGTTTGTGAATTATATTATATACAAAAGGAAATTTTTTAAGAGTAAAAGCGTTAGATGTATGCTGATCTTTAAACAATAAAGTTACTTTTGATGTTTTTTCCTCTTTTGTTTCTATATTAACATATGCAGTTCAACCACCGATCCCGAGACTAGCATTTTTGGACGATTTTACACCAGAAAGGGATGTCAGGCAATAAATCGGATAAGCGCATTTCCGGATTTCTTTGTTAGATCACGCTCAGTAAAATGTAAACATCACCCTTCCATTCTTCACTTTCCCCCTATTTTGATGAAAATAACTCCGCCCGGCGCATTCACAAAAGCGCGGAGGGTTTCCAACAATAACTAACGTTGCTAAACAATACTCAATTATGCAAGTTCATTTGGCTAGCTATGAACTTGGCACATCTACGCACATTATACATGCCAAAAACCTGCTTGTGCACCTGCACTTAGCCGAAAGTTACAAACAACAATAGAATTTGCGTTTATTGTTGTACTTGTATGATATCTGTTTTGATCAAAATACATTGTTAGGAAACTGTGTGTTCGAGAACAGATGTTTGACTTTAAATGTGTTTTTTAGTCATGAGCCAATAAATGAAAAAATAAACAAATAAATAAAATAGCAAATCATTTTATAATATTTTTGGTATCTGAAATAATATTCTAACCACTTATTTTGTTTCAGTTTTAACTTCGAATTATTTCCTTAAAATGAAATGAGTCAAAACTACTTTATCTGTTTTAAAGCGGCAAACATGAAAATTGCTTCTCAGTTACTCCACACAATTTAACGAGCGATGCTATTATAACCAGGAGTGTAGAGGAGATGGAACGCTGTTCCGCTACTGCTTTGTTTTATGAGAAAAAAATATGAACAAATTGTGAAAACATCTTTAAAACAGCGCGATTTTTGTCACCTAGACGCTGCTTATTTTGAGGCTACCTCACTGATTATAACGTCGTATATAAATAACTAGCAGTACGCGCACGGCGTTGCCCGTGGAATCAGGACTTCAACAAAATGAAAATAAATAAATAAATAAACGCCCACAATGACATGAAAAAGTTTTGAGAACAAAATCAAAACAAACGATACACATTACTGATTTTCCCGCTTATTTTTTTTGCGATAAACAATATTAAAAAATTGCAACGTGAAAATTATTATTCTGCAAGCAAAGTATGCGAGATGAATAAATACGTTAAGATACAGCCGAAAATAAAAATCAAAGTTATTTTGTTGAAGCTCATGACGTATCCTGCGCGTCCGCCAATCAAAATTCCAGCAACGTTCCGAAGAAGTGCCGCGCGAGGAACTCGATCGAGAAAAATAAGACTCAACGGCCCAGAAAAAAATTAATTTAAAAAAAAGGGAAAAGATATTTTAACCGTTCTTGTTCTAAATCCGACAGAACCGTTCTACTTATAAGTTGAAAAAAATTGAAAATAATAGTGTTATTAGAAAGTCGGATGCAACAAATTTAAAAACAAAAGTAACATTTTGATGCCAAAACTGGCTATTTTTAAAAAAATTCTCAAAATTCAGTAAATTACATTAGAAATTTAAAACTAACTTCATTAGAACGGAAATCGCATGCTCTTTCCGATGGTCTATCTATTTTTGTCGTACAGTTATCCGAAACCATGCTATTGAGAAATTAATGCGAAAAATCACCTAAAACAACACAAAACATTAAATAAAAAAATTTTCTAGATTAAATTTCAAAATTTCGGCTTCGAGGTGCATTCAGTCACCATTACGTCTACCTGTGTGCCAAATTTCATGGCTGTAAGTTCGATAGATTCGTCTGGACATCGCAGACACACACACATACACATACAAACATTGCCTTTTATAAGTATAGATAAATTGTCTTGTTACAAAATTATTTGTATTTATTTGCAAGCCTAGCACATTTGTATATGAAACATCTTTATTAAAGGTGAAATGTAGAATATCTGAGACAAGGAAAAGACTTTAGTTGATTCAATCTTCTTTTATTCAATCATTGAAGATAGGTTACCTTTTGATAGGTAGAGGGATCATTTTATGCGTAGCTCCATGACCAGGATTAAAGAGTTACTCCCGAGCGGCGCGACGTTGTTGTCAGCAAAAGGGCTTGAATCAAACAGGTCAGTAAACAATGCGCTGGGTGGTTATATACGGCAAACAGGGGATTTTCCCGGAAGACTCGTGACTCGAAATGGAAGTTGTAATGTGCTTATTACGATGGAAGTAGAAGTAATTAAAAATGAAGTGTCGTTAAAAATGATTTAAGGAAGTTCAAAACTTAAAATGTCACATATATATATTACAAATTGCTCTTGGCAACATTAGTAATGACTTAATGACTCTGTAAGATTCTTTTTATTTATTTTTTTATCCTAATCGAATAACGAAGAAACCTAACCGCAAAGTAATTCTGAACTTGAAATAAAGGCAAACATTGATAAGCCATTTTTAAATTTATGACTGTTGTGCAAACACAGTCTTCATCTCTTCCCATATCGAAGCATAGTACTTCCTTCTACTCTACTATATTACTATATAATAGTAGTAGTAACTATACTACTATAAAAAAAGAGGAAGAAGAAATAATCGAAAAAATAGCCTAGGAGATATACCAATAATAAACTCTGAATATTTTACAGCAATGTTAAAACAGAGATTTGATTAATTTGCTTTTTAAAATTCTTAAGTAATTATCCTTGATTAATTCTATTACCGGGTGACCAGAAGCCCCGGGTTAGGAGGGACAGTATCAGTTAACATGATAATGTTTATAGACTGGATACTGTGTCTGTAAATTGCGTAATGCGACATGCATAATGCAAAAATCGTTCAAAACGCTCTACAGGACAGACAGTTGGACCTAGAGATAGGGATGGGATAAACCTACCGTTTTTTTTTTGTTTTGTTTTTTGTTTCGGTTAACAGGTTTTTTCGGTTATTTTTTTGTCCCGGTCATCACTGGTTATTTTTTTAAAGATCCAATAACCGGGTAAAACAAACCGGATCGGAAGATAGGATCGATTTTAGGTTCGATTAGACTAAAATTTACCGAGTTATGTAGCTTTGGATTTCATCATCTTAGACCAATCAACGACAACAGCTTCTTCGAGGCGTCTATTGGTCGGCGGATTACTGAAAGAGTCTTTATGAACAGATGAATATTGGCAAATGGATCGATTTCCTGTAAGAACAGTATTAATAAAAAATTTTGTCTACAAGCGGCGTTTTTTTTTTAATATAAAAAAACACCGAAAATGGGTTATTTGAAAAACCGGTTATTTTGAGCGGTTATAACCGCCAGGTTAAACCGGAGGTGAAAAAACCTGAATAACCGAAAGCCGTTTATTTTCGCAATAACCGCCATCCCTATCTAAATTCAAAGGCAATCAAAATTCAAAAATTCTGCTAAATCAAATTTGGCAGGTAGTTACTTCCAGGTTAGTAGGACTCATCAAGAAACGAATTTCAAAATTTTAATTAGGTTTATGATTAAAAATTAATCGGTATGTATTCCCTCCAGCGGAGGCAAGCCGAAGAGAGGCGGACGCCCCCTACTTTTTGCGGGAAAAATTAAATTTTTATCTTATTTCAGCTGATTAAATAGGAATTATAAAAAACCAATAGTGACCGCTAAAGCTAGCTAATTTTGTAACTAATTTTTTAAAATTATATTGTCTACTCGCTATATTCCCGGGTCCTTTAGATGTCTATAATTTTTTGTTCCCTCACTTTTGCCACCCAACCGCCGCCACTGATTCCCCCAACAACTTCGGAACATATTATGGCACAAATATCATTTTTACACTAATTTACAGTGAGAAGGGGTGGGGGAGGCACCACGAGTACGCGGATGAGAAGTCGCCGGATATGTAAGCGGGTTCTCTTCTCCTTGAGGGCAGGCATATGAATGGTTGTGTGATTGGGTTGATCACATCTCCGATGACGGGGCGTACCTCATGCAGGAGGGGTGCTCCTCTGCGTCGGTGATGGTCAGAAAGTAACAAGCCACGGTTTCCTTGTAATTGTCACGGCGGCTCGGTCGTTCAGAGTTTCCCGGGGTCTACGGTAGGACGGGGTAAATCATTTATGGTTTACACCACTTTGAAACTAAAAAAATTAGCTTCTCAGTGATACCAATTTTATTTCCGTTCATTTTTTTTGTCTAATTTTAATAAATTTTTTAAAATTATCTGTAATTATATTTTACCACAATACTTTTTATTGTTTTAGTTACGGCGTTTACAGATATTCGCTTTGTAATGTATGTATATTACATGCCTTTTTTTCTGTACACTTTATAGCTTCTGTTGTTTAGAGAAATTTTATAAAAATAATATAAAATCAGACTCGAATCAAGCCTAAAACATTATCATGCTACGATGTTTCGACGCAGACTTTCGAATCTCCGTTATTTATTTTTTTTTGTTTCAATAATTAGTTTTATTAAATTTTTTGTCCTTAATTTCATACTTTTGACTGTTTCTTATTAATTATTTGCTCTCTTCCGTAATAGAAGGGGGATGCCTTACACTGTGTAAAACACTCTATAAAACATTTTATTTTTTGTAAATACACAGAAATAGGTCTAATCTGTTTGTTTTTGATGTATGACAATTCGAAAACAGGCTTCAATAGAAATGCCAGGTGTTTTATCAAGTATAATCGGCATTTCATCCACCATTTCGCTTGCTTTACGTGTCCTTCCCTGCTGTTGTTCGTGGACAATTTCAATGAATGAAATGGATTTTATCACGGCCAATCAGATCTCTCCACGGCATCACACGTGCTCCTTGCATAACGCTTTTCAGCACGTGGTAACTGTTTTGATTGGAACCTAGTAACTGTAGGAAAGGAAGCGGACGTGAGTGTAGGTGGCGGAAAAAGCTGTCGCGGAAAAATATATATAAAAAAATAGTGAAAAATAACCTCAGTTGATGCAAAAGTGATTTGGCGTCTGTTTTGCTCTTCTACCACAAAGCGTATCTTTTCTGAAATGTATTACAGTGAAACCTAGTGGCGGCGAGTCAGGGGAGGGCAAGGAGGGGCTCTCGCTCCCTTCTTTTTGCAGGGAAAATTATTTTTTTATTTAATTTTAGCTGCCTAAAACTAGGAACTATAAAAACAGCAATAGTGTCCAGAAAAGCTAGCTAATTTTATAAAATTATCTAAATTTCTAAATTTGTTGTCTACTCCCTATACTCCCGGGTACTTTTAAATGTCTATAAATTTTTTTCCACCTTATTTTTTCCACAAATCGCCGCCACTGGTGAAACCTCTCTACAGCGGCCACCCTCCGTTCCAAGGAAAATTGGACGCTGAGAGGGGTGGCCGCTTTAAAGGAGTTTTATGTTTAGAAGTATAAAATGCGTACTTGAACAAGATCTAATATGTTAGTTCTGACAAAGAGAATTTTAAGAGTCATCAGAAAAAAAGTACTTTACTAGAAAATATTTTTCTTCCCTCTCTCTCTTTTGAAAAAAAAAATACAATTTGTTTTTGCATGAACCTTTCAGCTCTTTCGGTGATAACATTTTTAATTTCGTTTTTTAATTAGAGAAGTAAATACCTAGTCGATTTGTCAATAGTTATTGAGGAATAAGCCATAATATTTATTTTTGTTAAAGTCTTGAGCTGAAAGTTTCATTTGATGATGTTCGCCAACGACATCAGCAGCTTCTTTGTCAGAATCCGAATCAGCGCCTGCAAGGCACAAATGAACTCTTGAACGCCCAAAGATAGAGAGATGTCGGGGAGAATAGATGTCCGGTAGATGCCGCTGTTCACTTTTCTCTCCACATTGGAAAAGGAATGATTAATTTCGATCTGATTTCCAGTGTTTTTTATTGCTGTTGTTGTTTTTGAGTGTGTGAATTTTTTGGTTCTTTCTTTCCTCCCTTTTCTCTTTAATAAAAGGTCCAAGGTGAGCAAGACGAATGTATTTTATTGAAATTGAACCGGCGACTAACTCTACCTCTCAAAGATGTCGACTAGAGATGTTAATAGAGGTTATTTTAACATTATGTCCACGGGCCAAGAACTCCGTGTCAAACAAAAGTGGCCGTTGAGAGGGGTGGCCGCTTAGAGAAGTTTTACTGTACATTTTACGCATTTTTACTTTCTCGTATACGAAGAGAAAGCACTGTAATAGCATAAAATTCGACTTTCGATGAATATCCATGTCCGAAAAAACTATTTCTTGGCGGTGGTTGGGAGAATTATATTTGTCTATCTAACGGCCTGTCTGTCTGTGAACACGATAACTCAATAACGCAACGAGCTAGAGATGTGAAATTAGGTATTCAGCCTTTACACCACAATTTCAGATATTTGTCCAATTTTGACGAAATCGGTAAGCAGAAGGTCTGTATGTTCGTAGATTCACATTAATGTGAAGATGATAATTCAAAAAGGCAAGCAGATAGTTGTGTGAAATTTGGTATTTAGTTTTATCAGTAGAATTGTAGATCCGTATCAAATTTTGGGCCATATGCGTTGAAGGGTTGACTGTGTGGCAATAGCGAGCATCGCGCTTTTTGCGCTTGCGCCGAAATGACTCCAAAAGAAGCAAGGACAGAAGTCTCTCTCTCGTTCTGCACCTGTCAACTTCCAGTCACCGAGCTGTTGACCAACTTTGTTACCTTAAGTTAATTCTATTTTTAATCGTTTTATTTAAATAATGTTTGACAAAATAAAAGTTGTTTACTTAATTTAAATGTTAACTTTTTTCGTATTCATCGAGTCTAGTTTAAACAAATTTAATAATGTTCACAAGCAAATAATAGTGAGGGTAGTTAGATATTTAGATTCACCATGTTGAGTGCTTGAATCTTTTATTCGCCTCATCGGAGCTTAATGACACTTGTTATACTAGTGAGCACCCTCGCTATAACTGTCTCTCGGTCTGTATACTTGCGTGTCTGTGGACGCAATAACGCGAAAGCGCAAAACCTTTGACTAACGAAATTTGGTATCTGCAGTGGCGTAGCGGGGGTAAGTGGCGCCCAGCCATGGAATTTTTTTCGCCCCCTCATCGTATTTGACTTTAAAAAATGGTGCAAACGCATTAACGTTTTGTCAGCATGGTCAGTGGCGTAGCAAGGGCGAGTGGCGTCAAGATCAAAATATGAATTTTTTGTACCCCAGTCGTCATCAATGTTTCAGCAAGCGTAAGTGGCGCCCAGAAATGGTATTATTTCTAACCCCCTCATTATTTTACTTTAAAAAATGGCATAAATGCAGTAATGTTAGGAATCTAAGGTTCCCCCTAAAACTGGCACCGGGACATCTATATCCCCCCCCATTGCTACGCCACTGGGTTTGAAGTCTTTTCACTAGAATTGTAGACCTGCATCAAATTTTGGACCAACCGAGGGTAAGCAAGGCACCCAAAATTCATTCTCGGTTTTTGTTCATTATTTTGAAGCACAAAACGCACCATATTGTGGTGGTATACGATAAAGTCGAGGGGAGAACACTCCCGCTCGTTAGAATTATGCCTGTGTTATGTAAGTATGATAACTAAAAAACGAAACGCGATAGCCGAATAGTATGTGGCCTTTGGATTTATTCCAAATTTGTTACACCTCTACAATTCTGATGACAAATGGTGTGCCAGATTTCATTTCTATAGCTTGTTGCGTTTATGGGTTACAGCGTTCGCATGCACATTAGGGTGGATCGCTCTTCTATGGAGAAAAAAAGAATTATTATTAATCAAAACCTACCTATGCGGAACAGATGTTCTATGGTATGGAGATTAAGAGAAAAATAATAAAAAAATTAAATTCAAAATTTAATACTGCCGCAAAGGGGTTGCATTTTCGAAAAAAATGGAAAAATACTGAATTTTGATTACACGATTTAAAAAAAAATATTATTATTAATCAAAACCTACTTATGCGGAAAAGATGTTGTATGGTATGGAGATTAAGAGAAAAATAATAAAGTTCTTTTAATAACAGGGTCTATGACATCCTTCAAATCATTCGAGAAATAACGCGATAGAACGACTGATTGATGCAAATGCTCGTAAGATCTAGCCCTCATAGATTAATTATGGTTTCGTTTTGATCTTGAACCGCATAGAGGCATAGACTTTTGCGATGAATATCGTTAATGTCAATAAAGCCTCGGATGAATTTTCGTGAGCTACATTGAACCTGAGAATTCTGTTCGCGATTCTAAGCCACCTTGAGTGGAAAACTTTTCCAGGATTTATTTTCGACAGACTTCCTCTGCAATGTCAGCAGTTTATGACTTCACAAATTTCCATTAAGTACAGTTGATCAGTACTTAAGTCTTTCTTTTTAGTCACTTCACATAGCGTGTGTTCTATTGGCGTGGATGAAACTACAGATAGCTTCTCGCATCCGGCCAACGATTTTCTTATTTCGCCAGTCAGGCTTCTGGGCCCAGTTGTGGTTCTATCCACGTGAACGAAAAGATGACGCAGTGGAAGCTCGTTGGCGTGTAACTGGCACACAAACCATTGTAGTGGACGATTCAGGATCAGTTCCATGTTACGTATAATACCTCCTTTGACACCTGTGTTGACAGATGTTGCGTCGCAACCAACTTTGTTACATCTATGTCATTATCAACACATGACAAAAAAACGATATATGTTATTTCCAATAATTTGCGCTCTCCCGAAATTTACAGATGCTTGGCCGATGTACTCAGAGCCAGGTTCTTTTACCACGCTTATGTGTTCTTCTATTATGACTTTTCTTCTGTTGTCTTCCATTGATAGAGTCCTGTCTTTTCGCCCATCGAAGTATAAACCAAACTGGTCATGGTCATAATCTTTTATGACCTGAGACAATAGAATGATTCTTGCCTTTTCTCACACGCCGAATTTTATTTCTGTCAACAACATTCAAAACATAGCTTTCTGAGATAATGCCCACATCTTGAAGCGCGGCTGACACGATGGCAGCGCCTGCTCGGTCGGAAATACCAAATCGATAAAATGTTCTAACTGCAGCTAAAACTTTTGTCACTACAGGTGTGACTGTGGGGAAGATTCCATGTAGTACCACTTCCGACTTATGGAGAGGTGGGAAGATAAAGCAGGAGACAGAAAAAATATGGGATTGCATACTGCTCTAGTTGTTTAACCGGACTGTTTTGACGGTGTGGGGAGGTGGAGCTGAGTCATAAAATGCTGCAATGTACATTATACCACTCAATACTTAGTACTCACTACTCATTAATCATCACTTTTGGTTATTTATATTGCAAAAAAAACCCAATTATTTAGATTCAAAAATCGTATAATCAATAATCAAAATTAAGTATTTTTCCATTTTTTTTTTTTTTTGAAAATTCAACTCTCTTGCGACAGTATTAAATTTTTAATTAAATTTTTTTTTTTTATTATTTTTCTCTTAATCTCCATCCCATAGAATATCTTTTCCGCATAGGTAGGCTTTGAAACTCTCAAAAAAAAAAAAATCGATCCACCCTAATGCACATGGACGGACAGGCAGATTTCCCATTACGAATTTTGTCCAAATCTTGATTCAGATCTGCAATGTTGGTGTAAAGACCACATACCAAATTTCATTCGGGTATCTCGTTCCGTACCTTTAGGTACGATCTTACACTAACATTGCAGATCTGAATTAAAATTTGGAGAAAATTCGTAATGGGAAATTTGCCTGTCCGTCCATGTGCATGTGAACGCGATAACCCATAAACGCAACAAGCTATAGAAATTATATCTGGCATACCATTTATCATTAGAATTGTAGAGGTGTAAAGAATTTGGAACAAATCCATCGTCGGGTTGACATTTGAACACTCTATGTATCCTAAACGCAACTTGCTAGATGCATGAATTTTAGTATGTTATTTTTATACTGAACTTTAGGGATGGGAAAAACCTACCTGTTTTAACCAAAAACCGTTTCTTTTGTTTCGGTTAACTTGTTTTTTTTTTGTTATTTTTTTGCCCCGGTTACAACCGGTTATTTTTTTAAAACCAATAACGGGGTAAAAAATAAACCGGATCGGAAGATAAGCTCGCTTTTAAGTTCGATTGGACTAAAATGTTAGTTATGATTCTTTGAATTTCTTCATATTAGGCCAGTCAACGACAACCGCTTCCTCGAGGCGTCTGTTGTTTGGCTGATTACTGAAAGAGTCTTTATGAACAGATAAATATTGGCCAATGGATTGGTTTCCTGTGAAAACAATATTAATAAAAAATTTTGTCTATAAACGGTATTATAAAAAAAACCCGAAAACCGGTTATTTCAAAAATCGGTTATTTTGAGTAGTTATAACCAGGGTTGTCGATTTTTTTTTATTTTTTTCAAAAAAATCGATTTATTTGATTTAAATCGGATTTTTTTTTATTTAAATCAAGATTTTTTTGATTTTATTGATTTTTTTAAAACTATATATATATATAATTAACATATGTATATTAGACAATGAGCGTTACAATCATAGAATTATATATATATATAACAACATACCAGTCATTAAGCAGTACTTTCTTTTAAAAAAAACAAATTTAAAAAATTTAATTCAAAAATGTAACAACTATTTAAAAAATATTTGTGAACTAAAATGTAATAATATACTTTTGAAATATAAGACAATTTTATTAAGGAAAAAAGGAACAATATAATAAAAATTGTCATTTCTTGACTACAGTTATATTAATGTATGTTAGAATATTGGAGAATTTTACACTCAGCTGTTCATTTGTTTCATTACAAACACAAGTTTTGAAGCTTTCTCTACTCGTAATCTGTTTGACCCAAAACATTAAATAAAAAATTTTCTACATAAAATTTTTAAATTCAGGCTTCAAAGTGCATTGAGTCACCATCAGGACTACCTGTGTGCCAAATTTCATGACTGTAAGTGCGATAGATTCGTCTGGACATTGCGCACACGCTCACAAACATTGCCTTTCATAAGTATAGATCATAGTTTAAATTGCGCTATGTAGATGTTTGTATATCTTTTGGAGCATTTATATGCATTACTTAATTATCTTACATTTGAACATTATTGCAACATAAAAACAATCTGTGCTGTCCCCAATACTATTTAGTTTTCTCCAATATTAAAATGAAACTCACTGCATTTTACTATGTTCTTTCCTTGTGAACATGATCCTTTCACAATATTTATTTTATTTTATAAAAAAAGGAGTATCTCATACTTTTCATTTTATTGTGTTGCTCATTAGAGATTTATTTAACCCTTTGTTGCGAATTGTGTCAGTTAATGGCACACCTAATTTCACTCACTTCTCAACCGTTAAATTCAACTATAAATGAAAAATAATAGGTTTAGGATAGGGCTAATAGTAGTCCTTTTAGAATGTATATAGCAATCTTATGAAATTTTGTTTCAGAATAGGAATTATTAGAGATAAAGTTTCGGAAAATTCCTTGACTCGGAAATAAGAAATTTTTCAGTTCTGGACGTTTAACAATTTTAGCAAAGTAACTCGAAAATTTTCCTCCAATATTCTTGAAGTTTTAATTTATAATTTTCTGTAAGATTCAACAATAATTTTCGAGTGTATCAAGGTGACTGTATCTAAGGGGGTTCTCATGAGGTGGTGACCCGAAAGGGGGACGACCCCCACCCACAGAATGAAGCAAGTTTTTTTAAAAAAACTTTTTTTTTGTAGATTCTATGTCTAGGCAATAAACTAAACCCATTCATGATGTTTTCTCATCATATTTCAAAAAAAATTATTACCTTGCGCCGCAAAGCGTTAAAATCTAATTTGCTTCCGTTCTCAAAAATAAAGATATGGAAAGTACTTTAGTTACATCAATTCAATGAAATATTTTTTTTATGTTCTATATATTCTTTCTTTAAATATACATTTAAAAATATTTTTAAATCACTATTTAAAGATACATGAACAATTTTATTTCATTAAAGAAGATTAACTTGATATTTAAAATAAAGTGATTTAAATCAGTGATTTTTTTTAAAAAATCAGTTGATTTAAATCGCAATTTAAATCAGTGATTTTAATCAACTGATTTAAATCACCGCAACCCTGGTTATAACCAGTGATGTAAAATATATTTTTAACGGTAAATACTCAAAATGGGTATTTACCTGGGTATTTATTTTTCAATCAACTCTATTCAGTTAAAATACAGGCACTGTTGTGAAATATGATTTCTCTATATAATATAAATATGTATAGAATATACATTGAGCATTAGGTAAGATAAAAAAGAAGAAATCTAGTTTTATGAACCTTTTAAATTATATAAAGGCTAAAAAATGAATAAGAAAAAACCAAAACGCAATACTATATCATAGATCTTGCATAAAATGCGTGGCTTAAATGTCAATTTTTTAATACAATGAGTAAAGGAATAATAATGTATTTGTTGCTTTTTAAAAATGAGAGTTATTTTAACTAAATGAAGAAAAGAAAGTAATGAGTTTGGTTTAAAATGATTAACAGTTTATAATAGAAACTAAAATGAAAGATAAAATTGTTTATCATTCTTTTTGGATTAATTAATCAAAATACCAGACATTGCTGATGAAAAGTTAGCAGATGTTTAAGTTCTAACAGTTTTTAAAAGATAATTATTCTGAAAGTAATATTCACTCATATTACTTTCAACAAAGTTAAGTGATCTTTGTAACAAAATTTCAGCAACAAGAAATTTGAATTCTTTTGTTGCTGAAACTGTTGTATTATTTAGCGACATATTAGATACACACACTCACACAAAGTTTCCTGGTTAGATGGGATTCATCTGGATCATAAACAACAATACTTAAATGTTCTTGAAACTCTAAACTTGATGTAGTTGTCATGGTTGGAATTTGATTAAAAGAAAATTCATCATCTATTTAATCCCTTTCAAAACCTTTTTTAATCCAATAGAACTTTTGAAATATTTTTTACGTGTTTCTCCATTTTGCTTACATTGGCATGTTTATACTCAACATTACATTGGATACTTTTATCCTTTTTTAACATTAAAAGCTTCAAACAGGTAACTTTTCCCTTTTTTTTTACTTTTAAAGTAAAATATATAGTAATATTAATACACGTAAAGTAAACGACTATGTATTCACTAAATCAAAACAATAATGTTTGACTTCCAGCACGGCAATGTGAGTAAATTATGGATCACAAGATTCTCTGGCGCTGTTTATCTCTACTAAGAACAAAGGAGAATGGGTTCATGTTGGTGCTCTACAGGACAGACCGCTAGGCCTAGAGCAACGAAATTTATGCAAACATACTTTGAAGCGTGGGAATGTGCACCTCGTAGCCGTTTTTTTTTTTTTTTGAAATTTTAATTCATTAAAATTTAAGTGACATTTTGGCATTTTTCCTTAATAACATCCGAAAATATTACACCATAAAAATGATTTTTACACCATCTTAAAATTTAAAAATTTATCCGTTTAATGATATCAATTAAGTTGTCATTCGATATTTTCTCTAATTTTAATTCCATTGTTGAAAGCTAAGATTTATTGGATCCTATTGGATTTTATTATCCTATTGGATTATTATTTATTGGATTTTTATTATTTATTTAATTTTTATTGGATTATTATTATTATTATTGGATTATTATTATTATTCGATTATTATTATTTATTTAATTTTATTATTTATTGGATTTTATTATCCTATTATTATTTATTTATCCTATTGGAATTTATTATCCTATTATTATTTATTTATCCTATTGGATTTTACTTTCTTTTTTATTTGATCAATTTATCTGTGCAATTTGTAAGGGAATCTCTCAAGATAGTACGATATTAGGAAATAATCCAGTTAACTGAACAATTATGGTTGCTATGTTTTAATTCATTTTATCGGCATGTTTTTTAAGCCAGCTAACATGCCGCTGGATGTAAAACTTGCCGCGCTATTTGATGTTGAAATCAAATTTGTTAAATTATATTATACATTCTATTACGTACAATTAGATGTTACTTGACTCCATTAGGGACTTTTAAATAGACAAGGAACAGAAGAAGTACAAGGCTACGTAAAGAACGCGGGTTAAATCTCTATCGCAATTTGAAGTTTCAAATTACTTTGTTAAGAGAACCATGAGTATCAAATTATGCATAAAAGAGTCAGTTGAAATTATATTCCTGGCGAAATGATGATTGCCGAAGGCGACTAGTATAACATAAACTGTGTTAAAAATTATTACTCTATTGTAAGTGTCACAGCTTCAAACCAGAAAAATTAAATTATCCCCCAATCCCGTTTAAGTTTTAGAATACTTTTTTCTGAATCCTGTTAGCAATTGGGTTTTTTTTATAATTTAGTCAAAACTTTTTAAAAAATTACAAACTATGTATCATGTATATAAATTTTATATGTTTGATTTTGAATCGTAATTCGCAAATACTTTTTAAAAAATATCCAGTTTTGGGGTACTTACTTATTTTTTTTAATTTCATTTTGAATCAGCTTTCGCAAATACTGTTTTTTTTTTTGCAAAATACCAATTTTTTGAAATTTTATCTGTTTAATTTTGAATCACCATTCGCAAATATCTTTTTTGCAAAATATCCAGTTTTGGGATAGTTATAATTTTTATGTTTCATTTTAAATCACCATTCGAAAATGTATTTTTTATTTTTTTTATTTTTGCAAAATATATAGTTAGGAGTATTTATAAATTTTATATGTTTTATTTTGAAATACCATTCACAAATACATTTTTTTGCAAAATATTCAGTGTATGGGTATTTATAAATTTAATATTTCTTTTTGAATTACCCTTCTCAAATACTTTTTTTTTGTAAAATACCCAGTTTTGGGTATTTATAAATTTTAAGTTTAATTTTGAATCGTCATTCACAAATACTTTTTTTTGCAAAATATCAAGTTTTTGGGTATTTATAGAAGTTTGTATGTTTCATTGTGAATCAGCATTCGAAAAGTTTTTTCCCGCAAAATACCCAGTTTTTGGTATTTACCCAGGCCTTGGGTAAATACCCGGGTATATACCCAAAAAATATTTACCCACCCCACATCACTGGGTATTTAAAACATCTATAAAGTGACATTTCGAACTTTGAGATATCTTAATTACGTCTGAAGTAAATTTTAAAAATACGTAAATCTGGAAATATATTTTTAATTTTAAAAAAAAATTGAGATAAGTTTTTGAAATTCAACGTAAGTACGTGTTATGTCGGAGAGTATATCCAGTAAAATTTTTAGATCCATATATGCCTGGTTTTGCGAAAAATTCATTTTTTTTTTCAAAAAAAACAGGATCGTCGAAAAATGCCTGTAAGTACTTTTCTATCCTTTCGAATCAGCGGAGAGAAAAAAAATTATTCTAAAAAGGTTCTTCTACAGTTTCACATGACATCTGTATGGTCGGTTTTGAGAAAAAAAAGTGCCGAAAATTAAATTTGAAGTTAACATTTTGTTTCTCTCTCTCCTTTTTCTTTTTTTTTTTTTTTTTGCCTGAACTCACTTTTCCCACATCAGAAAAAAAATTTTCTGCAATGAGTAAAATTCGTTCAGCCTTAATAAATGAGGCAAAAGCAATAAAATTGCTGTAATGTATTTATTCCATGTCAAAGTACAATTCGACTAGACTATAAGGAAATTAAGATAAGGTATTCCGCGAAAACCGTAGTGATATTGTTCGAGATATAAGATGAATGTTTCTAATTCGTAAATTTTGCAATATTTTTCAGGAAAACCGTACAGGCGATGGTCAGATACAGTTTTGTTTTTAAAAGATTTGTCGTTAAATGAAATGAAATCTGTTGTAAACAAGATTTAATTTCTAGATATGGAATAAAAACAATGAAAATTTCGCTGTTGATAATCAGTGTGGGGAAAAAGAAGATGGCGGTCTTACTTAGTAGGGTGCCTTTTTTTTTTTTTTGTCTTGACCGAATTAGATCGGCAATAGTTCTAGTTTTCCCTTATTTTTTAAGCAGATTGAAACGAATGTTGAAATGAATTGGGGACAATAGCCTTTGTAGCTGAAAATCCCCCCCAACCCCCTTTAATCAATCAATCAATCAATCTATTCCACTGTTTCTTTTGACAGATACGTAGTTTTATCTTAGTATTATTTGTTGGGTTTTTAAATAGGAGTTCTGATTTTCCTTTTTTTTCTTTCTTTCTCTAAGTTATTATACACGAAGTTTGAAGAGAAAGTAACGTATGGGTCTAAAAGTTCGAACTCGATATTTTGATAGATCTCCATGTTTTAACCTACTAAAGCCCACCCACCCCAAAAATATTACTGGGAGTATGTCTATTCATCGGCCAGTCTATGAATATGATAACTCGAAAGTCAAGCAAGCTAGACAGATGAAATTTGTTAGGCCAAAAACTCTTATGTTTTGGAAATCCAAAATTGTAAATTGCCATCAAATTTTAGAAGAAATTCGAGCAAAAATTCTGTCCATTCATCCGTTGTGCATGTGAACACGATTACTCATAAACTCAATGAGCTAAATAGATGAAATTTGCATATGATTTTAGAATTGTAGACGTGTGTCAAATTTTGGACTAGATCTATCAGAGAGTTGACTGTCTATTGATTTGTCTATTCTTGCATATGAGAACGCTATAACTAAAGAACGTAACAAGATAGATGCGTGAATTTTAATATAAGATCTTTACTTCAAAATTCTAGAACTGTGCCTAATTTTGGACTCGAACCCTAAATGGTTAATTGCCTGCTTCTCTTAACTCAAAAATACAACGAACAAGATAAATGAAATTTTGTGTGTTGTTGGGTTCAGACACTGAAATTGTAGATCTATATCAACTTTTGGAACTAATCCGTCAACGGGGAAGGTTACAAAGATGAAGCGAAAACGCTCTATGGTCTTTAAACGTATAAAGAAAGTCGAGGGCAGAACACTCGACTTGCTAAATATGCTACAGTAAAACGTCGATTAACTGACACCATCAGGCCAGGGCTATGGCGGATAACTGAATAGACGGATAACAGAAATCTCTTAATGCTCATGTAGTGTAGCGTGATTTCACTGCTGACTTAGGACGAAAATGAAGATAAAATCCTTTAGAAGTGAATGTACATACATGTTGTGTTTAATTGCACAAAACGATCAATATAAGCTGCAATATAATAGTGCGTGCAGAAATGGCGGATTAGAGTTTTTTAGACGATGGCGGATAACAGAAATTGACTGTTAAATGAGTGACGGATAATGAAAGGTTTTACTGTATAAGCATTTCGAGAACGAGCTTAGAAAAATTTAAAGCCACGGTGTCTTAATATCTAGAGAAGTGGACAAGCCCAGTATTGAAGTGTGGACGATCCAAAGTATTGAAGTGGGATGAAGCCCGAAAATGCATAACGGATTTAATTCACATGAAGTCACTATTACACTTTCAGCTCAAATAACTCACATTTCAAACTTTAAAACATTTTAATTTCTTATTATTTATCCTAAAATTGTGATGTCATTTTCTGTCTTGCAAAATAATAATATAGCATAATTATTCTATCTTCACAGTAATTAAACAGCAATCCTGCTTGCATAGTGATAATACGGCATAGTTATACTATTTGCACTGTAAAATCTTTGGACCATGCATTCAGCAAGGATTCATTATTACTCTTCATTGTATAACCTTCATTCAATGTTCGATTAAAAGAAAAGAAAAGGGAAAAGTTAAGGAAGGTAAGGGGAAATTTCCACACGGTTTAAGTGCAACACAAGCCGTCATTAACAAGTTTTATTGAATTCCAAATCTCTCTTTTTACTTTCTCGTACGTGAAGTACAGAAAGAAGTAATGATCAAAAAATTCGGTCCCTAGATTTTGATGAATCTCCTGGATATACCGAGTTAAAAGAAGATTTCTGCTATCACGGCGTTATATGTAATCATAATGGTCCAGCGCTTTCCATTTGAGCATTTGCTGCGACCGGATTCACCTCCAAGTCTAACCGCAAGCTAACAAAAGCATCTGCTAACAAAATTTTGTGGCTAGTCCTCAAATTCCTTCGTACGGCCCCGATATCTCCCCATGTGATTTCTACATCTCAGGGCCGGTACAACGTTACCTGGCTTTAACTTTTTTGCGCCTTTTACTAAGACTTACTTACATATTAACACGTGCAGCCATACAGAGCATAGTTCAATATGAACAGATTTGATATTAAAAAATTATATATTTTTAATTAGAGAAACCTTTTAATTACCCAAAACAGAAAAATCTGTAATATTAGTTAACTTGCATTTTAAGTACCAATAATTCATTAAAGTGCTTAATGATAAATTTACAATTATAGCTAAATACATATTGAATTACAATATTTATTATGATGGCCGGAAGTCGACGAACACATGAGAGTTTCGTTTGATGGACAAGCTCCCCACGCCCTTAGGCAATCTCCTATGATTGCCTAATGGTAAAACCAGGGATTTACACGTTTTTAAGCCGTAGGCCAAAGTACATAATTCTACGCCCCCTCCCACTCTCAAAAAGTTGTTTAGTACGTAGTTTAAATTGAATACATGTGAGAGAAACAGAAAATGCTTTTTGCCTGCAACTGAGCAAGATAACGCAAACTGCAGAGATGAGTTTAACGTATATGGAAATAAATTTAAAAAGCAGCACTTTGGTCTTTTCAAAATAGTACTGATATTTATTTGAAATTTTCAGTATTTTTTAATTTGGTTGTACATACGGCCCCTCAAACTTGCTGCGCCTTAGGCATGGTCCCTTTCAAAATTCTCCGTTAGCCAATATATTTCCAGAACAATTAATTTACAAAGCCAATTGCTAAAGAAAAACAGCCTGAAGTTCTGTTTGAAATCTGTTTCACAAAATAAGAAGCGGAAGATCTTAATCTTTGCTGTCATCAGACTGCGGAAAGTAAAAGGAATTGCGAAAATGATCAGATAAATAGTGATGCCTGAAGTTCCTGAAGTAGACGTCATGGAATGAAAATAGATAAGAATCTATTCAAAATAATTTATCCTCTTTAGCAATAAGAAGTTCCACAGCAACACAGTCCTGTAACTTGGGTGACCAAAATCGCGCTGTTTTAAGGACGTTTTCGCAATTTTCTGTTATTTATTTTTCGTAAAAAAGGCAGTGCCAGGAACGGCGTTCCGCCTCCACTACACCCCTATTCCACAGAGTCCATGAATCTTCCAGAACTTGGACAAGAAGCAAATTGTTGGAATTAGATCAGAGAACTTTGGTAAAGATCAAGGCAAAGTATGCTGATACCAAAAGGCAAAAGCTGTTTGAGGACTTAACAAGCTCAATCAAATCCATCTGTGACTTTGTAGTAATTAGAGTATAACCAGAGATGACGTAACAGATCAATTATTACATCTTCCGGAAAATTGACTCTGAATAGAGAATTGGCTCTTCTCGAGCATAATTGTAACTTCCACTGTGACGACAAACAATCCATAGAAATCTTCTGACATGTTAAAAAAAGTAGTGGACATCTAATTTGACCCACAGGTGTTCTGGATATAGGCAACAGAAAGGGAAAGGAAAGTGTTGAGTCCAATCGATAGCTCTAACTAACTAGCGGGGTAACTATAACATATGTTGCGGTGTAACTAATATATAAAAGGCGTGGACTGATAGATTGCGGTGAGAACTTTAGAAATGATGAAGCGATGATCCATAAAAGCGGTTTATTCCTATTGCAGCGTGCATCCATCCCATCTCTCAACAAATCTCGTTCTGGGCTATGTCCGCAGTTACAAAATAGTAAACCTACTCCTGGGGTTGCACATTTGGCGAGCACAGTCTCTAACATGCCGCCCCCGTTGAAATATCAATTTCAAAAGTTACATGAAATGTACACATCTCTTTTGATGAAACACTAATGCAATCTAACAAACAATAATAATGAAAATTACATACATTTACTCTTAAAAATATATAAGTAACTGCAATTATACATGAAATAAACAGTAAAAATACAAGTAAAAAAATATCGAAAGTAATAATGAATTTCTAGTTTAATCAGTACTCAGCACAGATTTAAAGAGAAGCTAAAGTGATATATGAAATTAAATTTCAAGATAGCATTTCAAATTTAACTATACAAAAGGAATATCAGTTTTCTAGTGAAGGAGCAATTTTGAAATGGATCTTTTATAAATGCCAGAATGAGTTTTAACATTTACTACTCTTACTACATTGTCTTTACCATAGAATACATCAACAATTCTACCTAATATCCATTTTACAACATGGGAGATTTTTTCTTTAGTAAAACCATATCACCAACTTTAAGTTTTGTTTTATCATCCATTTATTCCTTTGTTGTAGGTACTTAAATAATTATTTTGCCACCTTTTCCATATGTAAACTGTATCATTTTTGATGTTTTTTGCCACAAATTTAATCGATTGTTTCTCAACATTTGTCAAATTAGGCTCAGCAATGGCAGTTATTGGCCTACCAATAAGAAAATGTCCAGGTGTCAAACCTCAAATCATCCATGTCGCTAGACAAAGGAGTGAAGGACGGGAATTCAAAATTCCTTCAATCTGGTGCAAGATAGTATTACCCTTCATAGGTTAATTTTGAGACTCCTGACACGTTTGAAATGAAATTTGAAAGATTGACACCTGCCTCCCACAGGGCCAAGTTAGGTGCTCTGGGAGGAAGAAATTTCCATTGAATACCTTCTTCAGATATAAAGTTAGATAAATCATCATGCTTAGTTACAATAAGAATCAATCGTTTTAACTCTGAATTGGCACTTACAAAATTCTTACCATTGTCACTGAAAATCATTTGTGATTCATCTCGTCTAGAAAAGAACCTTTAAACAAGCAATAAATGCTGTGATGTTTGATCAGATACAAATCTAAGTGAACAGCCTTAGTAACCATACAAACAAATATGCAAACATAAATTTTATGATATATACCTTTTCTTTGACCTTTATATTTAATGAAAAATGGTCCACAAAAGTCAATACCCTGTGCAATTGAAAGAGAATTTACATTCACACGCTCTTTAGGTAGACTACCCATAATTTGATCATTTGTCAACGGTTTTGCTTTGAAACAGGTAATGCAACTGTGGACAATTTTTCTACAGATACTCTTCCATTTAAAGGCCAAAATTCTCTGAACACAATACAACAAATTTTGCTGTAAGATGCATATTTTTCAGATGAAAGTACTGAATAACAATTTTATGAAATTACTTTGTCAGGAAGAATGATTGAGATGTTTCTGGTCAAAATTTCAAGAACTATTTGTTATACGACCTCCTACTCTTAAAATTCCATTATCATCTAAGAAGGGTTTAGATTTTTAATCTTACCTGAGGGCTGCTTCCCTTGGAAGAAGCAATTTAACATTATCCGAATGCAATTTTTTGAACAGATTTTATTAGAAATAATTTGGCCCTTTGTAACTCCATGGTAGTAAGAGGTCCATCTAACTTACTTTTAGGATTTCTTGAATTGTTTACAAACCTGAAAAGAAAACTTACAACAGGATTAATTTAAAGTATATTACTGATGCTTAAAGTGAATCTAAAAATGTGAGTCCAGTTAACGCTAGAGTCATCAGATTCCTTTAGCTCTGGAAAGATAGTCATCATAGGAATGTCATTTTTTATCACTAAGTTCAACAGTCACTTGTTGAAGAAATTGTGAATCATTCCACCACAAAGAGTTGTCCATAAGTTGTTGAGGAGTCATACCACGAGAAATAATATCGCAGGATTTTCAGAAGTTTTCACATGATGCCAGGAGAAATCTTTCGTCAGTTCGAATGCGGGAGATTCTATTGGAGACGAATATCTTAAGCAAATGCGGTGATGATGTTGATCAGCAAGCACTATAGTCGAATCCTGAGTAGAGGTAGGTTTTGTCGATCTTCAGATTAAGGGATGACACAGCTTTGGATAAGCTTTGAAAGGAGTTCAGCAGCACACAGTTCCAGACGAGGTATTGTCACGGATTTAAGTGGAGCCACTTTAGATTTGCTGCACGCAATGACACCTTCACATGGTTCAGATCGTAACACACGAAGAATAGACGACAGCACCAAAGGCATCCTTTGATGCGTCAGAGAAACCTGCAGCTCCTCTAGTAATTTGATAGAGTCGAAAATGTACCGCTGAATTCGGACATTTGTAAGATCATTTAAACAATCTCTCAGCGTTTCCATTTGACCTTTTCTTGATGTGGCAATTTTGGTCCCATTCAAATTTTTGGAAGCCCAATTTTGAAGAAAAATCTTTGCCTTTATCATTACTGGTCCTAGAAAGCCAAAGGATCAAACAGTTTGGCTATATCTACTCAAAACAGTTCGTTTAGTAGGGACACTTGCTGATGGTGTTATAAGTGAAATTGAAGCAATCTTCTTTGGGTTCCATCTTGCCAGAAGTGTTTTAACTGTATTCTTTGTCAGAATCACCAAACTGATAGCCTTGATCTCTTTGTAGGGACGTTTTCTAAACATTTCATTATTTGCACACCATTTGTAACTCCATCCACCAGCTTTTAGTAATGAAATCAGTTCTTGCTGCAGTTTAAAGCTGACGAAACATTGTCTGCACCAGACAGAACATCATCAACATAAAATCTTTCAAAGCTAGCAGACGCTAGCGGAATTCCTTTCTTTCGTCGGTGAGCTAATTGATTTAGCACTCAGTGGCTAAGTAGGGAGCAGATTTGCGTGCCGTAGTAACTGTAAGAGCTTATAAAGGGAAGGTTCCTCACAGCTTCTGTTTTTCCAAAGAATACATTGAAATTGCATGATCAAGATTGACCCAAATCTGCCTGTACATCTTTTTTGACATCAGCGGTGAATGCAACTTGATGCTTTCAAACCTTAATAAGATGGAAAACAAATCATCTTGAAAACACCTCCTTTTAGTAAACAGTTAGTTCAAAGATGCACGAGGTAGATGCAGCAGAGGCATCGAAGACTACAATGTAACTTTGTTGTGCTACTATCAGCTCTGTAAACACCGTGATGAGGTATTACATATTTTAGATTGTCGCTATTATCTATTTTTTGCTATGCCCAATTCTTCATATTCCTTCATGAAATTACAATAGAGATTTGCCATACTCGAATCGTTATTTAAGCGTTTCCACAAGCTATCAATCTTTGTTTTGTCAATTTGAATGGAATTTCCTGAATTGTATATTTCCTTCAGAGGAAGGCTGACAATATATTTCCATCCTTATCCCTGATAGGTTTGTAAAAATGGTTTTCGCATTCTAATTCTTCTTTATTTTTTAGATGTATATGTCTGTAATATTTTCCAACTTCCCAAAATTTCTTAAATCAAATTATCCAAATTCTCAACTTTGAAATTAAACCACAGTGTTGTATTTCTTGTTTACCTTCAACCGTTCCTCTAGTACATGTCCAAACACAGTTTCTTGTAGAATTAACGAATTATTTATGAACAGTCATTTCCTTTTAAGCTAAGAGAATAATTCCGCACCAATCAATAAGTCTACTTAGCGGTGAGTAGAAATTTGGATCTGCTAATTTGACATATGAGGAATTTTTTATTTCTTCTAAATCAATGGATGTTGACGCATTAGATCAGTAATTTTCAGGAATAACTAAAAAGTCCAGAGTTGCAGAAAATGAACCATCAGAGTTCAAAATAGTTCCTAGTACTTTTTTCTTTTTTGCATTGAAAGCAGTATCGGAAATCCCTCGAAACGGAAATTTTATTTTTCTTTCAAACCAAGAGTATTGGCGAAATCCGAGCCATAAGATTACATGTCCCGAGTCCAGAGGGCCCTGCCTTCCTATAGATCTGACTTTGTCCAAACATAAACAAATGACGTAAGCTAAGATTACCCTTTTCTTCTGCGTTCGAAGCAAGAGGTCAGAGGTGAGGCGTTGCTCAAAGAAGAAGTGTCAGGTGTCGCGCTCTGCAGGGGTCGAACTGAGTATTCAGAGATGTAGGGACGAGTCGTGTTTCATGAATGCAGCTGTGGCTGTGCAATAAACTATGATGTCTGGCTTTGCAATGGAACAAAGTGTTTCGACGCACTGGTGACTTTATGAAACCTAAACAATTTAGGAAAGAGTGATTTTCTCTGCGGTTTCACACTTTTGTGAGGAGAAATGCAAAATTGGTCACATTTATCAGGGATGAGAATCATCTTACACAGTATACAAGACTTAGAAAAGTTAGATGATTTTACAAATAAACTTTTTCGTTTTATTCATCTGCTCATGAGCATAGATGTTTGGATTTGAAAGGAACATTGCGTCCAATTGTACCAAAAATTTGATATCTTCTTTCCAAGAATTCCAGAAATTCATTGAAGTCAGAACTTCATTATCTACCAAGGAAAGCTCGAATTGCTTTCGAGTTTCACGGTCCAGTTTCTGAAGAATTCGTTAAAATATACATTTGAAAGATCGTGCGATCATATTTCAATACTTTTAATGCTCTAGTTTTGTGAATGTTTGTCAACAATTTGCCAAGTCTTTTGGGATTCATGAACAATTTTTTCATGGTTAATAATATTTTTTATGTATAGTATCACAATTATGCGCTTGTTTTAAATCTCCTTCTAGTGCTTTAAGGAGGGATTGATAATTATCTTCTGAAGTTTCACTGATTTCGCTTCGTTCTTAAGCATGAGCGTAAATAATAGCACTTTTGATTTTCAGTTAAATTAGGATTATCATTTATTAAATTTAAGAATTGCTGCTTAAAGGAATTCCATTTTTCTATTTTACCATTAAACACCGGCAGAGGTATATCTGGTAATTTTATTGAACAGTCTTATCAAATAGATTTAGCATCCGATGAATTAGAATCAGACGTGTTAATCTAAGTTCATGTGCAGAGATTTTGAGGCTCTCAATATTTGGAAAATGTCAGTCTTCAATCTCGGATAGGCGATTCCTCTTCCTCGAAATCGTCATCTGGCACCGTTCTATAAAATTCGTTCGAAGTTTTTTCAAATTTTGTTGAAGTTCTTGACAGAATCTCTAGATGCGGTTATTACTGGCCTCTGGATTTATCTTCCTTTTGTGAATGAAGGTAAGCTTGTTAATTGTCCTTAATGCTACCTTTCTTGATTTACACCACTATATCAGTATCAGTTGACATTTCTATCAGATAAATGTCCAAACTACGAATTTTCAGTTCACTGTATTGCGGACCACCAAATATGTTGAGTCCAATCGAAGCTCTAACTAACTAGCGAACTATAACATATGTTGCGGGTAACTAATATATAAAAGGCGTGGACTGTATGATTGCGGTGAGAACTTTGGTGAGAAATGATGAAGCGATGATCCATAAAAAGCGGTTTATTCTATTGCAGCGTGCATCACATCCCATCTCTCAACCAAATCTCGTTCTGGCGGGCTATGTCCCGCGCAGTTACAAAAATAGTAAACCTACTTCCTGGGGGTTGCCACATTTGGCGAGCACAGTACTTAACAGAAAGGAACCCGCACCTTTTCTTCTCTAGTGGCAGCTCGTGTGCTATAGCCGTGGGAGTACTGAACTGCATTGCGCAGTGATGCCTTTCGGCATAATTTAACTTTTGCATTTTTAATTTATTTTGAATAAGTTAATTGTTAGCTACTTAAACACAATAACTAGATTTGTGACTTGATGTAGGTACACTTTTTATAAAGAAATTGTAACCATATTAACACAAGATGCTCTACAATACTCATACGATATCTTTACGATGTTGTACGGCATTTAGAGTATCGTAGCAACCTCGTGGAAATATCGTTAAATATCTTGTGCTATTAGGCAGGACCGGATTTATACATTTCTACGCCCTAGGTCAATGCATATAATTCTACGCCCTCTCCTCTTGTGCATTTACCACAACTATAAAGATAGGCAGCGTAAATGTACCATCAATTTATTTCTTGTGTATGGATGTGTTTAAAAGGCATGCGTTTTGTATTGTTTTTCCAAAATAATATTGAAATTTGTAAATGTTTTATTGTAATTCCTTTTACATTTGCGCCCTAGGCCATGACCTATGTTGGCTCTATGATAAATCTGGCCCTGCTAATAGGGTAAGCAGTTACTAATTTTTAATTAAGAAATGAACTTCAAAATAAATTTATTTAATTTTACTTCCTGCAGACTTTGCTCTTTTTTATAAATATTTAAGCAATTAAGCAATACAAAATCGTGAAAGTGAAGGCTAAATTAAATACGCAAGTAAATAGATTATTTTCGTATTTATTTATGAAAAAGTATAGTAAATATTTTTGTAATTTATTTATCCTTGATTATCCTCCACTTTTCATTTATTTTAGGCCCGCGAAGAATTTTTCGGCGGTCGAGAAACGTTTAAAACCCCGCTTCTAACTTCTCTGGATCTGTATTTTCGACAGTACCTTATTGTCTTCATAATCCGTGTAGCAGCAGCGAATGCGCTTGGTTACTCCACTTGCGCAGAAGCAGAAATAGGTACTGAGTTAAAAAGCAGTGCGTTGAGAGTTTTCTCAATCTATGAAGAGAGGCAAACTGTTTTTTTCCTACAATAAAGTGGCGGCGACTGCGTGTCAAAATTTGGGGGGGAAGGTCAGGAGTAGCGTTAGAGTCCACCCGACGGAGGGCAGGGTCTCCCTGAAAAAGGAGGCACGACCAGTGGCGGAGACTGGAAATATAAGGGGTAGACAACAAAATTTAAAAATTTAGTTAAAAAATTAACTAGCTTCCCCTAATACCTTTGCTTTTTTTAATTCCTAGTTTTAGGCAGCTAAAATGAAATAAAAATTTAATTTTTCCCTAAAAAAGTAGGGGTCGACACTCGCCGCCATTGGGCACGACCTCTTGTACAAGGAGGATACGTGTAATGATTACCGTCTCAAATTTTCGCCAGTTCTCTATTTATCTACTAGTTGAATAGCCAGTTGCGTGAACAGGTAACAACAATTAACTGGCAAAGCATCCCGACAGGGAATCCCTGGCGCCACCCCTGGGAGAGGTGCAAAAACTTTCGCCTAAAAGTACCCGGCAGTGAGGTAGACAACAAAATTTAAAAATTTAGTTGAAAATCAGCTAGCTTTCTTGAACACTATTGACTTTTTTCTAATTCCTAGTTTTAAGCCGCTAAAATGAAATAAAAATTTCATTTTCCTCTCAAAAAGTGGAGGAGAAACCGCCTCCCCGAGTCGCCGCCACTGCTTAAGTTTATCTTGAAGATTGAAAGCTCTAAAAGGAATTGCTTTAGATCAGTGGTGCGAAAACTGTTTTCATTTCCGACCTCCCTCATTTTGTGTAAAACTTTTTTGCGACCCCTCTAGGTGTCGCGACCAAGTTTTTTGAAGAAAAGCCTTGTATTTTTTAATGTCAAATAAATTTCTTCGAATTTAGCGACCCACAAAAATTAGGGATCGCGACCCACGGTTTGCGCCCCACTGCTTTAGATAGTTGTTGGATTTAAATATTACGTGCAAAATTAAAGAAATTAGTGATTATATTTATGTACTGAAAAAGTGGAGAGTGCTACAGTTCCGTAGTGCAAGAGCCGCTTCTCTTCATTCATTCATAAAAAAAGTGAAACGTTGAATAACATTAAAAGTAACACTGTGTTTTATTCAAATGAAATTTAAATTCATTAATAAAATCAACAACGGATTAAATTTATGATGATATGATCATTCCACATGTGCCACGTCAATTTAATTTTGGAATCGATTGCGCATCATGCAGGAGAAGAGGATAAGCATCACGGGACAACGTTTGATGATGTGCCCAGTTACGTTGAAATTCAATAATCATGTTTCAAATGAAGTTTTAAATTTCAGAATCTACATGAGTTTCTGTCAGCATTGTGTGTGTGTTATGGACAAGTTTTCTGGTTTATTTACATGCCTTACTACGTATTTCCGGTGTAATCATTTAACCTTCAAAACGGAAGACCAAGATACAAGCAGATAATTTCAAGGTTTTTAATATGTAAGTAAACAAACTAGAAAACTCGTCCATTGTCAATATTGTCATCATAATTCTCTGTTATTTCTGTAGAAATTCAAATCGTAGCAACCACAGAGAATGTTGTGGTACCAACAACCCAAGGATCTTCCACATCGGGCCACCTACTGGTGGAAAATATAATTTTCATCTAGTGTAGGAAGTTGCGAAGTGAATTCAACCCTACTATTACGGAAGTTTGTTTATACATGCTCTGTTTGGTCAGCTCAGCTAGACGTAAAAAAAATTGTATTTATACGTGTCATAAGATAAATGTACGAGTAATTTAGTTCGAGTATTTATTTCCGTGATAGTGGAATTTTGTATTCAAACAAGCCGAGTTTGACATTTGTTTTGGGAAGCTGAAGTAAGTAGAGTTCCATAATGCAAAATATATTTTTTGAAAAAAGGGTTAAAAGCACTTCATTAGGTTTAAAAATAAACATAAATTTAACCTACGCAATTTTTTAATTTGATGTTTTGCGATTGGTAAAAAAGTGGTTGATTAACTGCTGATTTACTTCTCCATATGTTTTTAATCCACGATATTATATTGTATATAATTTTACAAGAAATAACAAAATTAAATGCCCTACATTGTTGTTTGTATGCGCATATGTTACATCAAATGTTTTTAAAAAGGAATGCATTCATATATTAAGTTTATTTAATATCCCGTTCGGATACGTGTCCTCAATCGGGTAAATTGTGCATGCACAATTTTATTGCACATATAATTTCGGAGAAAAAAAATCATCGGGGAAAAAAAATTATGTAATTCTGAATTTTGACAAAATATAGATATATTTTTCAGTGAATCTAATACTTTCTTGTTATGAAAGTAATAGAATGAATAGCTAGTTGTATTTTTTAAAAAAAACATTCTGAAAGATTTAAGTTAATTCATTAGATTTTAATTTTGGAGGTGATTAATAAAACACAATGTTCACGTAAATATTTGTCCTTGGGGGAAAAAAAAAAATGTATGATCGAAGAAAGTGCGATGCTTCTTAAATTCTTTTGTATTATATGAATTTGACTTTATAGTTTGGATCACTAATTTCAACATTAAATTATTTTTACCCAATGAAATGGTATTTTTTACCCATTGAAAAAAATAAATCCTTCTGCTTTTAGGCGAATGATTTTAAAACTCGTTAATGCAGAATTATGTGAATATTTATTTTTTAAGGTAATAATTACTCATTTTGTGATAATTTTCGTACAAAATAAATCGAACTTTTGTGTTCTGTCCTTAATAAGGATTTGGGGACCAACTTGATAAATGTTTGATGACTACTTAATTATACATATATTTAAAAATAATATTTAAATATTATTAATAATAATATTTAAAAAATGCATTCAAGAAGTTTGATAACTAATAAGAGTTTTTATAAAATTATAATACATTGTAGTACCTGTGGACCTATTTTTATTTTCTTTTATGCGAAGTATACAAAGAGAAAGTATTGTAATCATCAAAAAATTTGAACTCAAGATTTAGATGAATCTCCATGTTTTAGTCTTAGTCTGAAAAACACAATTTTGAAATTTATCTGTCTGTGAGCGCAGTAACTCAAAAACAGCTGGAGCTGGAGGGATGAAATTTGGTATGTGATCTTTACACATAATTTGTAGGTTTCTGACAAATTTTGGACAAAATCCTTCCACAGGAAGTTTGTCTGTGTTCATGTGAACACTATAACTTAAATAGCTAAATGGATGAAATTTGGTGCACAGTTTTATCATCAGGATTGTTGGTCCATATCAAAGTTTGGACGAAATCTGTTGAAGGGTTGACTGTCTTTCAGGCTGTATAATCGCATGCTAGTGAACACGATAACTCCTAAATGCAATGACTTATGTAAATGGAATTTAATATGTGGTCTTCTTATCTTAATTACAGATCTGTGTCCAATATTGGTTTCAATTGGTTGAAAAAAAGGATGATCAAATTGTATATTCAGTTTCTTCACCATTTTACGCCGCAAAGAAAAGGGCACAACCACTGGTGTGTTTTCCCCAGCTGTGTTAGGGAATGGAGCGTGTTACTACTGCTTTGCACATTCCCCCCCCCACACACACACACCCGGGTTAGGGCGTATGCAAGAAAGCTTCGCGGAGACCACTCTCGCTGGTTATAATTTCAAATAAACAATTTTGGAAAACCTTGTGGAAAGATGTCATGATTTAAAATTTTGCTTCTAGTAATCAAGTTTTTGATTATAATGAGACAATTACAAGCCCAATCAGCTTGGATAATCGACGTTCATGGTTTTATAGAAATCGGGATAGTTAGTATTGAGTAAGTTAGTTGCAGCTTTTGCATTTTTATTAATAGCAGACATGATACATTTCCGCGGAAACGCGGCTTTCCGCTTTTTCGGCATCGAATTTAAGCATTCTTGGGATTGATGCAAATCTGCATTAAAATTTTTGTTAATGTGTTGGGGGAGGCGTTGCTCATGCAAACAAAAACCGCGCGACATGTGAAAATTTTGCGTATGGTTCTAAGGCGAAAAAGTTTCGAATTCATAAGATATTGCGTAATTGTGCCGAAAGTTATGTATCGTCCGAGTTATGTATCGACGTTTTGCCGTGCTTTGGGGTCAAAGTTTAGCATTGGGAGGAATGCCTGAAGGTTGCATTCTTTTCTTTCTCGTTTTGCCCAATCATCTTTCGTTTCATCCACGAATTTCGTGAGAAAAAATATCATTAGCTCTCCGTGAAGGAAGCCATTTTATTTTCACATTCTTTTTAACATTCTGCTCTTCGTTTTTGTTAGTTATTTTGATTTCATTTTTGTTAGTTTCCGTTCCCTAACGTTTGTCTATCAACATAGACATGGCACATTTGTGTGGATACGCGGATTTCAGCGTTTTCGGCATCGAATTTTGTCATTATTGGGATCAATGTAAATCTGCATTAAAATTCTTGGTAATACGTTGGGGGAGGGGGGTGCGTACAGGAAAGACGTGAATAGCACGCAAACAAAAACTGCGTGCCGTGTGCACATTCAAAATAATGTCAGATCTGATAGATAAAAGCTCAGGGAGGATGTATATTGAAACATATTTTTCAAAATGATTAACAAAGAGCAGTCTGCTGTTGAATATTTCAAAAAAAAAAAATTTTTTTTGCGTGATGCTATTGATAGTAACATGTGCAAAAATTTAAGGTCATCAGGCAAATGGTACTAGGAAAAACTTGATATTAAGAAAATTGCAATGAGAAAAAAATAAAGAAAAACCCCATTCAAAGAAAGAGAGCAAAATTTAGAAAATGGAAAAAAATAGCAGACTGAGGCATATAAGAAAGCTTGAACTGTTAGCTCAAAAACTGAGAAACAAAAGTCTTAATAATTATGTATAATCAAAAAAGTTTTTACATGGCCATATTTTTTTAGTGAGATAATTTTTACCATAGTTTTTATTGTAACAAAACCTTACACGTAATTCATATTTCATCCATTAATTTTCTTTTAAATAATAATTCTACAATAGTTTTATTATCTCAAGCACTTTTTGTATAAATTTATTGATTTATTGGTTAATTAATCATACTTATTCTACTTCTCGATGTTTACGTTTGACACGATTCCTTATTTATGAAGTTCCGCTTTTTTTGTTCCAAGCCTGTGTCATGTCTGTAATAGATGATTAGAGCAATAATAATAGATGATAACCAATTCTTTCTTTGTTAGGGAAAAACTAAGCATTAGCTATTATGTGACAAAATATATGAAGGTTCATATCAATAATGATATTTATGAGAGTGAATTGTCTTATTACTATTACTTATCTGATGTATCAGTCAAGAAGTAATCTTATCTGTTTAGTTAAAAATTCTAGCATCTGTTGTTTTCCAAGTAACATAACTGTAAACTGTTTACTTTTGAAAAGAAAAGGTATGGAGTTTCTGTTTCAATAGAAATAATCTTTTTAAAGTTTGAAAAAAAAATTGTTTAGCAGTATTTTAAAAATGCACATAAATATCTAAGTTTTGAACAAAAAACTATGTACAAATGGATAACAAATCTCAGTTTTTAAGAATGCTATCTTAGTTTATCTTTGTTTTTAAATGTTTCCAATTGTTTATTTTTTATAATTGTGTTTTTTGAAGTTATTTTTAACATTTTGTGTAATAGCTGTTTTGATTCATCATTCATAAGAGAAAATTACAGTGTTGAAAAAAGGTTAATATTTTTAGTATTGGATAAAAAAAATGCAAGAGGTTTATTTTTTTGGGGTGTTAGTGTTTATTACTAAATAAATTTTGTTTTGAGAAGAGATTTCCAACTGCAAATGTTGATTATCATAAGATTTATAAATAATTAAGATTATTTATTCTATGATGTTTTTTAATGATGGAAATAAGCAAACTTAATTTGTTAAGTTGATGATATGGCTGAATATTTTATCTGTGCTTTAAATATAGAAAGGTAGTTCTAAAATAATCAATATTTTCAGTTCTAAATTCAGAATCATGGCTGAAGATTTTGATCCCTGTGAATGCATTTTCTCTCATGAGGGAGCAATGCGAAGGCTAATATCTTTGGTAAGTCTTATATTTTGTGGCTTGATAGTTCTATAATTTTATGAGTAAACATTTGCTTATTGTATTCAAAATTTTCAGCTGCGGAATTCTCAAGCCTATTGCACACCTGAAGAGTGTTTCACAACTCGTAAGTGTACTTTGTTTTTAAATTTAATGAAATATATGCTAAATGTTGAATTGTTTTCTTTTGAGGGATTGAATAGTTTTCATTTGTTCTTTGCATTCACCAATGCTGGTGTTTTTGTATTAAATAATGTCATATTCACATTGCTCTGAGATATAAACATTAACAAGTCTTTGTTCTTATAAAACTTTAAACTTAATAAAACAGTTTTTTTTCTGTAAAGTCTTGTGTTAATTTTTGTTCCCTCTTACCTGCATCTGGCACCAGTTTCATAACACTAGAAATTTCATTTTTTGATCCTGTCATTGCTATGGAGACAACAGAAATTCTTTCATATTGTGGTTTTTCGTTGCTATTCCCAAAGTACCATTCTCTTCTTTTTGTTGCTGGTGTGCCTGACTGGGAAAACACCCAATTTTGTTTCTTCTTTTTCTGCTTAGGTCCTCTCCGTTGGTTAGGAATTGGACTTTGACTTACACACACTCATTAGGATCATTTAAAAATATATGAATATTAACAAAATTCTCTGTAACTAAAACTAACAATCATTGGTTTTCTGTGCATGCATATTAAAAGGTGTGCATGCTGCGAAATAAAAGAAGTAAAAATTTTGTCTTGGTGTTAGTGCCCAGAGAAAAATTTCTAAAATTCAACAAAATGACTACATTTGTATTGTAAAGTAATCAATTTCTCAAGGAACTTATATACCAGTAAGGAATGGAATTATACAAATATCAAGAAAACTGCATTTTTTATACATTTTTATTTAACTTGTTTCATGTTTGTAAAGATGCAATTTTGTAATTAATTTTACTCTCGTTTCCTGATGTGTTAGAAATAGATGTGAAATTTTGTACCCTTATGTACCCTCAATGACAGTACATTATTTCAAAATTTTGGAACTTAATTATCAGTTAATAGATTAATTTAATTAAATTTTGATACCATGTCTATGGTGAATTTGAGAAAAAAAATGATTTCAAGATAGCAATAATATTTATAAAAATGAGTCATAAATCAAAGACAAAAGTAGAAAATAATTAAAATAAAAAAATATAAACTTTTTAACAAACTAATTAAAGTATGTGTTTTAAAAACTGTTTTTATAAATTTTGAATTTGAAAACTGTTCGTAAGTAGGCAGAAATGCTCATTATGCTAGTTGAATAAAACAAGCTGTTACTTAAGAAAAACAGTGAAATTCTGTTTACCAAAACTGCAATGAGATTTTTTGAGTTTAAAATTTCTGCTCTAAGGGGCTGTCCACAAATGATATTCACGCTTGGAGGGGGTTAGTGAAATTGTGACAGTTTGTGACAAGGGGGAGGGGAACAAGAAGTGTGACATCACACATTTTGGGTAAAATAAAAACATTTAAAATCAGCAAATTAAATTTTGAAATTATCAGAATTTGAGGCTATTTTTTCAATCGGGGCTAAAACTTTCATGTGATTTTTTTTCACTTATATTCCTTTCTTTTCGAAAAAGGCATTCAGGGTAGGTTCTGAGAATATGGTAGCAGCAGAAATTCACCATTAGAAGAAATTCTCCCCTTGTCACACCCTTGAAATGTCCAACAAAAGATACGTCGCTCCACCTGGGTGAGTGGTAGAACTGGTAGTGGCACAAACAGGTTGATCTTATTGAGGCGCGTTTTTTTTATTTTTAATTAAATCTGTTTAAGAGTATTTTGTGGGTGAAATAAAGTAAATATAAGATTTAAAGCAAAATATATCAAATTCCAAAATACTACTGTTTACAATTGCTCTTTTATATTAATATTTTATTACTATTGTATATTAATTAGGTTTTTTGTTGTAAACCTTAATCTTATTTCATACAAAATAAATACACATATGATCATTATTAGTGTTATGCTCACAAATGCCATTACAACACATAGTTAAAGTTTAAAAATAAAATTTGAAATATGATCTATAATGTAGTGCTTTGTTTCTGAACTGCAAGTTTATATTTATGTAATATAGTGTGACATGTGACAAAGGAGGAGAAGGGGGTATGGCAAAGTGTGACACTTTGTGACAAAGGGGGGGGGGGCAAAATATTGAAAAAAAGTGTGACATCATTTATGGGCAGCCCCTAATATCTGTACTGAAATTACAAACTTGTCCTTTAAGGCTACATAAATGGGGTGTTTTTCTAACTCCCTTTTGCTCTCTCTCTTCTGAAACCTTAAATAAAGCTGGGCATTCACGAGAAGGCTAGGCTATGCCATTTGTTCCAAGACCGGGTTCCCCCCCCCCCTCCACGCATTTCAAGTCGAAAGATTAAGCAAGTCATTAACGGAGGCTCCAAAGTACAATACCGTATCTCTTTGATCCCTAGTCCTCCTCCCCACACGACAGATTTCCGATTTTCTAGCCTCCTTGCGGGGTCCCAATCTAGGCAGAACCTTTTTTCTCCCGCTACCCTCACAGCGAGGTCCTCGAAAGGGCATCCGGCTATTTCAATCTGATTTCAAACTATTCGGAATTCCAGCGCTTCCAATCCGTTATGCCAATTTTCATTGGTTTCTCGCATTGATGAAAGGTTTTTCCTTCCCGTGTTCCAAAAATCGTAGAGTGGAACAGTGGTGAAAACTCCACATAACAAATGAACCAGGAAGGGCAATCCGTGGAAATTTTCACTACTTTAAGTGTATTTCAATGTCTTGTGCTCGTCTTCCTATAATCTTGAAAACAAGTTTCTTTCGAGAGAGATTCCTTTTGTGAACCACTGTTGATACTCTTTTCTGCCTTATATTTTGACTACTGTGTACTTAACCACAAGTCTTATCCTAAACTTTCACTATGCTAATTTTTTTATTGACTGGTTTGTTTCTTAATTTATATTAAGATTGATTTGATAGATTGGAGACCTTGCATAATATGTATTGAGTTGAGTAATAACTCGTAAGCATTTTCCAAATTTATTTTTTAAAAAAATTCTGGTCATTTGACAGAATTTGGTGTAGTCGCTATTTTTTTTTTGAAGTGCAAAAACTTGTGGTGGGGGTACTTGGAAGTATTACTCCTTCTCCATACACAGCACAAATCCTAATAGTAGCTGCAGTTCTTAACACATTGAATTTAATGCAGACGGCAATTAGTATTTAAAATTCCAAGTTTTGTCTATCTTGCATTCCATTTTTATGATCTGCAAGTGTATAAAAATCAATAAAAGTTTTAAAAAAATCAAAAGGGGGACAATATCTTGTAGAACATTAAATTCTCTTTCAACTAATATAAAACATTTTAACATTGCATTTTTTTCTGCATGCATTTTTAAATTTAGAAAGAAAAGGAAAAAATGTATAAATAAAATGCTCATGAATTATTACTCATCTAAATAATTGGAAAAAGTAGTGGATAATTTAGAATCTAGAAATTATACTAATAATGAAATGGCATACAGTATTTATATAAAAGAAACCGAAAATTCAGATAAAAAAAGTAAAATTTGTATTTTTTAAAAATAGAAATCCTGTTAGAAATGAAAAAAAAAAAAGCCAAAAGTTTTATTTATTGAAAACATAAGCATACATATAGGCTTATAAAATTTTACAATTTTTAACTCTCTGAACCCGGTTAGAGTGAGAATTCCATTGCCTCAAAACCTGTAGTGAATTTTCGCTCACAAAAACAGAATGGAATCGTCACGTTCTTTACAGAAATTCCAAGAGGTCGACACCTATGGTTGCCCGATCAATTGTTAACAAAGAAAGGAACTACATTTTTCCTTAAAAAATTCACCCAGGCGCCTGAAACCGTCTGAGTCCGGCTTCTGTTGAACGGGCTGTTTGAGGCGGGATAGGGCTGGTTAACATGAAATTAGCTGTTTTTGATGTACTACAATTGTTTAGTTTTACTAGTAAAAAAAAATTAAATGAATGGCAAAGGTGTTATAGGCAAAGCTTAGAATACTTTTTAGAAGCATATCTGTTGGTAATAGTCAAATGATACCATTAAAATTATAGATATTTATTTATATCTATTGTGTAGAAGTTAATTGTAGCATACATAGCAGATCTTAACTTATTCATACAGATGTCTTCAGTGCAGAGTAATATTGAGGAGGAATTTTCGCATAAAAAATTTTATTGCATAACTTGTACTCTTTATTTTTTTCCATCATTAGCACCAGGTCCAGTTGTCTCACAAAGTGGAGGCTCTGATGGAACTCTAATGATGATGTGCATGGGATGGGTCTTCGTAGCTTTAGTGTTGTTCTTCATGCGACCTGCTTCCCTTTCATTAAGAGGTGACAAAAAGCCCTCCAACAATCAAGTAAGCATTTTCCTTCAAATGTTAAGAAATATCTTTGTTGACAAATGGTATCTACTTCAAGAGTAAAAGAATGCAGAATTCCTTAAAGATATTAACCAAAACCCTAGTAAGAATTTCTCGCTAAACATTTGTGGCTCTACACAGAAAATACCATATATGCTGTCAAATACATGTAATGTAATTGGTGTTGTCATTTCTTGAAGAGAGCTATTTCTTGTTGCTAAAAAACATTGTTTTTTATTGTTGTCTTCACATGATTTTTAAATGATAAAAGATATTAGTGTAATAACTTTATATGATTCCAGTCCTTGACCATTTTGGAATGTTAATCTCATAGGCGTGCTTATCACCAATGAAACATCAAATCATAGAAAAGGAAAGTACAGTAAATTCTGGATTATCCAGCATTCAAGTATCCGGAAAGCTCAACTAACTGGAAAAATTAGAAAATAAAGTTTTTCTAAAAATTTTACATCCGTGTGGCCGTGCCATTCCATTCGTGCGGACTATTTATTTCTGGAATGCAATGTCCGTTCTGCACAGAGGGGCATAGAAGGAAAAAAAAGAGCAGTACTGTGATGTACACAGACTTGTTTTATGTTTTATGGGGGGCGCAAAAGGCAAAGGGGAGAACCAAAAAAAGAAATTAAAGGTCCTCACCTTTCGCCAAAAATTGAGACTTGGATTGAAATCAACAACCAAAAAAAAGGTAAAGGGACAGAATCGTTAAAAAAATGCTCATTGGGTGTTACTTCAGACTGGCAGAATGATAAAGTCTTTCTTTTCCTTTATTTATTTACTCTCCAAATACTGGCAAATGTTGATTCCGATTACGTAATATTGCATGCGAGAGAATTGGAGGAGTGCATATTGTGCAATAACCCTTTCGATTTTTTAAAAGATAACTAGTTTTGATATTCAATCTGGGATTTCTTTATGATCACTTAAAAGAGTTTTATTATGCTTGCTGAGTAGAACATTTTTCAGTTTTCGTCGTTCAGTTCGTTGGTTTTATATGTTTATATTTTTATAATCTATATATTTATGGTAAAAATTCAGCTAGAGATTAAATTTTTTTTTTATCATCAATGCTAAATTAAAATCTTCATAATATGTTTTGTAAATACAATATTATGGAAGATACAGAAGTATTCTCAAAAATTATATTTAATGCGCATTTCAAAATGACAAAAAAAAAAAATTATTTGGCCGAAAAAATCCCCATTTTTCCCGTCGCACTTCAGGTATCCAGAAGTCGGTGTTTCATGAGCATGCCGGTTAGTTAAGCTTTTACTGTACAATTAATAACAAAACTTTTTATTTTGAAATAGGGAATATCTGAATTAAGAGCAGTAGATAAAATATCCATTCTCCGCTGTTTTAAATAAGCTCATATGGACAGGCAAATGAGCTAAGACGGTGGGAATTATTGTAGTTTTATTTTGAAAGACGCAGATTGAAAAAAGGATTTGTTACATGCATCTCTTAGTAATTAATGCACTCGCCTTTATTTAGATTTTATCATCTGATTGCTCTTATTTTCTTTCATTTTCCATTTGATTGCTCTTTTCCATTCCTCTTTTCTAAGATTTTCAACTTTTTAATTATTAACTACACTTATGTACTGTTTATAATGATATATTTTTAAAAATCTGTGCTTAAATTATCAATTCTGGTTCACTCATAGCTGCAAAATAAGACTAATAATCTTCGTTTCTCTTTGAAAAAATGTATTTTTAATTGTTTGATTTAGGATGTACCTTTGATAGTATTCTTGTTGTAATTTTTTGGTCAGATAGATCTAGTGAAAGAATGAAATTTCTATTCTTATAAAAGAGACAAATTAGTCATTATACTGTAGTTTCCAGTTTTAAAATTGTATTTGTAACAGTGTAGAGCAGGACTTTTTAAATTTTTTTCCCTTGGAATTCCTTTTTATTTGTATTTTGTTCCCTTAATATAACCCTTTATCAACCTGCTTTATTTGAGACTTCTCTGAATTAATAACTATGTAGAAAAAAGGATACACACATTCAACATTCTTCATGGGCCCCATTTTGTGCAGAAAATTGTTTTTGCAACTCCTACTGTACATTTAAATAGGAAAATAAAACACATATGCAGATTAATTAATGTTATATTAAGAAATAATTTAAGCCATTACTTTCATAAATTTTATTGAAAAGTCATTATAATGGTTTCATGATTATTTTTGGATTACCAACATTACAAAATTTAACTTAAGTACATACTGTTAAATTTTTTGTGACCGTTAAATTATCATATGTCACCACATTTGGGAGCAGGGATCTTAAACTGGTCATTCACGCGTGCTCCACTTCATGCAAATGGCGGCCACACCATTCCATTTTTTAGCCCATCCATTTAGGGAGGCCATTGTCGCTTTTACACAATGTAAATCCATCTATTATGAGTCACTTCAATCCCCTACTGCACCTACTTCTTCTCCTCCCTTCAGAACAAGAAATCCTACGTGCTCTGATTGGTTCTAGAGCAGTGGTGGGGAACTTATGACCCGTGGGTCAGACAGTAACCTACGAAGGGTTTTAAAATGATCCGCGTGTTGATTCTTATAAACTTACTTTTTATATCATAAGAGTTGAATAGACAATTGAAAATATTAAAAAAAAATAAAATATAAATATCTAATATTTTAAAACAAAAAGGAAACGTAAATTTTTTTAGAGGATTTTAAGTGAGAATAAAAAAATAAAAAGGGACAACTGTCAAGTTTACCTGTTAAAATTGTTTCGATGTTTCCAAATTATTGTTGCCCTTTTTGCCCCACTCCCTCCCCACCCTTTCCAAGTGACCTACGGACAGGTAATAAAAAAAATAATGAAGATCATTTGATCCACTTCTCAAAAATGTTTGCCAACACTGCTCTAGAGTGTGAAAGCCTCCCCCACGTATCTACACTAGTTGCACTTCAGCATTTATGACCCTGCAGTCCAAATGGAGCAGTAGGATATCCAAACTTCTGACCACACTGCTCCAATTCTCGCTAGTTTTTAGCATTGACAACCAGTTTTGGCATGGAATGACCGAATTTGCTTGGAGTGGAGTGCTCATGAATGTCCAGCCTTTGATTAACCCTCTGTGTATGGTTTTGTTTTGAGACATTCCGGTTCTGAAATACGGGCATTTTTAACTGAATTGCGGGGCATTAGGAACAATTGACAATGAAATAGACTTGTAGCACCATCTAGAAGCAAAACGAAACATGAAATAATAACTACAGTAAAAGCTTAAGTAACCGGCATGCTCAGGAAACGCCGATTTCTGGATATGTGAGAAGTCTGGATAGTTGAGTGTGATGGGAAAAATGGGGGTATATTGTAGCCTTTCTTTTAAAGATTTTTTCGGCCAAATAATTTGTTTTTTGTCATTTTGAAATGTGCATTAAATTTGATTTTTAAGAATACTTCTGTATCTTCCATAACATTGTATTTACAAAACATATTAAGATTTTAATTTAGCACTGATGATTAAAAAAAAAGTATGATCTGTAACCGAATTTTTACCATAAATATATAGATTGTAAAAATATAAACATATAAAAATAGATGACAAAACTGAAAAAATATTCTACTCGGCAAGCATAATAAAACTCTTTTAAGTGATCGTAAACAAATCCCAGATGGAATATCAAGGCTAATTATCTTTTAACAAATTGCAAGGATTATTGCGCAATACGTTCGTCTCCAATTCTCCCGCACATGATATTACGTAATCGGAATCAACATCTGCTGGTATTCGGGAAGTAAATAAAGGAAAAGAAAGAGACTTACCAATCTGGAGTATTGTCTCTGCGTTTTCTATATTCTGTTCCTTTACTTTTTTTTGGTTGTCTATTTCATTTTTAGGTCTTTTTTTTTCTGCATAAAACAAGTCTGTGTACGTATATTGCTTTTTTTTTTTTCTGTGCCCCTCCGTGCGGAGCGAACTTTGCATTCCAGAAATAAATGTTCGCATGAAAATTTTAGCATACAGATGTAAAATTTGTAGAAAAACTCATTTTGTAATTTTTCCGGTTAGTTGAGCTTTCTGTATACTTGAATGCCGGATAATTGAGAATTTACTGTATTACAATATTCTTAGCCTACACGGAGAAAGCCTGTCTGTATTGAAAATATCGGAAATAAACTTATGCACACTATTTTCGTATGACCCGTATTAAAAGACGGATTTTGTATTCCGTGGAAATCTTGGGAGCCATACGCGGAGGGTTAAGAATATCATAGATAATAATAATCCAGGATATAGAGAAATTTTCTGTATGGTTAAAACATTTATTATATGCATGTAAAATATTCCAAATATACATGGTTTTTTTCCCTTTCTATTTTAGGGACCTAGTCAGCCACCACCGGATAGCTCAGTGCAATAAAGCGGCTGGTTATATACAAGATGTTTTATATTTGGCTTATTGACATGTTTTCGGAAAAGTCTTTCTCAAACAGTCAGTAAAATGCCAAAGCAAAATATGCATTTCCTTGTTTATTATTATACCTTTTGTTTTAAATACTAAAGAGTTAAATAGGCTTACCTTTCCTTGTTTTTTTGTTTGACTCAAATAACCAAAGCACATTCCATTTCTTTGCACATTGGTAACAGTTTATTCGAGCACATTAAAATTGGCTGTTTATGTGCATTAGTTTTGGCATTTTACACATGAATCCAATATTTTATCTTTGTTGCTGTTGTTAAAAGAAAATTTGCAGTTAAAAGACATAGTCCTAAAATAATTTTTTGGTATCAATGTGGTTATAAAGAACTACGCATTATGAAAGATTTTTGCATTATTTACTAGAAACAAGTATGTATTTTTCATGTAATCAACTTCTGCATGCAAATAACATTTTATGCATGGGATTTTCTTGTTATCCAGGTTGTTTGTGAATCACATTGTTGATGCATTTCTTGCATTCCAGTTTTACATTCAACTGCATCACTCAGCACACATTTGTTACCGAGATTTAAACAAGGCATTGTAAATGAAAGGTTAAATGCAGATCTTATTTTAAAGAAAAAACTCGGATTTTTAATTTGACATTCCATTTTAAACAGTAATAGTTATGAAAACACAGAATATCATGTTCAGTAAAATAATACTTCTGTTTTCTGGAATATCAATTTTTTTCCTTTTATTTGGCAGTTGAACTTAATATAATATGAATCAAAGCATGCTTGTTTTCCCTTCTAATTGCAATGAGTGGAAACAAATTATTGAACAACTACTTTTCTTATAAATATTGTATATTTGTATAATACTTCTAAAAGCTGGAATTTTAGTAGTTCCTGATATGATATTGTTTTTGTTTTTCAGAGTATTTAATTTATCTTTGTGTAAAATATTGAAATTTGCTTTTGAGTGATTTTTGTCCACTTTCTTGTATACACAGTCAAATTAATAAAGTAGTTGGGGAAATTTGTGCACTGATTATTTGAATATCTTTTCACAGAAATTATTTGTTTTCATTTAATTAATATCTTTTACCAAATAGAATTCTATATAGATGGTTAATTTGTACTACAGTTGTGTTGGTGTATAAATTATACTATTTCTACAGGCTGATTCAAAAGGATCCTAACAAACTTGAACCCTTTGCCTTCGGAAAGTAATAAAATGTATAATTATACACATGTGAAAATAAAGATTAATTTTAGTTCTTAGGAAGCCGAAAAATAGATTCGTTTTTATTCCTAAAAATTAATCGGATAGTTTTTGCTATTATATGGCTTTTATAATAATTGTTATTATAATTGTGAAAACAGTGCATCATTCAGAATGGTGAATCAAATTTAAGCAGAGAGGTAAAAGAGTAAGTTGGGCATGCTGAAACAAATCAGTTTTACAAAAGAATGTGTAAGCAGGGAAATCACCTATACATGCTCAGGTGCATTAACCTCTTGCTTACTGGTGGTACAACTGCTGTACCAGAATTTTTTTTACCCTTCCTTATGGGCCGATACAACTGCTGTACTGGCAACAAGTGAGGATTTCACTCCCTTATTTAAAATTTTCAGCTGTGCCATAATGGACCCATAAATTCCTTGCCCCTATTGTGTCACACCACATGTGGTCAAAAGATTTCATCCTGCCAACTGTTGGCACTAATGAGTTTTGGGAACAATGTTTTGGCTGCTTTTTTTTTTTTTTTTGAAAGAGGCATTCTTCAGATGTGTAGAAAGAGTAAACATAATTTCATTTGTGAATTGTACTCAACATAAAACATGATGCTTTTTTTTTTCTTTTCTAGGCTTCATTATACACTCTTCTCTTCAACTTTACTTTTTATAAAATGATTTGATTCATTTTATGGTTTATAATTTCTTATAGATATCAACAAAATTTAAACTAAGGATAATCTCGGAATAAGAAGAAAAGTTTAAAAACTATCGAGGAATAGAGTTCTTGTCCTCTCTCTGCCTTCAAATATTGGTAGAGAAACAAATGTTAAAATACAATTCTTCCTAGATTTCAGTCCAGTAAAAAATAACTAAGCAGTCAAATTATTACAGATGGATATGAATTTTTATTTATCTCTACTAATAATAAAGGAGGATGTGTGTGTTGGCGCTCTACAGGACAGGCCACTAGACATAGAGCAACGAAATTTGGCACAAACATACTTTTGAGGGTGGGAATGTGTACCTCCGAGCCGTTTTTTTTTTTTTTTTTGAAATTTTAATTAATTGAAGATTAAGCTAAATTTTGGCACTTTTCCTTAACTTCCAAAAATATTGCAGCACAAAAATAATTTTTACACTATCTGAAAATTTAAAAAATTATCAATGATATCAATTAAGTTGTACGATTTTTTTTCTCTAATTGCAATAAATTTTTAAAAATATTTTTTGCCATAATTTACAACAATACTTTTCATTGTTGCAATGCATTTCAAACCATTTTCATTGTTAAAACAAATATTTAATTGAGTGTTTCTCTTCCATTGTTGAAAGCTCAGAAAATATCTAACTGGATTTTACTTTCTTTTATTTCATCAATTTTTCTGTGAAATCTGTAAAGGAAGTCCTCAAGATAGTAAGTATATACTGAAATAATCCAGTAAACTGAAAGATTATTGTTGCTGTATTTTAATTCTTTTTATCAGCATGTTTTAAGCCAATTAACATGCTGCTGGATGTAAAATGTGGCACACCAATTTAATGTTGAAATCAAATGCATATTTTACATTAATGTAGACAGCCATTAAGTGCAAGGCTACGAAAAGAATGTGGGTTAAATGTCTATAGCAATTTGAAGTTTAAAGCTACTTTGTTAAGGGAACCATGAATATAAAATTATTCATTAGACATTCAGTTGAAATTTAATTTCCGGTTATCAAGCTGGTCGCTGAAGGTGGCTAGTATGAAATACAAGCTAGTCGAATAAAAAAAACAGGAATTCTTGATTTTATTTTACACCTTTCTCTTTAACTTTTCTAAAATTTCTGTCAGTAAATTCTATGTAAACAATACAAAAAAAACATTAAAAATTATATTTTGTTTATAAACTATAGAGAAGTCCTTGATTGTCGAATGATCTTGATGTATAGACTAACTTTATACGGAAGAAATATCTTTCAGAAAAACAAGGGCAGACTACTTTTCAGCATAATATCTCAACTATAAGCATATAAATTACCAGTTATACTGATGTATAAACGTTAATTAATGCATTAATATATAAACTATTTTGGTACTTGCGTATTAACGCCACCGAAGCTGAAGTTGCGCTAATGCGCCAAGATAGGCGGCACTTAAAAACCGCCAAATCTGTACCTGCGGTGACGTTAATACGCCAGATTTGGCGGTTTTTAAGTGCCGCCAATCTTGGCGCATTAGCGCAACTTCAGCTTCGGTGGTGTTCATACGTAATTATTACTATTTTTAACACCTGCATATTAAATTCTTCGTAAACCTTGCCGAATTTTATTTTGGTTGAACTATGTTTTTTTAATTAAAAGTTTGATAACTATTTAAATTCTAGAAAATTAATGTAATTTATTTTTCAGTTATCGATTATATACAAAACTCGCTTATTTTTCAAAAATGCAATTCAATGTAATAAATAATGAAAATTTGCAGCAGAAAATTAAAACTTTGAGCATGCTTGTGAAGCATTAACAATACAGTAGGGAAATACTGTGAATTATTTATACTACAAAATGTTGAAAATATGTCGCATATGAAAATCAAGTATCAAGATATATTCTTACCCAGAACGCAGTATTAATATTAAGACATTTAATTTTATTTTCAAAATCTGCGGAAAAAGAGAAACCTGTATCCTCTGTCATGCTTCAAGTGAGAAGTGAACGTTTTTACAAAGAAAACACAAACTTGAATCTAAAATATTATATACAAATAGCTGTTTTGTTTATCAATCATTCGTGAGAATTTAAATTTCCGAAGGCTTGCTAATTTCGAAATAATCTAAATGCAGCTTTTTATTTGAAGAATCTATAATAATGGTTATAAAATTGATCAAGTTTTGTTCAATGTACCTCTAACTTTACAAGAGAAAAAAATCAGTTTTTCATAATTTATTCAAGATCATAAAATTCAATTTAATATTTTCTCCTAAAAATTAGTGAGCTACTTTTTAAAGGAAAAAAAATATGAAATTGCAATATACAGCCATTTCTAGGGTTCAGAGGTCGCAAAATAGCAACCTCTTCGCTAAGGGGGGAACAGATTGAAATTAACGCTACGTGTGAGCGAAAGATAACAGGGTTTTTTCAGCAAATGTTGCAAAAAGAAGGGGAAAGCATCTTCCAGTTTCTCTGATAATATGCTCATATTCAATGCAGTTCTTCTGGTTTAAATCCCCGTAGTCGAAAGGTTAAGCTTAAATTGAATCGAGCAAAAAGAGCTCTCACTACTCCAGTCATGGATGTAGCCAAAGTAGGGTGGAGCTGCTTAGCAATGCTGAGATGGGATATAGATTTAGTATATTAGTTGGCTAATGGAAATGGGCAAGAAACAATGTATTTGTACCACAACAAAGTTTCCCACCAGGAACTTGTTTGTACCAAAGATTGTGCGAGGTTTGATCTTTCACTCACTGAAGTCAAGCATTCATTTTTCCTTTATAGTAAGTAATAGGTAAGCATGACCTGCCAGATGGATTAGCATTAAACTGAAAATTGTGTTCAGTGAAACTGTAATAGAATGGCGTAAAATTAAATTATCCCATTTTGCTGTTTTCTGGCTGGAGAAAGAGGATGGAGCATTTAACTGGCAAATCTTGGTTATTCAAAATGAAATAAAAAGAGTAAGCTTTGGACAGGGATCCTATACATAAACAGTTTTGTCTGTGGAAGGAGGGATCCATACTAAGAATCCAATGGGTTTTTTTACTTTCTCGAAAGATACAAAGAGAAAGTAGTGTAATTGTCAAAAAATTCGAACACCCAAATTTTGATGAATCTCTACATAAATTTCCCTTTTCAAGTAAAAAAATTTCGTACGTAAATAATTTTATTTAATGAATCCAAGGCCGGTGCAAGGGCACCTGACACCCCAAAGCAAAGAAAAATTTACGTGCCCTTACTTACTTATTTACATAGATAATCGAACATAACATGGCCAAATATTAACAAATTTGATAATTTTTTTTTTAATTGACGAAATAATCGAATCGAACATAACATGGCCAAATATTAACAAATTTGATAAAAATGTTTTTTTTTTAATTGACGAAATATTTGAATTGTGCTGAAATGGAAAAACAATTTTCAGTAGTATTCATAAAACTTGCATATTAAAAATCAATTTATTACCATATTTAATAATACATTTACTATTAAATACATATGTTGCAATACAAAATTTATTATGAGGGCCAACGAAAAAATGATAGTTTCATTTGATGGACAAGCGTCCCTAGAGATCGCTTAATGGTAAAACCTGCCCTGCATCAATTATTAAATTTTTCAAAATTAATCGAAAAGAGGCAAAAATGGTAGTGTTACAAATAGATTTTTGCTCAGTGTACAGTAAAACTGGATCGAACTGTATTAGGGTCGCAAAAATACCAACAGAGCAGCATTCTGTCAGGTTTTTCAATATTTGTACGCTGAAATCGTCTAAAAAATCCTTCGTTTGTCGAATAAGTACTTTTTTAAAAAATTTAATTAATTACTGCTTCTAAATTTTCACCTTGCCAGTTTTAACTGCATTTTTCGGGTCAAAAGGTAGGGAGTTTAAGGACTCCGGTTTTATATGGATGACGCCCAAACGTCTTCGACATAAAATGTTACTTCTTAGCTCCCACCAAATTTTTAAACAAGACGGTAGATCTACGTCAAAATCGTACGTCTACCGTCTTGTTTCCACCGTCAGAGGAATGAATCGATTTCTTGTTTTCGACCGATACATTCAATTTTTCATTGATCTTGAAAAATGTGGCTATTTTTTAAAACGCGGAGTAAAGAAATTGTCCCCCGTGGTTTTTTGAAAAAAAAATTTGGTGCAATTATTATATTAAATAGAATTTAAACTATGTTTGCTTTTACATTACAAATTTAACTAGCCTGGCGCCGCACCTGCTTTCATTCTACGTACCAATACACACATCTACAGCTGCACCATCTGCATAGTTATGTAAGAATTTGAATATCCATTCAGCGTCAGCCGTTGTATTTCGGTTTGTCAATCAAATGTGTTACCAGCTGTTCTTTAGAATGCGTTCGACAATTCTTAACACAAATCTAAATAATCAGCATTCTAAACTTGCGGAACATCCTAAACCAAGTTCGATATCTGAATGAGATCTGTAGAAGGCAAATTAAATTTATTTTCACAAATTTCTTTATTGATGTAATTTATTCTTTACATGTTAGCTTGGTATATATTGTTTTTATAATAATTTTTAAAAATATGAGAATTTTATTCATTAAAAACATTAACCATCCAATCTCGATCAATTTTTTAAAAGTTTTTCTGTATAAGGTCGGGGACCATTTATAATCGCATTTTACATACAGTACTTGTGAATAAGCGCTGTACTTGTGGATAAAGCGAATTGCTATTTATATACAACACTATAAGCTTCCGTATGAAATGAAATTTATAGAAATCGGTGGAATCCAGTGACTGTCTTTTCGATATCTATCGAAAATGGAGGGCAGGCGACTCTTGATGTCATATCTAGAGGTCATAAACTACCATAGGAAATTTATGAAATCGGTCCAGTGGTTGAGGCTGGGGAACTGTCTCATGGTTTTTCTCCATAGAGAATTTACACTGGAGAAGTGTCTTCGTTTTCTCTCGAAAATGGAAGGTGGTGATGGAGAGGGCGGCCATTGATGACATATCTAGAGGTCCTAAGATTCCACATGAAATAAAAATTGTCGAAATCGGACCAGTGGTTGGGGCTGGGAGACTGTTTCACGGTTTTGCCAATTATCTGTACTTATAAACGGCAATGTGTGTGCGCAATGTCCAGACGAATCTATCGCACTTACAGCTATGAAATTTGGCACACAGGTAGTCGTAATGGTGATCCAATGCACCTCGAAGCCAAAATTTTAAAATTTAATCGACAATTTTTTATTTATTGTTTTGGGTCATTTTTGGCGTGTTTACGGCTGTAGTATCTTTTCTAATGATCGTTGAAAAACAATCAATGTACCATTGGATAGAACAAACAATTTTCGTTCTAATGAAGTTTGTTTTAAATTTTTAACATAATTTACTGAATTTTGAGAATTTTTTAAATAATAGTCACTTTTCATTTATATTTTTAACTTTCAATTCTTATTTTCTTGCATCCCGATGTTCCAATAACGCTATCATTTTCATTTTTGTTAGGTATAAACCGGAATATTTATCCCTGTTTTAAAACAAGAATGCGTAAAAGATCTTTTTTCTCCGATTTTTTATGAATTTTTTTATTGATCAGTTCAAAACATTTTCTCTCGCATATCCGAATCGACGAAGCTTTCGACCGACCCAAGGTTACTCTCAGTTCCCAGAATACATTTCTACTATCCGATTGACTGGCGGTACCAAGCGTATCATTTTATTGCATCAGCTAATCTTAATTACTACTTCATTTTACTGATCCAAGAATCATTTTATTTATGCTTTTGATAGTCGCGCATATATGCCGATATCTTTAGTTAAAAGAACACGTTATTTATCTCGCTCAAGTTCCTGCGTGTACTTTCACTAAAAATAGAGGGCGAAATCAAAAATATATTTATGTTTTGATTTCGTTTTCAAAACTTTGGGCTTTTTTTTAAAATTTTGTTGAAGTCATTATGCCACGGGCAACGCCGTGCACGTACTGCTAGTTTGAAATATATCGATGCAATAGGCTTAGTAGATAATTCATGCCTGAACTATACCCGAAAAAATCTTCCTATTTAGTTAGTTACATCGACCAGAAACCTTCTACACAAACCAGCACGACACGAACTTGTCCAGAACCTCTCTGTGAATGAAGTGGTGTAACCTAGCACGCTCCTCTCTCAAGAGCATCTTTTCGAGAATGTGTCGATTCTGCAAATATAACAGGAATCATTCTCTGTGGTCTTAGCGGGACCGAGATGCGTTTTCTTTGTCGTCCCTCTGAAATAGTCATGGCTGCATCTTGAAAGTAATTTTTAATGCATGTAATAGAAATATCAAAAAATTCCCGAAAGAATTTTAGAAAGCTAGAAAAATGGAATTTAAACCATCATAATTTGTATTCTGCTCTCTCTCCTTCATTTAGAAACAATTATTTTACATATATACACAGCGACAATCGTGAGAGTGATGTAGATTTAAAATCGTTCAATTTAGTTATATTAAACGTCCTGTTTTGAAGCAATACGAGGGCTATTTTTTGACGAACCTCGCAATTCTGAACGGTGGACAGAAGGCGAAAATATCTTGAACAAGCTTTGCAAACTCTATGTATAGGCACTATTTCTTTAAAGTTTACATACAAGTAACATTATTTTTCTTTACATAACTTATGTTTCCCTCTGTAACTGATGTATGACCCATGAAATGCGATTCATCCACATGGATCTTCCTTTCGACAGAGGTATCGATAAGTGGTCTAATAGTCCAGTCGAATTGTCCTGAAAAGTATCAAAATATGGAAAAAAATACATAATCGCAATTTTATTGCTTTAAGTTGTTGGGAAAACATGGCACTGTATTGTGCAGACGGAGATCGGGCCGGATAAGGGAAGGGAAATTCGTACGATCGGTTTTTGCGTTTAAATAAAATGCTATTAATTTTAGAAGAGAAGTTTAAATTAAAAATTTATAAGTAGTAAAAAGTTCTATAAAATGAGTCGTCGAACGTTAAGATAGCTTAATTGGACAGGAGTGAATAAATAAATTAAAAAAATCCGTAAATTTTGGAAAAGTATTTTTAATTCCTTTCACAAATAAAGCGAAATTTTTAAAATTTCACGCAAGTACGTATTATTATATAGTTAAAATTTCAGAACAATATCTGCCTAATGTTTTGAAAAATTCAACTTTTTGGAAAATAAGAACGTCGTCGGAAAATGCCTCAAGTACTTTTTTTATCAGCCCGAATTCGCGGAGCGGGAAAAAAAAAAAAAAAAATCCTACTCTAAAAATTTTGCGCTACAATTTCAGATGGCTTTGTGATAGTCAATTTTTAGAAAAAAGTGAAGAAAATTAAGTTCGAAGTTATAATTTTATTTCGCTTATTTTGCCTGAACTGATTTTCCCCAAAGGGAAATTCTTTTTGCGATGAGACAATTCGTTTAGGCATAATAAATGAGACAAAATGTTAACTTCAAACTTAGTTTTCAGAACGTTTTACTGAAAATCGACCATTATAAAAGCGGTCTGAAATTGTAGAACAGCGCTTTTAGAGTAGGATTTTTTTTTTTTTCTCTCCGCGAATTCGGGATGATAAAAAAGTACTTGGTCATTTGCCGACGACGTTCTTTTTCACGAAAAAGTTGAAATTTTTCAAAACATTAGGCAGATATCATTCTGAAATTTTAACAATATATACCCTACTATGACGTGAAATTTCAAAAATTTCGCTTTGTAAAAAAAATTATTTTTCCAAAATTTACTCCTGCACTAAATTAAGCTATCTTAATGTTCGACGACTCATTTTATAGATATTTTTACTACCTATAAATTTTTAATTTAAACTTTTCTTCTCAAATTAATACCCTTTTATTTAAACGCAAAAAAGCTATCGTTCGAATTTCCCTACCCGGTCCGATCTCGGTCTGCAAAATACAGTGCCATGTTTTGTATATCACCCAATAACATAAAGCAATAAAATTGCTGTTATATATTTTTTCCTCGATTAAGTACAATTACGACTGGACTATAAGTACTTTTGTCTTTTCATATTGCTGGAGCTTCTTTTTTTCCATACAATGTTAAAATTTTGTACATCACCTTATTAACGTATAGGAAACATTTTACTTATTCGAAATTCTTCGAACAAGAACCATGTAAAATTATAAATTTTATACTTCTTCAAAAATTATCCTTTGCAATCTTTTTATATTGATTTTATAAAATTTTACATATTATTTGTACAACTCTATGATTTAACAATTAAGTTTAGGATGAATATTTAGGGAATTAAAATGGTCAGTTTTTTTTAGACATCCTAGATAAGGTGCATCCATTTACAGTGGTTACTGCATAAAGTGTATTACAGACCCAATAACAAACCAGTACAAAGCACCAGATTATTTGACGAAGACAAATATAGATATTGTATAAGGTGTAACGATTCAACAACATAAATCTCCAGCACCTAGGGCTTAGCAACCTACTTGATAGAGGCAACTGGCTTGAGTCTCTATTTTTTCCTCCATCAGCAGATCAATGTCACATTAAATAATATTGTTAATTTTTTAGTATCCATTTGTTAACCAACAGCTTTTTTCACCATTTTTTTTAAAGCAAGCAAATATATATAAAAAAAAACCGGGTGGAAATTCAAAGTTCGAACATCGTGTGTCTAGTTTGAATATTGTAGTCTCTAGTCTGAACATTGTAGTATGATAGTATTTTAGGCTTGATTGCACGAGTCGCTGCATTCTGTGTAAAGATTCTTACATCATAAAGCCTCTTCCATTGTACGATATGCATATATGTTTAGTACAAGGCAAAATTATTTATCACAATATTTTAGTATTGTTTGTATTGGAAATATAATACTAGTATTCATATTTCCAATACAAACAATACTAAAATATTGTGATTTTTTGACAGGGTGGTTAATAAAGATAATATTCAAGACCAGTGATGTAAAATACCCAGGCATTTATTTTTAAGCATAAGTACCCAAAATGGGTATTTATTTTTCAACTAACTCTATTCATATGAAATACAGGCACTGCTGTGAAATATGATGTTTCTATATAATATAGATATATATATTGAGCATAAGGTAAGGTAAAAAAAAAAAAGTAACATATGAGCCTTTTAAATTCTATAAAAACTAAAATGATTCAGAGAAAACAAAAAAGGAATACTTTATCATGATTCTTGCATAAAATACGTATCCTAAATGTCAATCCTTTTTTAATTACAATGAATGAATGAATAATGCATTTGTTCCTTTTTAAAACTGAGAATTCTTTTAAATAAATTCAAAAAATGAAAATGATTAGTTTGGTTTTAAACTGATAAATAGCTTATAATAGAAGCTAAAATGAAATATACAATTGTTTATAATTCTTTTTGGATTAATTAGTCAAATTACCAGATATTGGTGATGAAAAGTTTGCAGTTCTAACAGTTTTTAAAAGTGAATTATTCTGAAAGTAATATGCAATATGAAAGTAATAGTTTCAGAAGAGTGGAACCTTTTTTTTGTTTAAAATTTTAGTGTGCCAAGAATACAGTGGCACCTTGTTTAACAAGCACCTCTCATAACAAGTAATTTGCATAATGAACAAAATCCTGCGTCCGTGTTCAGCACTCGTTCTGCTAGCATTGTTTGGTCGCTTGTGATCATACATTTTTCTAAACTTGTGTTCAGACATATCATCGAAGCAACCAATGAACCATCATGAGACCATGAAGGGAAACCTCTCGGAAAGTTTTGGAAATGTTGCTTCCACATCATTGCCTGTCTCAAGATGATCGAAAATACATGGAAGTGAGGGTTATCTTGGTGACCACCTCACCAAGAGAATACTCACTTCTGCTTGGAAGAAGCTCTGGCTGGTGAGCATTGTCGAATGTGACATTGAGGGGTTTGAGACAGTTCCTGTGGAGCCTGCAGTTAATGGGATTGTGTCTTTGGCCAAGATCAAGGGATTGGAGGTGGAAAATGATATTGATGAGCTTGAGGAAGACACCAGCCAAGAACTGAACTTTTAGTTGCATAAGAGTGGAACTTTTTTTGTTTAAAATTTTAGTGCGCCAAGAAAACAGTGGCACCTTGTTTAACAAGCACCTCTAATAACAAGCAATTTGCATAATGAGAAAAAATCCTGCGTCTGTGTTCAGCACTCGTTCTGCTAGCATTGTTTGGTCGTTTGTGATCATACATTTTTCCAAACTTGTGTTCAGACATATCATCGAAGCAACCAATGAACCATCATGAGACCATGATGGTTCATTGGTAGGAGAAGCTTGCTGAAGAGCTTGCAGAATTGCATTGAGTTTCATAGTAAGAGGTCGTGAAAGAGAGCTTGTCAGAGGAGGTAGCAACAAAGCAACAATCTTCTAGCGCAATTTAAGAAAAAGGCTAAAAGCATGGGAAACTGTTGCATCGTGCATTGAGAAGCATCACCCTAATACGGCAGTGGCTATTGTGTGCACATAATTATTTAATGATTTTCCATCAAATTTTGAACGTCAAAAAAAGTCTCGAGACAGCTTTTCAGTAGGTATATATCATAAATAATAAACTATTTATTTTGGTTTTTTTCCCCTGCAAATTGAATTTGCATTCCAGATTGGTTGATCCCATGATAGAAGAAAAGATAAGATGATTCCTGCTCTTTAACAATGTTATATATAATTTTCTTTAAATAAATGTTATACATAAAATTTATTATATATTTTTTTTCAGCATGGAATGAATTATCATACTTTACATTAATTTATATGGGAAAAATTGTTTCACATTACGAGTAAGATCCTGGAACAAATTATGTTTATTAAGCAGGGTTCCACTGTATTTCACTAAATTTGAAACATTAGAATGAGGGCCAGTACAAAAATTTAAATACTATTGTACTTAAATTTCAAGAACTTGTATACATCAGAGCCTTGTATACTTAGATAATGGAATATGTATAAATTCTGAAATACAGTAACACTTTCACTTAAGTGAATGCAAAGTTAATGTCTCGTTTTGAAGCAATATGAGGGCTATTTTTGGATGGACCTTGCACAGATCGCGAATGAGAAATTGCTGCAAAAATTCAACACTTTTAAGGACCTTAGCCAAAAAAATTAAGCACCTTTGTACATGCACGCATATGTAGACCCATGCATTTTCTAAGCATAGGATGTTTTTTGTTTTATAATAATGCATAGTTTTTATTGAAAAATTATATATATATATATTAATTTTAAATATGTATTTTTTTAAATTTTAATATTTATTTCTGTATTTGTACAACATCTTCTATTGTAAAATAAAGGATGACTTTTTGTTTGACAAAAAAATAAAAATGATAATGCAAATTGTCATTACCAAAAATTATGTCAACTTTTATAAGATTAACAATAAAAATCTGTGACAATTTTCAACATTTTTTTAAATGCACAAATTACCAGTTAATTTTCCCCTTCGGGATAACCATTCCAGTATTTCAATATATGGTGGTGCCCATTGTTGAAGAAAGAGGGAACAGAAAAGGTAATTAAATAGTCCACTCAACGAATGGTTTGAAAAAAAAAAAAAAGCATTAAATCGCATAGTTTTGAAAATTGGCACAGATGTTCATGAGGGACTCCTGTTCAGCATACTGAAGCCCCCGGTTCTGGGGAAAGAGCTTGCGCCACCATCTTGGATTTCATCCCCCCTCTTTAGTTTTTCTTTAATATCTCAAAAAGTATTTAATTTTCAAATACACGTGATGCAACAACTAAAGAACATAAAATTCTCTACAGAAACGAGCTTTAATTTTTGTTCTAGCTTCAACAGTTTCCAAGATAATGGGCTTTTCAAAGTTTGCTATCATCTTTGATTTCATCCCCCTTTTTTCGTTTTTCTTAAATGTCTCGGAAACTCTATTAAAGCTAGAACAAAACTAAAAGCATGCATTTGTAGGGAATTTTACGATCACTTATTTATTTGCATTACATGTAATTGAAAATTGCATAGTTAGAGATATTCAAAAAAGACTAAAAAAGAGGGATGAAATCCAAGATGATGGCAAACTTTGAGACCCATTATCTCAGCAAATATTAAAGCTAGAAGAATAATAAATGCATGTGTTCGTAGGGAATTTCACTCGCTTTAATTTGTTAAATCAATTGTAATTTGAAAACTGAATAGTTTCAAGATATTCAAGGAAAACTAAAAAAGTGTGGATGAAATCCAAGATGGTGGCATGAGCCCCCCCCCCCCCAAGGACCGGAGACTTTTAGTACGTTCAACAGAAGCCTCTTGCGAACATGTGTACCAATTTTCAAAACTAGACGTTTTAATGTTTTTTTCAATCCCTTCGTTGACTGGACTATCAACTACGATTTTTTACAAATTCATCCACTTTGAGACCAATTATCTCAAGACTATTAAAGTTAGAAGAAAAATAAAAGCACGCATTTGTAGGGTATTGTACGCTCCTTAATTTATTAAATCAAATGTGATTTGAAAATTGAATGGTTTTCGAGATATTAAAGAAAAACGAAAAAAGGGGAATGAAATTCAAGATAGTGGCAAAATTTGAGACCCATTATCTCGGAAACTATTAAAGCTACAAGAACAATAAAAAGCATGCATTTGCAGGGAATTTTACGTTCTTTAATTTGTTAAATCAATTGTAATTTGAAAACTGAATACTTTTCAAGATAATCAAGAAAAACGAAAAAAGCCCCCCCCCCCCCTCCCTCAGGACTTTTAGTATCTTCATCAGAAGCCCCTCACGAATATGTGAACCAATTTTCAAAACTATACGATTTAAAATTTTTTCACCCCCATTTTGGGCCTTCGTTGATTGGAGTATTAAGCATTATCTTAACATGTGTTCACACCCCTGGATCTATCTCACTCTAGATTCCTTCCCCAAATTCTTTCCTTTCATCAGTTTTCTTTCTTCATACAACCGGTATTCTTTTCTTGATATATCTGGTAAACAAAGCTTTATGACGATTTATCGTATTCAACTTCTTGGAGAACAAAAAAAGAATATTTTCTTTGCTCTCCCCCAGAAAATTAAGCACTTTTAAGGTGCTTAAAAATATTTTTCAAATTTAAGCACTTTTCATGACACTACGCATCCTGCTCATAATTTTGAACCACGGTCAGATGATGAGGACAACGGCTGAGCTTGCAATCCCCTCACAAAATTTCCGCACAACACCAGTGTTAGGACATTGAACTTGCATAGAAAAGTATTAAAAGTCGATGAACTTACAGAGATGCATGAGCAAATTGCTACTGAAGAAGAAGACACATCAGACTGAGATCCACTACAAAAACAAATGACAATTGCAAGCTTAACAAAAGGTCTCGGCTCAATTGCAAAAGAATTAAAAATTCTGGAGACAATAGACTTTAATGAGGGACATATTTTAGATGCAAGGGAAGGATAAATAATTATATTAGTTTGCTATGAAGAAACTTTATGCGAGGGAAAAAAGGTGTTGAGTCATCAGACAAGTTTGTTAATATTTTAAAAAGTCATAGAAATAATTCTGCTTTGTGTAACATTTTTATTTTAAAAAGAACTATTTTGTATGATATGCTTGAGAACTGCATTCTGATAACATACTTTTCTTCCAAACAGCTGTTTTTTCAGCCATTTCTGCCCATTAATTCAAATTCACATATATTCACATGAAACTCAGACCCTGATTTACATGGTTTTCAACAGTCCCACATATTGCATTACTTTGGGTTATTACAGTACCATGAATTCAGCTGTCATTGGGAAAGGGGGAATTCAATACACAAAAAATTTTCAGCAATTAATTTGCAATATTTTAGTTACTTGAAAACTGTATAATTTGATATATATATATATAAACATACATATTTGATATATATGTTACCTTTTTATTAGCTTTATACCATTTTATTCACATTCACTATATTTCTTGCAATCTATATTTCATTAACCACAGTCACATTCCTTTTGATAAAGATTTGATTTTGGTGACAGACTAATAATTTAATTTCTTATTTGTACAATTTCTTTTTCAATTTATCAATATGAGGAATTTTTATTTCTAAATTAACAATTCTTAAAATAATATTAATATGCCCCGATAAGTTTCCAATTAGTGCTAAATATGTTCATTTCAAACGAATCAGTTAATGCATTTAAATTGTAATTTACAACATTTATGAACTATAATTCCCTTTAAAGTCTTTCCTTTAATTGCCTAATATTATCATTCTTCAGTGCTAAACAACCATAGCTCAAAACTATTTTTAGTATTTATTCATTGTATTTTCTTATTTCAAATATCGTCCTTTGACAACCTTTTCAGCATCTTGATTTTTGACATAAAACACCAATCATAAATTAGAAAAATAATACCCCCACTGGAACTTCTACTTCAGCAAAATGAGTATTTATAGTAAAACTGACACCCACCAGTTACTCTACCAGTTAGACAGGTGCGAGTAACATTCCTCGAAATCTGTATTGTGGAGTAGACTTTTTTTGTTAAGAGACATTCTGATGGCAAAGTACTCAAAGAGGATGAAATAAAAGAGATGAAGGGGGAAGGGAGAATGACCTAGTATACATTGAGAATGTTATTTGAATACCAGAGAGACATCAGACAAAAAAAAGTACACTTATAATTTTAAAAAAGCTACAGTAAAAATAAAAATGTCTCATTTTCATAAAGTGCTATTATGAAAATGAGAAAATTATTTTTAAAGTACAACAAACATATTTCACGATTAATTCTAACTAATGATAATTGATGGAACAAAATAAAAGTAGTTATCAAAATTAAAAAGTAAATCATGTGGTTTCTTGATGGAAGCAACTATGATGAAATCAAACTAATTTGTAGAACCAAGTCTATGATTCATTCTCTGATTTTATTCTGTCAACTCATGCAAATTAAAATGCAACAGTCAGAAATGACAGTAATATAAAAAAACAAGTTTCGAATTTGGAAATAGCAGATTAAATAAAGATTATTTTATATACAATATAGTTATTTAAGAATCGCTTTACATAAAAGTTGTCATAAAATAACACAATAATTTGAGTGGATTGTTATTGTTCAACTTAAGAATCTACAACAAATCAGACAACTAACAAATGCTTTAATGCTAATAGTACTTGCTATAAATGTATTATAAGTTTTCAGCATTTCATACTTTAAACTAATGAAAGTTATTTATAATAATAGTAAAAAAAAAACTGAAAACAGATAAAAATTTAAAAATACTTTCTCATATGGAACTGTGATAAAAATAAATCCACAAAGAAACTAAAAATTCAAATATTTGCAATTCATTTTCCAACTAAAGTAATTAATTCATAGCTCAATTATACAGTTAATTGTACAGCATGCAATTGGTGTAAAAAATATGCAGCAGGTTACATGAATATTTATTTCAAGAAAGAAAGATGTAAATGATGTGAAAAGAATAAAATATTTTTTAATCGATAAAAGAAGGAAACAGCACTTATGTTTAAAAGGCATTCCACATTTTGAAAACTTAATATTCAAAGATTTTTTTCAGTAGTTATTATCTATCGAACTCATTTATATTTAATTATTTAAAACATTAATTGGTATTCACAAATTCTGGTATAAAATATCAATATATAATTAAAAGAAAGCATAATTCTACATTTAATAACACTTAAAAATATTTCTACGAATTTGAATTCTTTTACAAATATACATTTTAACTTACAATATGTATGTAGATAATTTAGCTACATTCATATATATGAAATTTCACACACATGAAATTCATGCAAATTAGAGAGCTAAAATTTTAAAACAAAAGATTTCATGTGTGTGCTCTTCACATATCATGAATAGACTGTCAATCATTATCTTAATGAACCTTGAAATAATAACAAAAATAAGTTATATAATATAATTTTTGGGTGTTTAGCTCCATAAAATACAATTCCTCACAGCATATAAAGAGTATTTTTCCCATGCAATTTTAAGATAACTAACTAAACACAGAAATTACTAAGAAAAATGCCTTACAAAACTTGAAGTGAAAGTTTTAAAATCTGGCTTAAAACATGAAAGTTAGTGTTCTTAAATAATATTTTGCTATAATGTAATCTATTACTATCTTTTAGATGTTAAATAATACATTGAAATAGACAATAACAGCGTATGTCAACCTCCTGCATCGTAACACGTCCCTAAACCCACTGCATACGGCTTTATTTTGATACATTCTGGTTCTGAAATACAGGGCATTTTTAACAGGATTTAACTGAGTCACAAGATATTAGGAACAAATAACAATGAAATAGACTTGTAGCGCCATCTAGAGGCAAAATGAAACATGAAATAATGACTATTACAATATTTTTAGCCTACTCGGAGAAAGAGCGGGATCTGTATTGAAAATATGGGAAATAAACCCACGCAAGCTATTTTCACGTGACTCATATTAGGAGATGGATTTCATATCCATGGAAATCGCAGGAGCCGTACGCAGAGGGTTAAGCAATATAAACAGAAAAAACAGGTTTTTTAATCTTTTTTATTTATTTGATAAACAGGTGAACTAATACCTAACCATAAACAACAAAAATAAAATGAAGAGGTTATGACAGTTAAGAAATGAAGTCCTAACAAAAAAAATAACAGCAGACAAACTTATTAATTACATGCAGAAGGCTAGTGGATGAAAACAAAGATACAACTTTCTCTAGAGATACAAAATACTTATAATACAAAACTGAAATGAGATTAGATATTAGAAGTAATCTTGTAAGTAGTAAGTTTGTATTATACGAATAATATTTACTTAAAATAAACTAACAAAGATATTTAGGTGGTGAAGCATCATTATTTCAGTGTTCCTCAAGTGAAAGAAGATAGAGCATATTTAGAAATTTTAAAATGTGAAATATTTACAATGTCACTTTATCACAACAAAGATCACTACAATTTTTAAATGCAACCCTAAAAGATGTCAGGTTAGAGAGGCAGAATAAAAGCAACAACAAAAAGAACAAAAAAGTCAATGTATCCTACTATATCTTTAAATAACAACTAAATTTTATGACCCAATTTATATAACAAAAATGCAGTGCAATAACAGCCTATTTTTTTTTGTTTCGAAAACCTACATTTAATTGAAATATCTAATGAGAAACTCGCTAAGATTTTTGAAAGCATATTTGAAGTTTTTTAAAAAATGCAAAGAAATGAAATACATAAAAACCATGCAAAAGAAGATGCCGTTTTCCACAAAGTGGCAATGTCTAATTAAATACATGAAGTTATTGTACTCTTGTCATATAAAAAATGTGAAACATGTTCAATAAAATCTATGAAGATGGAATTAGCAAAATTTGTACTATTGAAAGGTCTGAAAATAACATTTTAAACAGCGAGTAAAACCTCAACAAAAAGTTAAAAATAAAAAAAAACGATAAGCACTACACAATCATCAACTATCCTTTTTTAAGGTCTGAAGTTTTTTCTGTACATTGCTTAAAACATCTCTCATTTTTTCGTATTTACCTACAGAATCTGGAAGGTTTTCGAAAGGTAAATGTTCAGTAATTCCTTGAGCAAACTTATCGAGCTCTGGAAGTTTTTTAAAATGATTTCCCTGTGGAAGTATTGGAGTACCTGGAGATTGGGATATTGAGGTTCCCAGAGATTTTTGTACGGGTGTGCCATTAGATATGTTTAGGGAACGAGAATCTTGTTTTTTGGGCGTTGAGCAATTTTCAGGTGGCAAGTGCGAAAATGAGACATTATCATCATTTGTTCCTGATTTGGAAAAGAAAACAATTGAAAAATCATTAATTTATAAAAATAAACAAATTTATTTATTTAGCAATCAAAACACAGCATCACATTAATTTCAATAAAACAAATAATACATTTACTGCTTACCATTTCGAACCTTCTTGGCATCATCTTCGTCAATCACATTCTTCCTTTTATTCATGTTATTAGCATTCTAATAAGGGGAAAAAAAAAAAAAAAAATGACGACTTAATATTTTTCTGGAATTTATTTATGAAGTCACCATATAATGAGAACATATAAATAGCTCTAATTTTTATACGCATCCAATGTTACTAGCAAATATGGGAGTCAGATAATGTGTTCAAGATGGGCATATGTTCACTCTTGCAGTTGAAATGCATAGTAAAAATATAAAGGGGAATAATTATTTTAAAGCTAAATCAAATACTTGAATCTTTTATTTCAAATTTTCTTTATCCTTTCTTTTAAAAAAATAAATTCACCCCATAGTCTGAATTGCAATTAAAAATCAAAAATGAATCCCTTCTTGCTTAAAAAACAATTGAATCTCTTACTGTGCTATCAAATAAATATTCTTGTAAACTTCATTTCATTGTCTTTACATCTGGGCTTCTGTTGGACTGAATATGGGATTCAATTTTTTAAATTTAAGTAAAACTATTGATATT
>BGPR01001119.1:170761-181082 GCA_013235015.1 Araneus ventricosus
CAAATAAATATTCTTGTAAACTTCATTTCATTGTCTTTACATCTGGGCTTCTGTTGGACTGAATATGGGATTCAATTTTTTAAATTTAAGTAAAACTATTGATATTTTTGGAGAAGGACAATAATAAGTGGATCAAAATATTCTCCCTTCACAAAGCTTACCTTCCATACATAATCTATTACTTATTTGAATTTTTAAGTTAGCATAGCATAGAGTCAGTTTAGCATGCATATTCATATCCTTAAACAGGTTTTCATGGGAAATACTCAAAATATTAACTTTTCTTTTTTATCTAACAAATTAAGCACACAAAATGTTCAGAAAAGATGAGATCCTAGAACAGTAGACACTGCAGATTGTTCTGTGATGTTGCAATGGGTAATACAAAACAATTTGTTTTAATTGTGCGATTTTTCTTAGATCCATGGAAAAATACATTAAAATAAAACAACATGCACAAAAATTTAAGTTCACTTAAAATGATTAAAAATAGTTTTTAAAAGCTGTAAGAATTTCAGATCAGACATCTAACATCTTTTGCTAGAGGGCAAACAAAAGGTGACAAATAGTGACGTGAATAATGAAATGAAGACATTTGTTGGAAGGAATATTAATGTCAGCTAAAATGGAAAGAATATGCTCTACAAACATGTTATCATACTGCATTTACATTTTTAAAATTCAGCGGGCACATGAAAAGCAATAAAAGTCAATAGAATAGAATAGAACTTACAACTGCATTTTCGGTCTTTAAAACTTCACTTAACTGTTGACGAGCTTGAATTGGAATCATACCCATACTTTTCCACTCCTTTAAAACAAAGACATACAGAATGAGAGGACACAAATAAATGCTAACCTAATAGACTTGTTTTACAAAAGAAAAATATTCATTACATGATTTTGCTTGAAACTGATAATAAATGTAAAAAAGATTAGCTAAGTTAACATTTTAAAAAGACATTGAAGGTTAGAACAGTTCTATGGAATATAAAACCTTTGAAAATAATACAATTAATCAATTAAAATAAAAAAAGTAATTTGAAAGAAGATTAGTGTAACTTAGATTAATGCCCCATTTTGATGTTATCTGAAGGCCATTTTTGGGATGAACCTTATAAAATAAAACATGATCAGAAGGCAAAGATCAACATTCCAAACTTCCACACCAGATGATATAAATGGTTAAAGACACTGAATTTTTCCTGATAAAAAATTTAATTAACTGAAAATTTAAAATTTAGTAGAACTACAGTAGAATCTCAGAAATCTGAACATTTTTTTAAAATTTTCTGAAAAATTTTTATTAAAAAATGAAGGAAAATAACAATTAGGAATCAGAAACAAAGCTAATGTTTATTCCTATTTTAAAAGAAATATTTGAATTGGTATTTAAAAATGAATACAGCACCTTAATTAGTAGAAACAAAATCAGTTATCTTTTTTTTATTTAAGGAACTAAACCTGCTTGATGATGCAAATTGCAATTACCTCTTTCCATACTTTCACAGAGTACCCAAAGTCAATATTCTACTGCATTTGGTATATCAAGAATATTTTAGCAAATTTTTTGGCTAATCCGAATATGCCGGAATCCAGAGGTCAGCCCCAATTAGTTCGGATTCCTGAGGTTCTACTGTATCTACAATAGGGCAGGCCGAAACGCGAATTCCCATCATTAAAAAATGTGCAAAATCTTATAAATCTGAATTAATATCTTTTGTTGCCTCAATGGGCAGAAAGTTGAGAAAATAAATAACTAAAAATGGTCAAAATTCAAAAGTTAATAAAAAAAAAAAGGTTGAATCAAATTTCTATTTGCATTACAATGATACAAGTAAAACGTGTATTTATTTAAAAATTCGCCTTTAATTTTCAATATTCAACGCCATTGAGGTGGCAGAAGATATTAACCTATAATTCTAAAATTTTGTAAAAGTGTTGTTGTTAATAAATAGTAACTTTTAAGCACTACCGCAAACGAATTAATGAAATCTGTGATTTCTTTATTAATTTTTGAATTTTAACCATTTTTAGTCCAATTTTCACAACTTTCTGCCCATTGAGGCAACAGAAGATATCAATTCAGAGTTATAAGATTTTAGACACTTTTTAATTATGGGAGTTCACAACTTTTCCGCACTACCTCAAAAAGATCTATGAAACTTCCGACTTTTTCGGCCTGCCTAAACTACATACTAGCTGAAAACCTGGCGTTGCTCGGGATCCATATATCCATCTTCCTGTCCCCCCCCCCTAAAAATACTGTCACCAACTTTCCCCAACAAACGTAAATCTTCTTTGAATCTTTTCTTGTTGAATTAAAACTTTCAAATATAGCCTTGTTATCACCTTATAACAGTATGGTTTGAATGAAAATGCAAGAAAATTTTAAAAAAAGAGCATTTATTTTAAACAATATATAGTTAAATAACTAATACAGTTTTACAATGTACAAATATACTTATATTGTATAACTTGGTTACTGCGAAGCTTCTAAATAAAATGTTTTATAAATCGGATGAAGAAAGCCAACATTGCTCAAGAACAATTCTCAATCGAAAGAATTTCACTGATGAGGAATGCTCAAACAAGAATAATATTTTAAATCTCAGTTAGAGGAATAAAAACTAAATATAAATACTCTCTATTAATACTATAAATAAAGTCAAACTGAAACTCGTATCACGTAGTAACTACACTAACATCATTGGATATTTGAGTGCATATTAAAAGCTACAAAATAAAAACGGAAGTTAAGTGCATGCTACAAAATAACAGCGGAAGTAAGAAGTCTACCTTGACCAGAAAAAAAGCAATATTTTCTTAGTTTTTCTTTAATAGTGGTAAAAGCAAGTGAATAAAGGATCTGACGAAACAATATATTAGTTTGAATTTTATTTTATAACAATAAAAGCATTGTTGCAATTTGAGTTTAACATGAATTTTGAAACGTTAATTACAGTTAGAGAAGAAAATTGTACAACAATTAAATTGGTAACAATAAAAAAGATAATTTTTTGCTCTTTAAGGTGATGTAAAAATAATGTTCATACCATAAGTATTTCAGAAATTATTGGTGAAAATCTTCTAAAAATAGCTTAATTTTCATTAATTAATTAAATAAGTAAAAATCTAATTGGAATTTTAAAATAATTTTTATGGTGTTAGCTCCCTCTTGTGCTAATCTATTACTGTGCTAAATTTGGTCGCCGTAAGTCCAATGGTGTGGACGTGCATAAAGAACCAAAAAACAAACAAACACAATCTTTCCTCTTTTATATATATATAGATAAGGATTTAAAGAGAAAATATACTAAAGAATAATATAAAGCAGAAACATCTGTAATAGTGTTCAAAATGTGAAAACACATCAATCGCAAGAAATCCAAAACTCTTGACTATTGAATTTCATACAATACTATTAAATTTTCATACATAATGTTTGAACTAAACATTATAATTTCTCTTATTAGAAAAGCATCAGAATAAGTAGTTCTAGTAGTTCAATAATCTAAAGTCACTGAATAATCAACTTACATCCTTGACATTGGGGGGAACAGGGCAGTTAAATCCAGGGTATTCTATGAACTTTTTTGAATCATATTTTTCTAATGAAAGAAAATTAAGATTTTAAAATTGAAAAACAATTTAATTATTAAAAAAAGCAGATATAAAACAATTACCAAAAAACTGTACATTATATAATTTAAAAACCAAATGAATTATTTAAAAGCAGAATATATTCTTAAAAAAATGCAATACGAGACAAAATGATATCGATTTTTACTATATATTTTGAAATGAGTTCACATCAAGCAAATAGCTCAATATCCTTTTTCATAAATTTTAAGGAAATACATTTTCATAAAAATTTTAACTGTTGCAAATTAATAGTTTAACTATTATTTATAAAACAATTAAATCATTAACTAATTACTAATCAATGACATATAGAAAAATAAAGATCAATTTATCATTAAATCATATTATCTTAATTGATGTTTAAATCTTTTTCTAGATCACAATTAATTCTGAAAAGTAAATACTAATCATAACAAATTCAAATTCAAAACATATTATGGTAAAATATTTTTTTTAATAATATTTGACATATTATGTAATTTTTCATTAAAAATCAAAATTAACTTAAAAAATATAGAAGGTGGCATTTACTTGAAATATTTTGTGTGTATCAGAATGTTAAGCAATACAGATAAATAATGTACAGAAAAAAACAAGTACTAGAATATTTTAATGAAATTTACAAAAAAGAAACTTACTTTCGATTTCTGATGAATTGGAAGATTCACCATCAGAAATAGCTAAGACACAAAGTAAAGAATTAACAGAAGTTTATACACATAAAACTTTTAAATATAATATCCTTAGTCATTACTGGAAGACACAACAGAACAATCATAACTCAAATATCCTAAAAAGAAACTTTGAAGCAAAAGTTAAGTTTAAAGTTATCATTTAAGATTTTAGATTTTAAAAAATCACGTTTAAGAAAACTTTAAACTTAAATACTTAATTATTACTACTAAATTGTTAATTTTAAATTTGATGACATGTCTTAAACATTGCATATTATATTGAAAATCTACTTATCTAGAACCCTTGACAATTAATTATCTTAATTTGATATCTACTTATCCATACCCTTAACTTCAATTCAAATTTGTGAGGTTGCATGGTACCTAAGAAACGCAAATATCCAGGAAGTCCTCAAACTAAGCATCATAAAAGATTTCTGCACACTGTAAATAACATTCTTTCAAAACACAGACAAAAAGTTAAAATGAATGGTGTAAAAAGAGAAATTCCTTCAAACAACTCTCAAAAATGCAAAAAACATAGCTAAAACTTAACAAAAAACTTCCCATGACTTTGGTACTCTTCCTAAATCAGGGCTTGATATGATCATAAGTAGGAACAAAATTGTGCAAGTTCGACAACAAGATAGGTTAATAAAAATGGTTTATGGAATTTTATTAAATTAACTATTTATTACCATTTGATTTGATACCTATAGCACAAGCCACACTGACATGTCAGCTAGTTCAGAAAAAAATTTCTAATAATGTTTTGGATCACCATTTTCATGTCTAGTTATTATTTTTTTCAGTTAGACCTTGGAGGTGAAGGGCCCTAGAGCCTGTATATTCCAATCAATATCTCTTGTCACTTGTGCAACAATTTAAAATATCTAGTAGTTTCAGCGAGATTGTTATGGTGCTGCTTTGACTATATTCCTAAACAAGTTGATAATCGTTATAAGATTTTTTCCAAATTGACCGTAGTTATTAATGATATAAATTCATATTATTTATAGCTAATGTTTTATAAAACAAAAAGTTAAACTTGATTAAAATTTTTATATCAGTTATGAATTATTCAGTAAATGTGATTAATATGTTCAACAACCATTGCGGAAGAAGGGCATGTTCCATCACACTGAATTACTGCTAATGAAGTTAAACCACCTATTGTTTATACCAATGACAAAATTTCTGCAACAATAACATTGATGAATGAAAACTGATTTAAGCTTTATCATAAAATGTTCATATGCATGTTATTTAGTTTTTCAGGAAAATAATTCCCCAAATATACTAAATTCACAAAAAAAAAGAACAGTTTAAAATCATTAAGATGTAAAAACATATGCTTCAAAAAATATTTAATCAGATAAAGAAGGAGAAAATACCTTGTTGAGGTGAAAAATATATGGGAGAATTTAGCAAGCTATGAAATTAACATTGGAATTAACCAAAAATATGAAAATCCACAAATTCAAATGCAACCACTCTTCTTTTCCCTTTTCTATTTTTTAAAAAGCAGAAGTGACAGAAAATGTTCAAATACCAACAGAGCGATACATTTTTATGCAAAATGAAGAATGAATTCACAGAGTACACAAATTCAGAAGATTAAAAAAAATAACAAAAAGTAAATCAACAGGCTGTAAAATCAAATTCCTCTCATTATTGAATTATCTTAATCACAACCATTTTTTATACTTTATAGTTCAACAAGCAAGGAAATAAAGAACTTTAATATACATACTTTAAATATAATTTGATATATAGGTGAATATTAGGAAAAGTGCCAATTTGTGTCCCAGATAAATTTATGAAACACTTCCAATTAAAAACCCAAGAAATATTTTTTTCATATAGTAAACTTCGTTTTGCATTCAATCCATGACAAAATTTTCAAGTTTTACTTTAATTTATGACAAGGGAATTTTTTTATTGCTTCAAAAACAGATCGGTAACGTGTCCCAGGTATGAATCGCGATCTTTAAAAAAAATCCTGTGCGTTATAAAACATCGTGGCAAAAACAAGTATCGGCAGAAACAATGTATTTTATGTTTATTTATAAATATTGACTCCCATGTTTTAGAAAATATAAATGTACATCGAAAAAAAACGTACTACATGCTTGTCCCAAGTTTTCGTATCAGATCGGTAATGCCGAATTCCAGGATGTTATTTCCTATCAAAACATTTAAATTGGCGCCAACTGATTGCGTGTGATGAAACCCCTTTGTGTAATGTGCAAGTTTCAGTTGAAAGTTCCGACTTCAGTTTCATAGAATTACAGGTAAGATTTTTTCAATCTTTATTTTTCTGTGTCTACCACATGAAAGATCAGGTCGGTAATGCAAATTGAAAAGCAAAATTAATTAATTTTTTTATTTATTTTTGTATGATAAAAACGAATTTATTGTCATGAACATAATAATGCGTTTTTAGGTTTCGAATCTTTAATTAGTGATGTTTAGCTAACAAAATACGGGAAATTCGTCAGATCTGTAACATTGAAATCATTTGTTACAGAACTGATGCTTGTGTTACCGATGTTTTCCCACAGTTAGTTTTTCGTGTTATGCGTTTCTAGAGTTAATTTTTGCAGTGTAAGATGAGTTTAAATGCATCGCTGTAACTGAAAAACTTTCCAATGTTTTTAAATTAGTTTAATTTCTTAAAATCTGTTTCAAAAACATTATTTTCTCCCCAAAATATGAGTTTCAAAACAAATTAATGTCCGGTTTTTTTTTTTGTATCGATCTCTGGATCTTCGTTCGTAAAGACTGTTCCAACAATATAATTTTGCATAACTTTTAAATATTCAATTTATTAAATGATTTTGTGCAAGCCCACCCTTCCAAATTCTGATTGTCCTGAATTAGTTTCGTTTTTTAAGCCTGTTTTGAGATTGATTTTATTTTGATTTTAAAAATTAATTTATCTGTTTGCATGGAATAGAATTTCTCACCTTTAATTAATGAGTTACTAATTTTATTATTTATGTTTAAAAAATTACACAAGCTGTACAAATATTAATTTATTCTAAATAATAATTCTTCCCTCTTTTTAAACATAAAAGCTAGTGTAAGTATTTAATTTTTTTTTACTTTCAGTTAATACTTTTTACAAAAGTATGGATAAATTAAAGAAAAGCTCAGGAAATACAGCAAAAAAAAAAAAAAAAAAAAAACCCACTTAAAGAAATTGAGAAAAGGCGACAAGATTGTCGTGACGGTGTCAGGAAATGTAGAGAAAACATGTCAGAAGAGAAGAAAGCTCAGAAAAGTGAAAAAGACAGAGTATAAAAAAGAAATGAGGGAGAAGGGTGTAATTAAAAGTATAAGCAACCTTTCCAATAGACAACAATACATTAGACGAAAACAATGGAAGAAAGATTCACGTAATTACAGAAAGCGAAAGTTTTTGCAGCAAGCTAAAGAAACACCTGAAGCTGAAGAAACACGTGTTGGGAGCAGAGGGTCTCCACGGATTCAGTCTGGCAGAAAAGCAGCAAAACACACTTATAGTTCTTTGAGGTATAAGTTGCAATCTATGATTGCTAAATCTCTTAAACAAGCTAGGAAAATTGAAAATTTAAGAAAAGAAAATTATCACTTAAAATCCAAGGATAAATCAAAATGTTCATTGTCCCCTGCCACAAAAGTACGCAAACTAATTGGTAGAAAAAAGATGTCACCAGAAATAAGGAAGAATTTACTTCTTAACTTTGCTTTTATGTCAGGTCTAGAAGAAAATAAAAAAGTTTTCAAAAAAGAAAAAGAAAGAAGGTTATTTGCTACACGGGTTTCAAATAAAATTATAAAAAAGTATCAAATGATAGGTCAACTTAAAAATTTAGCTTCCAACAAAAATTACAAAAAAGCATTAGAAACAAAGAAGATGCATTTCAAAAGATCATATAAAGGTCAGAAGAATTTGACTGAAGTAAGAAAATCAGTCCAGAAATTTCTTGAAGACGATTTGCATAGTTGCATGTGCCCTGGCACAAATTGAATAAGTTCTACTATATATTTTTTACTTTGTTTTATAATGCAATTCCAATTCTGTTTTCATGCTATTTACCTTAAAAGATTTTAAAATAATTCAAATTGTAAATTGAAGTACTCAGATGTATATTCTTCAGATAGCTTTTCTGATACAGATTCAGATTCTAACAATCCTCCAGCTAATGCTATCAAAAATATTGTTCAAAATGATTATGTTGTCATAAAATTAGCAGGAAAGAAAAGTGTGAGGTTTTATGTTGGTGTGACCATTTCTCAGGATGCATTTGATGAGTACACTGTAAAATTTATGAGAAAATGTGGAAAAGACAAATTTACTTTCCCTGAAAATGATGACATTGCAGAAGTTGACTTGTCCAATATTGTCAATGTATTATCTCAGCCATCTTTAAACAAAAGGGAACAATATGTGTTTAATGAAAACTTGGAACATTATAATTTAACTTAAATTTTGTACTTAATTTATGATACAAGAGCTAAATTTGCTAACACAGTAAAAATATATTAAGATTTAAGTGTTTGTTTCATTTCAGTGTTTTTATTCAAGTGTTATTTCCCCTCAATCTATTATAAATAGTTTATAATTGAGATAATTAATTTCATTTTCTAAAAATCTTTTTAAATTGAAATTTTCAGTACGACATTTTTTATAATATAATTTTAAATATATTAATATTAATTATAATTCATATATAATTATTACATATATTTATATTATATTACCTATATAAATTATACAGGTAATGTATTATGCACAAGTTAAACATGGAATCTGCAACATTTGTCAGATCTGTAACATTAGCATGAGATCTGTAACAGTTAAGAAAAATAACCCCCCGAAAATGGGGGTAAATGTTCCCCTTGACCTCGCCCCTAATTTTTAAAAAAATCTGTTACTAATGTGTAATTAAAATACACTATTAATTTCATTCACTAAAAATCTTCAAAAATTGAAATTTTCCATATTCAATTTGGCACTTTTCCTAATATTCACCCATATATTTTAATACATAATCTGATTACTAACTTTTGCCTTCTTCATCATACAAAGACAATCCTGATGTTTCTAGTTTAGCATCATCCATCCATCCAGGGGGATATCCTATTACTCTCATCTTATATATATATGATGGTAACTGATTGTCCTTTAGACCCAGAGCTTTACGAACATCAGAGCTAAAAATAAATCATTCTGTTAATATGCATTAAAGCATTAGAAATAAACATTTAAATAGGATAGTAACCAAGATAGGTTTTAAAATTGATTGAAGTATTGGTCATCCTATGCATTTTAATAATATTCATTTTTTTTCAGAAAATGTACAAATATAATGTCAAATAATATATAGAAAAAATACAAAAAAAAAAAAAAAGATACTTTTGAATACCTACCTTATAGTTCCAGGTCTGATCGAGTTTTTCTTTTCTTCTTCATGATATCGACTAAAAAATAAAGAAATGTTCAAAAAATTGTTAATAAAATAATGGCAAATGTTGTTATTAACTTTTATTTTTCCATAACAATTTATTTTATAACAATAAAGAAAATTACAAAAAAATATGAATATAAATGGATACATGAAATTAAATTTTTTAAAAATGCAATTTAACAACAAAAAAACCCCACTCTTTAATACTAGAAATAAGCTACATATTCTGAAGTGAAAAAAAAAGATTTAAAGTGCTCTGTCATAAGTATCAATTTATCATATGCAAACACAATATTCTTTAAATTGTATAAATTTTTTTTCAATTTTATTAAAGTCATTAATTCTGTTAGATAAGGAAAAATTCTTGTACATTCTTTCATTTGGAAATATGATAGTTTATTTTCTGTTTCAAACTAAATATTTACATAAGACGAGTTCAGAATTAAATGTAACCAAGTCCATTTTGCACTAACACTACAATGGCAAAGCAGAAATGTTATATTTTCCGTGTAATGGTGATTCAAGCAAATAATTCACTTTGTATTG
>BGPR01001119.1:181092-213936 GCA_013235015.1 Araneus ventricosus
TTACAGCTCCCCTAAATCATAGTTGTTATTTGACCACTTTGTTACAGTATCCACAAAGCAGAAAGAACAATAAGAAGTCCACTGTTATTTTAAATGTAGCTGATCAACTTTGAGATTTGTTTTCTAGAAAATGAACCTCATGGACTTGGTCCACTTCATTTCTGAACTCTCCATATTACATTCATTTTTCGACGGCTACCAAAGATTGTTCTTACAAAAGACTCATTGTTCCATAATAATATATATATATATATATGCTATCTAAAAGATGGAATAACTGAAGAAATAAAACAGGGCGCATAGTGAGAAATTGCTGCAAAAATTAAGCACTTTTAAGGACTTTTTAAGCACCTTAGCCAAAAAAATTAAGCACCTTTGTACATGAATGCATATGTCGACCCATGTATTTTCTAAGCATATGAAGATTTCTGTTTCATAATAATGCATAGTTTTTATTGAAAATGTTAAAATATATTTTTTAAATTTTAAATGTGTATTTTTTAATTTTAATATTTATTTCCGTATTTGCACAATGTCTTCTATTATAAAATAAAAGATGTATTTTTGATTTTACAAAAAAAAGTTAAAAATGATAATGCAAATTGTCATTATCAAAAATTAAATCAACTTTTATAAGATTAACAATAAAAATCTGTAACCCTTTTTAACATTTCTTAAAATTAAGAAATTACCAGTTAATTTGCCCCTTCGGGATCATCATTCCAGTATTTCAATATACGGTGTTACCCATTGTTGAAGTAAGAGGTAGCATAAAAAAGGGGCTTAATAGTCCAGTCAATGAAGGGTTTGAAAAAAAAAAACATTAAATCATATAGTTTTGAAAATTGGTACACATGTTCGTGATGGTCTCCTGATGAACATACAAAAGTTCCTGGCCTCGAGTGATTTAACGAATTAGAGCGTAAAATTCCCTACAAAAATATGCTTTTATTTTTTTTCTAGCTTTAATGCTCTCCGAGGCAATGGGTCTCAAAGTTTGCCGCCATCTTGGATTTCATATCCCTTTTTAAAGTGTTTTTTAGTATCTCGAAAACTATTCGATTTGCACATTTGTTCTAATCAGTAAATTAATGCAAATAAAATTCCCTACAAATACATGCCTTTATGTTTCGTCTATCTTTAATAGTTTTCGAGGTAAATGGGTCTCAAAGTTTGCCACCATCTTGGATTTTATCCCCTTTTTCTCAGTTTTTCTTGAATATCTTGAAAATTATTTAGTTTTCAAATCACAAGTCATACAACAAATTAAAGAATGTAAAATTCCCTATTAAAGAGTTCTTTTATTTTTGTTCTAGTTTTAATAGTTTCCGAGATAATGGGCTTCAAAGTTTGCTACCATCTTTGGATTTCATCCCCCCCTTTTTAAGTTTTTCTTAAATATCTCAGAAACTATTAAAACTAAAAGAAAATTAAAAGCATGTATTTGTAGGGAATTTTACGATCATTAATTTGTTGTATTACATGTAATTGAAAATTGAATAGTTTTTGATAAATTCCAAAAAAACGAAAAAAGGGTGTGAAATTGAAGATGGCGGCAAACTTTGAGATCCATTATCTCAGAAACTTTTATAGGTAGAATAACAATAAATGCATGTATTTGTAGGGAATTTCACGCTCCTTAATTTGTTAAATCAATTGTAATTTGAAAATTGAATAGTTTTCAAGATATTAAAGACAAACTTTAAAAAAGGGGGGGGGATGAAATCCAAGATGGCGCCACGAGCCGCAACCCCAGGACCGGGGACTTTTTGTATGTTCAACAGAAGCCTCTCGCAAACATGTGTACCAATTTTCAGAACTATACGATTTAATGGAGTTTTTTTTCCACAACCCTTCATTGACTGGACTATCAACTAAGATTTTGTTACAAATCCATCCACTTTGAGACAAGTTATATCAAAAACTATGAAATAGAATGAAGAAAAATAAAAGCATGCATATGTAGGGAATTTTAGGCGCTTTAATTTTTAAATGCAAACATGATTTGAAAATCGAAAAGTTTTCGAGATATACAAGAAAAATCAAAAAAGGGGGATGAAATCCAAGATGGCGGCAAACTTTGAGACTCATTATCTCAGAAACTATAAAAGCTAGAAGAAAAATAAAAGCATGTATTCATAAGGAATTTCAAGCTCTTTAATTTGGTAAATCAATTGTAATTTGAAAACTGAAGAGTTAGAGATATTCAAGAAAAACCGAAAAAGGGGGTCGAAATCCAATATGGTGCGCGAGCTCCCCCAGGACCGGGGACTTTTAGTATGTTCATTAGGAATCCCTCACGAACATGTGTACTAATTTTCAGAACTATATGATTTAATGTTTTTTCATCCCCATTTTGGGGTTCGTTGTCTGGACTTTAAGCATTATCTTAACATGTGTTGATATCCCTGGATCTATTTCACCCAGGATTGCTTCCCCGAATTCTTCCCTTTCATCGGTTTTCTTTCTAGATACATGGTAAACAAAGCTTTATGACTATGCTTTCGACATCGTATTCAATGTCTGGAGAAACAAAGAATGTTTTCTTTGCACTTTTCGAGAAAATTAAGCACTTTTTAATGACCTTTTTTTCAAAATTAAGCACTTTTAAGGTGCTTAAAAATGGTTTTTAAATTTAAGCACTTTTCATGACGTATAAAACATGGTAATTATATTCAACATGTCAAGTTATAGAAAATCGTAAATAGGTTTATAGATTTTCCCATTATTTTTCGAATTTATATTTTATCAGTATTATTAGCAAAATCATTACTTATATTAAAAATATTTAAATTGCAGTAGATTAACAGAAACCGATTCCTGTATTAATTTTTCATGAATCTGTAAGATTTCTAAGACATTACAATATTTGTACATGAAGAAAGCAAAAGACATTTACATTACTAGGTTCAACATTCACAGTATGGTTTTTGAGCGTTAAAAAAACAAACATACACAGAATTTTCCATCAGAATATCTTTCCGGTTTGCAGCTATTTTTGAGCGATTAATCTTCTCAGGACAGTCTTTCATATGATGATCTCCAAGACAATTAAAACAAGTCATAGTCTGTACTCTGAAAACAAAATAATAATAATAAAAATGACCAGAATAACCTTTCTACACACATTAGTAAAATTTCAAAATACGTAACTGTAATTTAAAATCAGTAAATTTAATATAGTTTTTTTTTTTTGTATGATGGCATAAGAGCCAGATTTGTAATGTTGCAACAAAAATACGATATAGGGCATAAACGAATACTTATTCAATGATTTAATTAAGAGTAAAAACTAAAATTAAAGATACAACTTCTATATAGAGGGTCAAAATTAAAATCTCATAGTCAAATCTGAAGCAACAATTACAGTTATTAATAAACTGCAAAAATATATAAAAAAATTCTACATTAATTTTAGTTGAACATAGCAGTGGTGAGCAAACCGTGGGTCATGAGAAAATTTTTGTGGGTTGCCAAATTGAAAAAAATTTGGGGATAGCTACAAAATTTTACACAAAATGAGAGGTCAGAAATGAAAATAGTTTGCACACCACTGGAATATAGCACTAATGAAATGTTAGTGCTATATTCAGTGTTTTTTCGGCAAGACAAAAGATGCTGGAAAGCCAGTCACAAGCCCAGTAGTACCATCACAACCAGCATGGACAAAGATGCATACATGGTTTTAAGGATTTAGCTGCCAACCCCTGACAAGTTGATTCAAGTCCACATGGACCAAACATCAAATTTTCATAAGTTATGTTTGGAACTTTCAAAATCCATTGAAAAAAAGGTGCTGGAACACCATTCTGGTGCATTCTATGACAAAAAAAAAAAGTCCTGGTTATATTAGCATAATAATATTTTTTTGTTACAGTTATGGAATAAGCTACCAAAATCAAATAAAAATTGAAACAAATTAAAATATACAAAAAAAGAATCAACAACAATATCTATTTTTATCCTCTGTAAGTGCACTTATTTATGAATATCCAACTAATTATACCAGGGAATCTTTCTGCTAATTTTGATAATTAAGAGGCATGCATATACTAGAAGTTGAATATGGTGTTAATTTTAGATGGATACAGATTTAATTGGTAAAATGAAGCAACTCGTTGTCAATTATTTATACTTTTCCTCTTTAAATAGATGGAGTTTGATGACCATGGGATTCCTAGGTATGCTGCTACAGAAGGAGACCTTTCCTTAACATTAAAGTGAAATTATCATGAAACTGGTTTTAATATTTAAGGTATTTTAATATTAAATATATAATGTGTCAAAAAGCTAACCAATAAGTTATTTGGTTAGTTTAATTTCCCTTTTAAGGAATTCAAATGTTTCAGAACAATACACCCCCCCCCCCCCCACCCTGATAAAAAAACAAGGAAATGTATTACAGAATTGGTGCTTATGGGGAATATACATGAAGAGTTAACCTCTGAGGACAGTGTCCACCTTTACATTAAGCCCCTATAGGTGACCCAGTCATTTGAATCTTATTACATTAACTAAGAGGATAACTGATCTGCCGACTGATAAATAGGTAATATATCTATCCATTGCCATTGTATCAAACGTGTCATCATGGTATCAAATGTCTTGAGATAAAAATTAAACATTATGAAGTCAGACCAAAATGACATCTTAATGCAAAATACTTAATCCAAGTAATGGCTTAAGGACCTAAATCACATAAGTAAACTATTTGGCATTAATGCATGTGGAGTAATCCTTTTTTCATTTTGCTTTTAAAGAAAATTTTTGATAATGGATAAAAACACTAACTTTTCTACTGTATTTTCTTCTTCAGGTTCTCGCTTATCACAATGTAAAACATCTTCAAATGCAGATGAATAACTGACACATTAAGGAACAGTTTTTACCACATACCTTTAACAAAGCATGTAAAATGTGCTAAATTTCAATCTACTCAAGAACAATTTAAGATTGCTTTTAAAAGATTAAAACATGTTCAAGATATAAAATAATCAAATCTCTGATAATTATATGAGCAGGCAAAAGCAACAATTTAACAATAGCGAAATTTATAAAAAAAAATTTTTTTTCAGGAAATTGTTATGCATAAAACCGTCCATGTATTACAAACAAATCTGAATGACTTCAATAACTTTTAACAGTTCCTTTATAATAGTTATAAATTATGAATTGTGATTGTTATTTTGTATATAGAGTGCTTTCATACAAAACAGCATTTTTTTAATGATGTCTTTTGTACAAGAAATATTGATTTAAAAATTTTTTTGGCAGGAGTTTTCTTTTAACTGTAGGAAAACCTACAACTTTTTGTGCAAAACAGTTTTATCCTTCTTTCTGCAACTTTAATCTTTGAAATGACTTCTATACTATTCTAAAAGAAGGCAAAACAAAAAATTCTTTTTCACAATAATGGTTTTTGTTTTGTCATTTTATTTTTAAGTTCTCTGTAACAATCACTGATTAATGAAGAATTAAAATGCTATTAACTAAAGAGATACTACTAAACTAAACAGAAAATAATTCATTGCTTCAAAATTTAAACTTTTACACAGAAATTCTTCAATAGTTTTAACAACTTAAAAAATAATTTTTATTAAATTTTCAATTTTCATTAATATATGAATGTCCTTCTCATATGGAGATGTTTAAGTTAAAAAAAAAAATCCTGTTAACACATTGTGCGAAGTTATATTACTAAATGCAAATAGCCCTTTATTAATGTTTCCAGACATGACACAGGCTTGGAACAAAAAAAGCTGAACTTCATAAATACAGAATCGTATCAAGCGTAAACAGCGAGAGTAAAATTAGTATGATTAATTGGACAATAAATGAATAAATTTATACAAAAAGTGCTTGAGATATTAAAAATATTGTAGAATTATTATTTAGAAGAAAATTAATGGGTGAAAAATGAGTTATGTATAAAAGTTTTGTTAAAATAAAAACTATGGTGAAAATTATCTCACTAAAAATATGACCATGTAAAAACTCTTTTGGATTATACATAATTATTGAGACTTTTGTTTCTCATTTTTGAGCTAACAGTTCAAGTTTTCTTTTATGCTCCAGTCTGCTATTTTCCTCCATTTTCTAAATTTTGCTCTCTTTCATTGATTTTTTTTTTCATTTTTTTCTCATAGCTATTTTCGTACTACCAAGTTCCTCCTAGTTACTATCAATGGCATCACGTTTAAAATCTTTTTTCTAAAATATTCAAAAGCGCACTGCTTTTTGCTCATCACTTTGTATTTAACACTCTAAATTGAAGAATATGCTTCAATATACATTCGTCCTGATCTTTTATCTATCAAATCAGATATTATTTTGAATGTGCACATGGCGCACAGTTTTTGTTTGCGTGAGCAACCCCTCCCCCCAACACATTAACAAAAATTTTAATGCAGATTTGCATCGATCTCAAGAATGATTAAATTCGATGCCGAAAAAGCGGAAATCCGTATTTCCGCAGAAAAGTGTCATGTCTGTGTTTTATATAAAACAATAAATCATAATCCAATATATTTTTTTGACTCAACAGTTCTAAAATCTAATCAATGATAGCTCCTACATTTTACAGACATGACACAGGCTTGGAAAAAAAAAAGCTGAACTTCTTCAATAATGAATCGTGCCAAACAAGAAGTAAAATAAGTATGATTAATTGAACAATAAAATAAAAATATACAAAAAGTGCTTGAGATAATAAAAATATTGTAGAATTATTACATAAAAGGACATTAAGAATAATAAAAATTTGACGCCAAAAATGCCGAAATCCGCGGAAATGTGTGATGTCCGATTTTAGTTTTGGGAGGACCTTTGAATAGCCTTTAATTCTTAATAAATAACTATTTTCTATAACTGTTTTTTTTTAAAAAATACTACTATAACTAAGTAATATAAAGTAAGAAGACTGAAATAATAGATTATTCTTCAAATATAAATTTTAAAATTAGAAGAAAAGTATTTATACAGAAAAGGATACAGAGGTACTGCATTTGCTTTCCTACGGTCAACACTAGATGATGTATTTAATCTTTCAGCCTCCAAAGTTGACTGAAGTTTGCTAAATTCCTATAAAACAGAATTCAGATATAACAATTATAAAATTATCTGCAAAAGAAAACATTTTTTATCCACATCAAAACTTCCTTTATGCCAAATTTTCCTGCAGTTTCTTTTTAAAGAATAAAGAATTAAAGGTTAACAGATAAAGATATTCATTGCTAAATTTGTAAAATATAATATCATTGAAACACACATCACACAAGACATCAGAATACTAACACAAGATGTTTATAAAATCATGTTTTCATATGAAAAAAAATCTAATCGTAGATAATAAAATATTTTTTTAATTTAAAAACAAAGTTATTAATACAAAAAATAGGATAAAATCAAAACATAATGTATCACAATCAGCATATGGAGTTCAACAAAATAGATTCTTTTAAAGTTGAAATACTAAGTTTATGTAGATATCAAGGATAAAAGCAAAACTGAATTAGAAATAGTAGGTATCTCAGCATATCTAATTTAATGATTAGAAAAGAAATTATGAAAACCAATTTTTCCTGCAGTATATATGGTACCAGCATGTTTATTTCCAGAGTTTATCAAACAGTTTTGATCAGGCATTATTGCTGCCTGTAAAAATTATAAATCTAAACCATCATATAATGACTGCCTTGCATTTAATGGTGCACATAACAACACTGGACAAAACATTATATTAATATTTTTTGTCAATTCTATGATGGTGTAAGTGTTCAAATACAAACCAAGACAATTCAAAAGAAAAAAAAAACTTGTCTCAAATGACACCGTCCCATGTCCATCCAACTGGTTCAGTTGCTGTAATGGCAGTAAGAATGGGCTTATGGGGCGGTGTTCTGTCTCAAATGACAACATATTTGCCAAAATCCAAGGAGGAGATATAAATATAACATAAAGATAAATTATTAAAACTCTGTATGGAATATAAATTTAGTAATATGATACAGTAACACAAAGAGTATTATTAAATCAATCAATCCCATCTCATGCAAAATTCAACAAATAATAGTCAAAATACAATTAATTATTGATAGTTATTACAACACACCTGTTCTCCTTTATCATAGATCTGAGAATTCATAGTAAAATTTTCATCTTTATCCAAGATATCCTTCAAAAAATTTTCCATTTTAGATCTATATTTCCTAATATAAAAAGAAAAATTATAGAAATAGATTTCATAAAAGGATAGTAAATAACAAAGTTTTATTTAATCAGCATGTACCAACTTACTCTTCATAAAATTCGTCTCTAAAGATAACTTTAACAACCGAGTTACCCCATGTCATATTCTCAGTAATCTTGCTAATAAGCTTTTTTAATCTCTGAAGTGAATTAGTTAAAGAAACTAAAAATATAAGATTACAAGAACACATAATTTTAAAATACTATATACAGTAGTTTAATTCAACATCGTAAAATAATACATACTTGCATTTTGCCTTTTAAAATTAACCTCTACTAATAATACAAGAGAGTGTGTGTTTGTTGGAGTTCCACAGGTCAGACCATTAGGACTTGAGAGTTACCAAATTTGACACAAACATACGATGGAGGATGGGAATGTGCACCTCGGAGCATTTTGAAATTTTAGTTAATTAAAAATTAAGTAAAATTTCTGCATTTTTTGGTCTCTTAAATATTATCACACAAAAATAATTTTCATGCTGCCTTAAAATTAAAAAATTATCTTTTCAGTGATAGCAATCAATGGTGCAGTCGCAAAATAAGTAGTGCCAGAAAGCTCCAACTTGAGTGACATAAATCATGCTGTTTTACGAACGTTTTCACAATTTTTTGTTGTTTATTTCTCCCAAGAAAAACCAGTGCCGGAACTGCATTCCGCCTCCACTATACCCCTCATACCAATTTAGTTGTCATACAATTTTTCCGTAATTTTTAAAAATATTTTTTAGGCAATACTTTTAATTCTTGCCCAGTGAAACTAAGAATATTTTTTTATTGCTTTCCACAACTATTTAATAGTGTGTTCCTCTTCCATTGTTGTAATCTAAGGAATGAAGATTCTGCTTATTTTTTCATATTCTTTGGTGATATCGTAATGAATTTTACTTCCTTTATTTTTTATTTTAAACTTTTTTTTTTACAAAATCAGTAACATAGTTCTCTGGATAAAACTCAGAAATAAAGTAAAAAAGATGCCAGACACAGAAAAAAAATTATCTTTAATTCATGAAATTAAGTTTATCAAACATAAGCTACAGAAAACTGCAAGATTTACATTAAAAAAGAAAACTACAAATTAAATTATGTATGAACTTTCATTACATATATACATAGGTGTAAAAATTACATGTGGAAAATAAATATATTTGAACTCTATTTTACTTGATATAAATAAGTTCCTTCAGTTGGGATAAGGCATGTCAAGGCCACTGACTATACTCTTACTATTATTTTCACAATTTTGACATTCAATTTTTTTCTAAAAAAAAATCAATTCATATAATTGGGGTTTTATAGTATTTTATTTATAAAAAATAGAACAAGATTTCTTTCATGAGTCAGTTTACATTATTAATACCCTTAAGGGAAACATAAATAAAAATTACACATAGACAATTAATAAATTATTCCAGCTTTCTCTGTCAAAAATGCAATTTATGATAAATAGCAATTAATTTTCAGAACATAAAAAAAATACAGCACTTTAAAAGAATCAAATGCAATTTAAAAATTAAATTAAAAGGATATTTTCATCAGTTAAGGTTTTAACTTTGATAACATTATCTGCATCTTTAATGGAACTTTGCCAGTCATTCCCCATCCGAGAATCTTTATCCTTCATTCTGAAATGAAAAAGAGTCCCAAAAATTATTTGTAGCAGTATCATTTATGAAAATTTTCCAGTAACAAATTTCATGCAAATATTTCTAATGATGAAAAATGTATAATGAATGCATGAACATTCAAATCTAACAAATACTCAGATATTTTAATCAAGGTTTCTTGCATTTTAACAATCAAATGAAATTAAACACTCATAAAATTCCCTACTATGTTTGATCACAATGCTCAATTAGGCAGCAGTTAGTTTTTTTCCCCCTCCCTTTCTAGCTCTCTTAAAATATCAATACTTTGAATGCTTTAAAGAAGTTCCAACCCACTGAGAAAAATCTGAATATTGAATTCCAAATTTATGTACAAAGTGGATCTTCGGCAAAAAACTGGGCAAGTCAAATCTTTTGAAGCTTTGTACATATGTCACCCTAGCCTGTAAATTAAAGTAGGGAATATTTTTGACATCCTATCTCAATCTACTGAATTTAGGAACTTAAAATTAAATAAAGAGAGAAGGAAGTACTGATAACAGAAATATAGCTTAAATTTCAATCAAAAATTTTTTATTACTTTTAACAGAAAAAAATACAGCCATACAACTAAGATGTTCCAGCTTAGTCCAGACAATTCCGACTCTTGTATGTTTCTCCTAAGTTGAAAAAGTTTCCCACATTTTTTCGAATTTCAATCAAATACTCTAGATTGTCCTCAATTTTGCTAATAAATAAATGGTTCATATTCAAAAATGATTTCTTAAAATTAAATCCAATTAAAGTAAAAGTAAATTCTTTTTCCCAATTTGTACTGTCCCAGTGGATGAGAAGCCGTAGGATAAGAGAACTGGGTCTTGCTTCTCTGATGGATATAGTGATGGAGGTGTGGTTCGTAAGGCCCACCTCCAAAGGTTTGTACCCCCATGAAAGGGGGGAGGGGTGTCAAATAAGCCACTCGAAATGCGGACTATTTTGCAGTCGACTTCAGTAGCTGATTTTCTGTTGTGACGGCTGGTCTTTCAGATTCACCGGACAGCTTCGAGCTAGGTCAGGATGTTTCGATATGAATTCCCAACTTATACTGTTAGTAGAATATGGTTCTTCAATTAGATAGGATAAAGAAATTGAAGAATGTTCTCTGTTTGGTTCAGGAAAAACAATATTTTGATTTTCTGGTGCAATGATTAGAAGTGGAAAGCGGGGTAGACATAATAAATTTATCATTTGATGCTTTGTGAAGTATCATTTGATTTCAGAAGTGATTATTTTGCTAGGTTGAATCGTGTATCAACTGCTGCATATCTATATCAATACTATGATTAAGACTTTATTCCAAGGTCTGCAAGATGATATGTTTAAATTTCCTTTTTCTACAGTGTGTCTGTATAGCATGGTTCCAGATACAGAAATATTTGGTTGTTAATGCAGAGTTATCAGATTTCATTCCGTATTAACCAAAACCTATTTCAACTCTTTGTATCTCATTTGTCCAGAATTTGAATGGAATGTCCTGGATTGTCCTATTTTTTGTTAACTTTAAAAATTGTTTCCTTCTAAAGAATTGCCCATCACAAAAATTCTATATTTTTGAATACATTTATTTTTTATTTTACTTCTGCAAATACTCTTAGTCACTTTAATTTACTTCACTTAAACCCTTGAAACAGTCGAGAATCTAAAATTTTGTCATACTTTTATAATTAATGGCTGAAAAACAAATTAGCAAATTTCATCCCACAATCAACAATTATTTCATAAACAGAAGCTTTTTAAATTTCTCATATTACATAAGAATACAAAACTGTTGCCCACCCAAAAGAATGAAACAGGCGATATAGTAATAAGATGAAACAGATATATTACTTTTTGTTACTCAATATAAGTAATTTTCTAATGACAGGCCAACAAACATTTCCAACTGACTGACAATTTAAATCTGCTTATTTTTTATGTATCAGCAAAACTTACAATTGTCAATGGACTCGTGCACTTTAGTTTAGCATTAGAAATATGAGTTCATGATGTATCTAAAAACGTAACTTCATGACAAAATAAGTACAGTAAAACAGATAAATCTATATATTTCCCTTTTTTGCGATGTATTTTATACAAAAACTGTAAAAAATGGGCATGAATACTAATCGAAAAAAATTATCCCTGTTAACAGTTTTAAAACACTGAATTATTCTGTAAGATAAATCAAAACATGAAATGAAAGTTGAAAAAAATGAAAAAAGGTTTGAACCTGTGTTTGAAAAGTCCTTGAACTTCCAATGTAAGGTTTTTGGACGGAGAGAATGTAAATATAAACACCGATGAACAAGTATTTGACGTCAGAAGAATATCTTGACGTCATTATATAGTCATAGCATTCTGAATGCCATCTTGATAAAATAATTTTCAAAAACATTCATATTAATTATGCTGTTAACCTTAAAAATAATCTAAGAAGAGCAATTATTTCGTAATTTGTAGCCTAAAAGTTACTATTCCACACTGAAAAAAATTTTTACATTTCCCTTTCCTTCATTAGATTTCTTTTTTAAGCAAAAAATGAGGAAGGAAGAAAATTTAAATAAATAGTAAAGAAATTCTCGAATGGATTACGCATTATTATATTAATGAAACTATTTTATTAATTATTTACTGACTTACATTTGACTTAAATGAATATTTATTCCTTAGTTCATTTTATTACTAATTTCAGGAAAAAATTTTCTCTCGTTAAAATAGCTGTCTTCTTTCCAATAAATCAAACAATGATTGAAAATCTGTTTAAATGTAGTTTTCAGTAATTTAATGTCATACATATGCAAGGTCACACATAATAATAAATAATGTGTCATTCGTATTTTCTTTATTAAAACTGAAATATCCAAGTAGATCATCACCATTCTAAAAATTTTATTAATGTTTCGAATGTTACCTTTATTTATAAACATAGAACATTAGCGTTAAAATTACTTTTTCTTTTGATTTTCAAAAAGTAAACAAAGAAAAAACGAAACTTGGTTGTCCGCTCTGAATGTTTCGCCCAATGGTGTCATTGACATTGTAACCTCGAGTATCCGCGTTTTCTCATTTGTTGTTTCTGGAACAAGGAATTTCGGTTAAGTAACTACTACTACTGCAACTTTATTTTAGGTGAGGGCAGTTGTGTTCTTTGTGACCCTATTATTTTCAGTTTGTCCTCTTTGAAATATCTACTCAAAATTTGCTAGGTAATTTGAAACGTTTTCTACGTAACCAAAGCTTCTCATCATTGTTCATTAAATTATAGAAGAGACTGCCACAATGGCGTTGACTCGCGTTCCATCTCCTCCACCTACACCGCAATCTGAAGCAGCACAATCTGTTGCTGAAAGCTGGTGTTATACTCAAGTTAAGGTAATTAAATTTTCGTTTATGTGGACCATAAATAATTTTAGCTATAGCCGAGAAGAGATGGGCGAAGTTCTGAAAAGTTCGACTTTCTCAGCTGGATCGAATGATAAGTTGAAGTGGTGCTTACGCGTAAATCCAAAAGGCCTGGATGAAGAAAGTAAGGATTATTTGTCTCTTTATCTGTTGCTGGTATCATGTAACAAAACAGAAGTAAGAGCAAAATTTAAATTTTCGATCTTGAATGCTCGCAAAGAAGAGACCAAGGCCATGGAGAGTCAGAGAGCATATCGATTTGTTCAAGGTAAAGATTGGGGATTTAAGAAATTTATTCGCCGAGATTTTCTTCTTGATGAAGCCAATGGACTTCTTCCTGATGACAAGTTGACATTATATTGTGAAGTAAGTGTGGTTGCTGATTCTATAAACATATCTGGTCAGAACAGTGCTATCCAGTTCAAAGTTCCTGAATGTCACTTGTCTGAAGACTTTGGCAATCTGTTTGAGGGTCAGAAGTTCAGTGATGTAGTTCTCAGTGTAAATGGACGAGAATTTGCAGCTCATAAAGCTATTCTTGCTGCTCGATCACCTGTATTTTGTGCTATGTTTGAGCACGAAATGGAAGAGAAGAAACAAAACCGAGTTGAAATCACTGATATGGATCATGAAGTTTTGAGAGAAATGCTGCATTACATATATACTGGAAAAGTCTCCAACATTGAAAATATGGCTGAAGATTTACTTGCTGCTGCAGATAAGTATGCACTGGATCGCCTTAAGGTTATGTGTGAAGAGCATATATGTGCCAATCTGTCAGTCCTTACTGCTGCAGAAGTTCTTATTTTAGCTGATATGCATAGTGCTGAACAGTTGAAAGCTCACGTCATAGATTTCATAAACATGCATGCCACTGATGTTATGGAAACACCTGGGTGGAAAGCCATGATCAATTCACATTCTCATTTAGTGGCCGAAGCATTTCGAGCCCTGGCTACTCAACAGATACCTGCAATTGGTCCACCTAGAAAACGAGTCAAACCTTAAAAAGTTCAAATTGAACACTGTGCTATTATGGATATTACAAACTATTTACTTTTGTTTCTGCTTTCCATTTTTGATTTACATTAAATCATTTCGCATATAGTTCCGAACTGTTATACCTCTTGCTGTTTTTATTATGTGAACTATTTTTGAAAGATGAACAGTTTTTCTTGCTTTTGCTTGATTAACTTTGGAAAGAAGTTTATTTTTGGGCGCACTTTTATGTTTTTGATTTATTTCTGGAGCTAAGTGATTACATATTTTCTAAAAACTTGTAATTATAAAGGATTGATTTGTATATACTGCTTTTGCAAGATTGAGCTGTGTGACAGTTACTGCGGTAATGTACAATATTTTTGTGCACTTGTTCTTGTAAAATCAGTTCTTGAGTGTCTGTTACTCATCAGTATTCATATTATTTGTTGGATTACAAATGACCTTTAAAATACTTTCTAATTTTTTTGCCTTGTATCTTTAAACTTATTTTAAGATTTGTGGTATTGTGTATGCTAAGTGTTAAAAAAATGTAATGGGAAAATTTAAATGTGCACTTTCTTGTGATTTGTCCTAAATGGTTATGGTTCTTTTTAGTGGAAATTGTACTCTCTAGCACTGACATAATTAGATTTGTATATCTTATTAAAATGTTCCTGTGTATCTCTTTTGTTTGTTTGCATTTGTGTATGGGTTTTGATTTATCCCAATTTCATTTAGATTTAGTTACGTGTTTGTTCTTGTGCTTTAAGATTTCAAGGGGAAGATTTTATTTTTTCCTTGGCTTTCTGCCTCATTAAGTAAATAGAAGTTTCTCTTTAAAAGAAAACAGATAATTCTGAGAGATTTTCTGTATATTTCTTGTATTATATCATGTGTATCTCCCGGTATCTTTCTTTTTATATATACATTTGAAACTTGCACCTTTTACTCGTGTATATGTACCTACTTTGTACAAATTGAAACAGTTTTGTGATATTGACTTTGTTTCAACTGTAATTGAAAAATTACTTATACATATTATTCAATGTGTTTTATAATATCCTTAGAAAAGTGCACTGTTTAAACTTCCTGTGGCTTTAAATACTTGGATTAGTCTACTTCATTTTCTTGTTGCTTTCCACTACTTAAAAGTAACGAAAATATTGGAAAGTATATTTTTAATAATGGAAAATTGTTATATGAACTGTTTAAAACAAGTTATTTTTTATGGAATTTTCTTTTTTACATTTGTTATGCTAATTGTCAAAATAGTAGATTACTAGAAGTTCTTTTTAACTGTTAAAAAAAGTATATTGGTAGTTTTCATTAATTATTAAAAATAAACATTCAATTACATTTACTAAATAACTTTAAATGTTTTAATTAAGTCATAATTCATGATTTGGGTAGAAATCTTTATCTGGAAATTGCATTTTCATATTAAATTCTGCTATACTAAAAAAAAAAGATGCATTTCAATAATTAAAAGTAAACATAACTGCTCATTATTGCAAATATATTAATATTTAAAAAATATGTTGATAATTCTCATAGTAAATTATGAGTTAATATTTTATTACTTTTCTTTAGATGTAATCTGGAAGAATTAGTTTTTTTTAATGTTTAAACCTGTTTTCTAGTGCTAAATTTAATATCATTTGTACTTGTAAATAATCATTTTCAATGCCAGTATAAAATGGTATTTTTCCTATTTAAAATGCTTCCTACATTTATGTTTTGTAACCTACTTTAATTTTCTGTTGTTAAAATGTTAGTATCATAATCAAAATTTTGTTTTGTTTCTCACCACTTATTTTTGTAATGCACTTTTTTATTTGTTTAATTTTTAAAAAAATTTCTTAAAATATCCTGTTCTTCAAAGTAATGTATCCACATACCTTTGCTTCTTTGTCATAATTCCAGTGTTTGACTGTGCTGAAAAGTATATATCTTTTTTTTTTTTTTCCCCTTAGAGATATTATGAAATTCATCTCAAAGTGATTCATATCTAAAGTGAAACCAATGATTATGGTTTCTTTTGTATACTTTACAGAAATGTACCTGTTCATATCTTATTTAAGAGAATGTCGTGAACTTATTAATCTAGTAAGTATTAGTTTATGGGAAAGATATCATTGGTGGATCTTATTTCATTAAAAAGGCCTGGCAATTTGTATTTTTGGAAATTAATAAAATAATTTATTCAAATCATTTTCTAATTTTTATTTTATGTGTGTTTTAATTGTAAATCCTGTTAACAATATAATTTTTAAATCACTATTTGCATGGAATTGATCAATACTTTAGCAACAAAGCAGACAGTCTACTCTATTGCATTGAAACGAAACTCATTGGGTAATGAAAATCTCAAGATACGTAGTTGGAAGGTAAAGCCATGAAAATATCTGAATTGCTAATAATCTTAAGTGTTTCGGCTCTAATATGCATTTAAAATTATGTCTACATATTGTATAAAAGTAAATTAAGCATTTTCTGTATATACGCTTTACCCCACTTTTCAAGAGATCAGAGGAATAGTTACATGTATGTATAAATCACAGGAAACCACTTGCACTAATTACCAGTTAACACTAATCTGAAAATAAAAGTGTTGTAAGCAATGTAAAATCCTAAAGATGGGAATGTCATTTTATTTGCTATTACTGAAGTCTTATTTATTGGAAGTCTACTATAAAAACAGAATGACAGGTAAGGATTTGAATTTTATATCTAGGTCAACCTGTTGCAAATTAAAAGTTATCTGAGAATCGAGTATATCCTTGTGGCTTAGGTAGTCTGGCTTCATTTTGAACCTTTACCATTACTTAAGCTGTTTTCTTTCTTTGTTTCATGATCTTACTATAATTTAAATCGATATGGATTTCCCAAATGAAAGCAATATTTCTTCCTTGCTGTAAAGGTCTCTTGATGAAAAATTTGACATACCTAATTACATGTGTATATTAAAGAATATCCTTAGTCAGATATAAAACCAGCATTTAAATTTATAGGCCATCTCCTTATGGTCAATAAATTGACAAGCTATTTTAAATAGTCATGGGTCGATCTAGGCCAAAATTGGGGCCGTTTTGCGGTCCCTTCACAAAATTCGAATTCATAAAAATTGCCCTTTTACAAAATTTCATTTTATAAAAATGATCCCTTTTTAAAATTTTTACACGGCCAAACAACGATTCTCGAAACTTTTGAATGAGTTCAGCTGTAACTAACCTCCCAGAAAACAAAACATTGGATGGAAGCTCTCTTCTGACCCTCTATTTCTACAATCAACTGACGAAAACTCGCGCATGTGCAGAGAAAGCGTTTTGCAATCGCCCTCTCTGCATTACGTTCGGCCGCGGTAGAAATGCGTTATGAAAATTTTTCGCAAAATATTTATCTTTCACGAAAATGGGCCCCTAAAAAAAACCCTTAATACTTTTTGTTTATTGAAAAGCAGTTTACTATCATTTTTAGGACAATTTTCAGTTCATTTGACATATAAAAATTGTATAATTATTGAATGGTCCTGGATTGAAGAAATGTTTCATATTTGAATTAAAAAATGTCCTGTTTTATACTTGTGAGCAAATAGTTCATATTAAAAAAAAAATAGAATATTATCTCTCGTATGAATCTTACTTATTGAATTGAGATTCAATCCATTCTTTCTGTGATGAATGATTTCAAATTGTAAAAGCATTTAACCAGAAATTTTATGAAACTAAACAAATCTGTTACAGACAGCTTAAGATATTTAAATATGAAATACTTGAAAAAGTGCATAACATTTTCTTTTTAACCCCTTCCGTCTAAATCACGGGGTGAGGTTTCACATTCTATTTCGCGTGCCAGTGATATTTACGGGATGGAGTTTTCAAAAGTAACACACCAAAAAGATTAAAAACAATCCATTTCTTCTACGTGGAAAATTTTTAATTTTTTATACCAGATGACAGTAACAGACTCTTTATAATGTAATTGGAGATGGTTGGTTGTCACAATAACACAGATTGTTGGTTTTTCTGAAAAATTAAATTTTCTTAATATCAAGCTAAAAAAATTTCCAAAAATTAAAACTGAATGCATATATTGTTCATACAATTAATTTTTATACAATTTTCTTGAATAAAAAAGATGGGCACTTTTTTTTACTGTTTTCTTGAAAATTATGTGATCGTTAAGGGGTTAATCAGTATCCTGCAAAATTTTATTAAAGCTTTAAAAACAATTCAACCTATTTAACATACAAATTTGAGAATATATTAAACATTTATGCAAGTGGTTTTAATGCAAATGAAATGTAATATGATCTTAATAAGGAGTATTTTTATGTTGTATGTTAAGTTTTGTGACATATGCTTGTTATTCAGCCTCTGTTATTGGAGAAAAACTTAACATTATTGTAAGCATTTTAAATTATTAAAAAAATATTTAGAAGTGAAGGCATTTTTTTTGCATTATTTGTTCAACTAATTTCCTATTTTTAAGTTATGCATAGTTCATTCTGGAATATTACATCAAATATTTAAATAAATCTGCAAATTTGTTTTATTTTTTTTAAAAGTTTCTAGAACAGATATTTCATTTCTCTGTAAATAAATCCCATTTATGAAGTAAACAGCATGGCTTTCATACATTCTTTTGTAAAATTCTGATCTCTAATATTTTTTACTTCTAAAATTTTTGTTTTTCTCTACTAATTGCACATAGTGGTAGTGACTCGGGAGGGGGGCAGTCATCTCCCCAGTTTTTGCAAGAAATTTTAAATTTGTATTTCATTTTAGTTGCTTAAAGCTAGGAATTATAAAAATCAATAGCGTCTGGGAAAGCTAGATCACTTAGTGTCTAAATTTTTAGTTGTAGTAAAAAATTTTTGTTGTCTATCCCTATACTAGCAGGAACTTTTAAAGTGTTTATAAATTTTTTGTCCCCCCCCCCCCACTTTTGCCACAATCCCATAAACATCCTTTGTTTTTGGAATATGGGATTATATCAATTCCATTAAGAGTCTATAGATACTTGATGTTTATGATTTCCATGTAATTTTTGTACCAAATTATAGTACGTATGAATGATTTAACTTTAGCTCATAAATTTAAAAATGCCATTAGTCGATGCACACTCATAACAGTTAGGTGGTTAAGGATTCAGATTGACACACTGAAAATTCCTGCATAAAATGTATGAAGAAAAGTTGCCAGAGATAATTTTCTCTGCTAATGCAATTTTCAAGGATTTTTTTTTTTCCTTCTTATCCTGGAGACAGTAGATTATACTCTATATACTTAGTTACATCTTTTGACATGCGTGAATGCTTTTGAATCATGTCTCTTAACACCAGATTAGAAAAACTTATTTTTAAATGTCTTAACAAATTTGATGCATAAATTAGTATTTTAAGTACACTCCAATGTACAGGTCTGATAAAGTTTAAAAGTCGGGCACACCAAAGTATATCTATTTTACGTAAAGAACATGTAGATTGGAATATCATGTCTATGCCAAAAACTATTATTTGATCTAAAGAGAACTGGGCTACAAAAGCCATAATTATTTCAGTCGATAACATATCAAAAGCAGAATGGAGTTGTACAGCAATTCAGAGATGAATTAAGTAGAATTGTTTAGCAATGCCAAGATAACAGGTATACATTTAGTGTACAGGTATTTAATGAAAATGTCCAAGCAGCGATGTATTTGTATTATGAAAGATTTTCGAACAGGTTCTTGCCTCACCATGAAGGTTGTGTCGTCTCAAGCTCTCGCAAATGGACACAGCTTATGCAATCAGGAACCAACTTTCATGTTGTGGATATAATGTTTGCTAATGTACCAAAAAATTTGGTGTCCTATGCAAAATTGAGCCAATTCCAATCTGAATTACAACAGAGAATTTATAAAACGCAATAGTTAATTTTAGAACTAGTTAATTTTTCTACAATATGTGAAAACAGCTATACCTATTTTCGAGTCCGTTTCTAATTGCATAGCTATATCTTTTTAACACTCACTGTGGTCAGGCAATTATTTGTTTCAAGCATAATGTAAACATTGTTTCATAAACCATAACTACAGAGGCTCTTGTATAGTTATAGAATAATATTATTCATATAATATTCTAGCTGAATATTTATGTGCATGTTCCTATGTAAGCCAAATTTGCATCCCTGCCCCTTTTAAATCAGCCTACATATATAGTCTTCTGGTTGATTAACTTACTAGATTTATATTTAAAAACCTACATGTAGGCTTTTAAGAAAGAACACGTTTTATATTGTGGTTGAATGACTAAGGTGGCACTTGAATTTCCACAATATTGTGTGTCATGATTTATGTACATCAACCCTAAATGCAGAGTTTAATTTAGTTGTAAGGGTTACTCAAGCAGGAGAATCGAAGTTTCTGACTTTTCCAGAAGTATTCTCAAGAAAACTCCAATCAAGCGTGTTAATATGTATTGGTCACGGTGAAGGTAACATAAAATTATATCAGTTGAAAACACTGAATGTATCTAATTACAGATGAGAGTAACTAAATATTCCATTTTTGATTCCCCTCGCAAATCATCTTTCAAATCAAGTTTTTTCAAAATCATTAAAAACTATAAAATTTTTGTATAGTCAGCTACCTTTCTTTTTTAACAAAATTCTTTTAATTTTACTTTTACCCACATGAATATGCAAGAAATCCCATATTAATTTCATGAATGACTCTGTGTTTATGTGAAAATATATGAAATATTTGAAGTAGTGAAGGAAGAGGAATCCTCTCCCCCTCCAAAAACTATATATATCAAAGAGTCTCGAGTAAAGTTAGTTCAAATTCTAGCTTAAAATACAGAAAGAAATTTCTCTGATGAAAGCTTTATTAATTGTAAACATAAAAATACAAATTAAATTTAAAATGTTTAAATCTCAATTTATATTTAACATAAATTTAAAGAAAGATAACTTTTTTAAAGATCACCGCAAAATTTCCCCCGACTTTTCTAGATTTTTGGGTGAAAAATGAAATTCCCTGACTTTTCCATGATTTATTGGGTTAATTTTCGAATTTCCTGACTTTTCAAGGATTTCCAGGCATTGTTGCAACCCTGTGTTAATATCCTGTTTTGCAGCAGCAATATGAGGGCTATTTTGAGAATGACCTTGTAATTTTGAACTATGGTCAGATGACACCAAAGCTCGACAATCTTTGAGCTTACTGGATATATTTCCTAATATACTTACTATCATGTAGGATTTTGTTTACAGATATCCCAGAAAAATTGAAGAAAAACAAAAAAACTAAAATCTATTAGAATATTATATTAGCTTTCAACAATAGAAGAGAAACATGCAATTAAATATTTGTATAAACAATTAAAACAGTTTGAATTTCATTGCAACAATGAAAAGTATTGCAAATTGTATATTGCAAATTTTCAAAAATTTATTTAAATTAGGGAAAATATTGAATGACAACTAATTTCGTATCATTAAAAAGGTAATTTTTTTTTTTTCAATTTCAGGATGGTTTAAATGACATTTTTACATGATATTTCCAGGAGTTATCAACAAAAAATGCCAATTATGGACAACAACTAATAATAAGTGTTTATTACTGACAGAAATCTTCTATGTGACAAGACCCGATATGGAAAAAAAAAAAAATGTGTACAGATGAATAATAGGCACATTTATTTTATACAGTAAATACCTTTTGTTAACAAAATTGCAGGTTTTTAAGCTGTTGTAAAAATTCTGGTTTTTATAGATTTTTTTTTTTTGAATTTTTACCATCTTTTTTTAGAAAGAGTAAAAAAAATTACAACTTTAACTTCTATTTAACTTTTTCCTTACCAACAGTACAGATTTTGTTCCACTGAGGATTTCACTATCCCCTTTCCAGTACCATCTTTCCTAGGCTGCTTTTTCTTAAAAGATAGCTGGATACCGTCAACCTAATTTTTGTTAACTTCACATTTCCTAAAATTTACCCTCCTGCATTTTCATCTTACTGTAAATTTATAGATCTTTCTCTAAATATGGCTAATACTTGAAAAGTGATCTCTGTTACATACATATTTTTCAGTAGAACCTCGATTACCTGGACCTGTATTAACCAAGGTCTCTGTTAACTTAGCTAGTCCCAGAAAATCGAACTGTGTTTTTCACTTTTGTAATAAAATAAACAAATTTTTCAGAAAAGATTGTCAAAGTTGGCATTGGAACCAATTTTCACGAAAAGAAGGTATGTAAAAGGTTATATAAAGGTGATCCTTTATAACTCAAGAGCTTATTTAGAGAACTCAGCTCCATTCCACTTCAATAGTAATGTGAACAAATTCCATGAATTTTGATGTAGAAATGACACTGTAAATGTGTCGGAAAGTTTTATGTTGTTGAAAGAGGGAAATATTCTTTTAAGAACATTCTTAAAGAATCATTGAGAAAATGGAAAGGAAACGGCGAAAATTGGTAACATTTGCAAATCCTTTTATCAAAACTGTTGCAAAAAAAAATACACAAGAAGTCTGACAACTAATAAAATAGTTTTTAAAATATTAATACATGGTAGTATTCGAGGACTTTTATTAATTCAAATTAACAACTTTGGAAAATCTTTCAAAAAAAAAAGTCACGATTTAAAATTTAGTTTCTATTAACTGAGCTTTTGATTATCCAAGTTGATTACGGTCTCAATCAGCTTGGATAATCGAGGTTCTATTGAATAAAAATATGTAACAAAAATTTTTATGGCACAAATTCTACAAAATTTAACAGCAACAGTGTTTAAAGTTAGCAGAAATTAACAACATTTTTAAAAGTGACTTTTTATTCTGTAGAATGAATGATACAATAATGAAAATAATACAATTATCATAATATGAAGCATGAAACATTTAAATATCAGAGTAATTAATAACAAAATTCATTAATTTATCATTCTTTTATATAGAAATAAAAAACATTTCACTGCAACAATTAAAGAATTTCACATTAAAATTTTCAGTATTATATTGTACTGGAAGACTTGAAATTATTTTTCACAGCAAAAACAACAACAAAAAATTACAAGATCAATTCTTTATGGTGTCTTGGTTGAACACAGCCTTGTAAATTTAGATACTGTAGTCAACGAGTTTAAATTATTTAAGGAAGAAAAACAATTCTACTATATATTTTTGAACTAAAATAATTTTCCACTATTTGCTAAAAAGTTTTGCCTTACATGCCTTAGTTTTAAAAATACAGGGTAGTCATAAATTATTGGACCCATTTCAAAAATTAATAACAAAAACTAATAATGTTACAACTACATTTTTTTAAAAAACAAGAGAACATTTTAAGAAGTATTTTTAAAATAGGTGCTATTATGGTGGTCGTAGATTATTGGATATCTCCCATTTTTGAGAGCCATTATCAGCAAAACTGCTAAAGCTAGAAGAAAAATAAAAGCATGTATTTGTAGAGAACTTTATGCTCCTTAATTTGTTAAATCAATTATAATTAGGAAACTGTCCAGTTTTCAAATTACAATTGATTCAAGAAAAACTAAAAAAGGGAACCAGAAAATGCACATTGGCTTCTGCTGATCAGTGGCCATTGCATATGGAAATCTCTTGCTGTAGCAAATTTAGAATGCTGCAATGGTACAATACCTATCTGACAAAAAAAAAAAAAACTTTATTTGTTCTCTAATTAAAAAAAAAAAACAGTTATAACATTATTAGTTTTTTTAAATTAATTTTTGAAATAGGTTCAGTAATTTATGACCACCCTGCAGAATGAACTGGTTTTTAAACCACATGTTGAAAAGTAAATTAAGCTATAAGTTTTAGATAATTTAGTTCTTTTTTTTTTCAATGTAAGGAAAAGTCTGCTACTGAATTTTTAGCCATATATAATAATAATTCACTAATCTGCACACATTTGAAAAACAATTTAAGCATTATTTGATAATTCTTTAGTATCCATAAAACATGCTGAACATTTAATAATTTTTACATCAATAAAACAAATTGCTGCTTAATTACTTCAGTTTGATATATCAGCATAGAACCCTAAGTATCAAATAATCTAGAAAGAAGTTTCACATCATTTCATGCCAACAAGAATTGGTTTTCTCGTTTTATTTTTAATAATATTTTGTAGATATTATGTAGTTGAATTTCAATCACCATTTAGATTTTTGAGAAATTTTCATTGTCTAGGAGTTTCACAAGATTTCAAATAGAACCATGTCATTGTGTGATGCAACTCTTTCTGGAATGCTTCAAGGATTCTTTTTTAATGCGAGATAAAGAACACATAACAAAATAAGCATTTTGAATGTGAAAATATGCATTACTGATTTGTGGAGGTAATTTCTAACCCTTTAAAGACTGAAAACGTTTTGTAACCAATGAATTGAATGTCAACCATAACTCAAAAATGGATGATATCTATCATCTGACGAGAAAAATAGATATGTTGAGATTCTGGAAACCAGAACAACTGTTCCTTCTAGCATTTACTATATACAAATAACCAAGAAACAGAAATATTAGCTAATGTCGTACACACTCAGGCTTGAAGGGCTAAATTTAAAAATATTCACAATGAAAAAAAGTAATTAACTTACCACACCACTAGCTACCAATATTCTAATTTGCCTTGATTTCACTTTCACAAAACATATTATTCTCTGAGGAAATAATTAACTTCAGTTGAAAGCAGCATTGTCAAAACCCAGTTTGCTCAGTTCGTATGATACAATCTGGCAACACATTAACTGAATAAACTAGGGATTTGGTTAAAATAAATGCTAATAATTTGTATATCTTTTCAAGGGTTACATCACACTAGAGATGAAACCAAAACTTATCAAGCCCAGTTTCTTCTTTCCTAGCAATAGGATTTTTCAACTTAACCTGCAACGAAAGTAAGAACTGGAAAACTTACTTCAATAAATATTCATCATGTGTAAAAATTCACAAAATAGATTAAATGGAAAAATTCAAAATCAAATCTCTTGTACTGATACTTTGATGTAATATCATCTGAATCCTTATTTAAATTAAATATTACATTAGAATCAAAGGCATAATTGTAAAAATTTGCTCAGTGAATACTTCCAATATTATCAGGTAATATTTAAGAAAGAGAAATAAATCAAAACTTATGTTAAAAACATATATAAAACTATATGTTAAAACAAATATGAAAATAATACTTATTTTGTAGTTTTTGAAAGACTGAAGAATGTATTAGTGCATTATTAATAAATATCTCCAGAATAATGACAGCAAAGTAAATTTTTCAGAAATAATTGATTAAATTTTTTCTATTATTTTGAATCAACATGAAAATGTAATTAAGTTTTAGAAAAAATTACTTTCACTTCAAAAATTCTTAGGCATAAACAGCAGGGAAAATAAATCCATATTAAAAAAAAATATTAGTATTTAAATGTTATATCAATATAATCTGTAAATTATTTTTTTACTTGCCATTTAATTAAATCTATCAAAGAACAACATGACTCTCTTTGTCGAGAATATATCTCAGAGAATTTTGCAGTTAAATCTCTGAAATTCGGAATGTTTTCATTGATACTGGCTCAATTATACGGCCATTTAAAAAAAAATCCTACAGTTTTATGCTTTTTAATTCAGGGATGAGATTGGCAAAAAAGCAAAAAGACTGAAATCATACTTGAGCAAAAAATTTGTACCATAATTTATATGCAAAAGAAGTAAAACATCGAACATGCAACATGATGAAAATATTACACTATAATAATTAATAACTTAATTATTTATAATTCAGTACGTATAAATAAGAAAAAGAATATTAAATTATTATTAAATCATTCATATTAAAAGTTAACAAACAAGCTTAACACATCATCAGGGGCATCAGAAAATACAAAATTAGACATTAAAACATATTTACCACCTGTACATCACTGAGATGCAACATTCACCCAACAGAAGTCTGAGAAGTATTATATTTAATTGCCTTTTAATAAAAGTTAGCTCAAAAAATAAATAAAAATAAGGACAAATAATTTCTTTTACTTCATGCAATTGTGTAAAGTTTATTAGCTTTTTATAAATTATAATAATGTATCATATACTGAATTCTGTTTTATTTATTTTATTTTTATACATTTTTGCAAAAGTAACAGCACAATAATTTTGCACCTTATAAAAGTGAGAGGGGCCAAGAAATTGCACAGTTACAATGGCAGATTCATTTAGCATTATTGTTATTTGAATGATTTTCTTAATTGTTAAAGAAGAGGTTTTTTTTTTTTTATTTGTGTGGCTTTTGCTGGTAACAGATCTCCATTAACACGCTTCACCCATTGTTTTGGAGGGCTCCTATCTTTGACAGATTTTTCTTCAATAGAGGATGTGCTTGCAAAATTATTTTCAATAAAGGCTAATTTTTTGGACAATCTTTCATTGGTATCTCTCTGTTTAATTACTGGCATAGTTGTCGGGACTACATTATCTCTAGAGTGCCTAGATAAATCATTTATTTTTTTTATTTGAGAAGAATTTTTTATGTCTAATTCTCTGCTTTGTTTGCTGCATTTGTAAACAGCTTTTTAGCTGCCACTTTTGACAGGAGTTTTTCTTTTTTTATATTTTTTATGTAGTTAATTTATTTGTTTTTGTTCCTTTTTTTTTATTTCTTCACCTTAAAAGTTTCAGATGACCTTAAGTTTTCAACTAATTTTTTTTCAACATGTTCATGCAAAAAAAATGTTTTTTTTTTTTTTTGCAAAATATGCCACAGAGGTTTTGTTTTCTGCAAAAAGGTGGTACGTAATACTTTGAATGGCACTGAATGTTGGAATGTTCATCCTTGTAGAGCTTGCTGATATAATGTTGATTCGTCAGTAGAAGATGAATTAGCTAGTTTCCTAGCCAGTGGAGTTAAACTGCACTGTTGAGCATATTTTCCCAAAAATGGAAGATAAGAAGGTTTCTTTTCTTTGTGTAAAAGCAGAATTTTTGGAAGAAAAAGCAAATTTTTGCAGGGGGGAAAAGTCAGAAATCCGACGCCCCCTGGAATTTTGAGGAAAAAAAAAAAGATAAAACATAATTTCTCCAAAATAACAAAAATGCAGAAATCCTCCAAAAAAGCGGAAGAATCTCATCCCTGTTAATTACAATTTTTAACAATACTCTATAAAAAGAATTTAACTCATTTTCATTATTTATTGACTTGTTTCAAGCCTATATTTTCTGTTGTAAAAGTTGGGTCTTTAACATTTTCTAACCTTTTGGGCGATTAATTAAAAATAGCAGGTTTTCAATTTTGTTTTTACTACTCGGAAGCCATCCTTAGAAAACACATACACAGTAACTACATTTCCTATGTAAATACTTTTTGAAATTGTATTTCAAAGACTTCTTTATTCGTCTTCATTGCATAAATTTTGGTTATTTTTTTAAAAATACTTATTGTTTTTGAACACATTCAAACAACATATTTGTCTTTCCAATGTATTCCTTTATATTTGCTCAAATTTAGAGATATATTAGGTAATTTTAATATTAAATAATTCACTGCTTATATTGAAATTCCCACTGCTTTAAGTCTATTTTTCAGTAGTTTTATATTTAATTTTCTAATTGATTGGATAGTATTTTCATCTTAAGAGATTAAATAATTGCCTTCACTGGTTCATTAGAAAAATTTTTTCCCTAGGAAAAAATCTTGTTAAAATTTTGTTCAGAAATCTGGTAATTTTTCTATGTATCATATTATTAGAATATTTTTTAGCATCATATAACAAATCAGAAGGTCTTTATTTTTTTTTATAAATGATACTTTGCCTATTTGTTCCAAGGATAGTATTTTAAAACTTTAAACTTTTTTTTAAAAAATTCTCATTTAAATCTAACATAACATATCCTCTGTCATTAATTTATATAATTCCAAGGTTTACTTAAATTTTTTTCTTATGAACTATAATATATTATTTTTCTTATTCTTTATTAAAAAAAACTGAAGAAAAAGAACATTTTCTTTAGTAAAAGTGAAATACAACAAAAACATAACTAAAAGTTTATCAATTTTCTACATATGTTCTAACACAAATTTCAGCATTGTTTAAATCAAAACAAAAGACAACTAACTATAAAAGTTATTAAGTAATGTTTCTTCATTCCCAATTCTCTCCATGATCCTACAAGAACTGATACTAGATTAGTCATTTTAGATTTTTCTGTTTTGTTAAGAAGTTCCATCATTATAAACACTATACTCAAATTCCATTCCCCTCTTCAATTTTACTCTCCCATAATTAAAATACTTATGTTTTCAATTATTTTCACTTTTACAAGAAAGCACAAATTATAAATGTGTTTGATCCAGATGGAAAAAACTAGTACAGTAGAAACCTGGGAATCTGAATTAATTGGGGCTGACCTTTGTGGGGATTCGAATTATCCAGGAAATTCAGTAAAATACTCTTGATATACCAAATGCAGTAGAGTCAATACTCTGCTCTGTGAAGGCATATGGAAAGAGCATGCAGCGATTAGCACGGTACAGTAGCAAACAAGTCGAGGATAAACAAAAGACATCCAAGTTTGTTTCAAGTAATTAAAGTGCTGTATTCATTCTTAAAGATCAATTTGAATACTTCTTTTAAGTTAGGAATAAACATTAGCTTTGTTTCTGATTCAAGCTCATTTTTCAGTAAATTTTTTTCAAAAAATTAAAAAAGGATGTTTGGATTCCCGAGGTTCTACTGTTTTCAGGATAAGCAACCCGACTAGAAAGACAAGTGGTTTAGGAAGAAACCAAAATAAACACAGTAAAGAACTAATAATAAAATACTCCAGGATAATAATTATTCTAATTAAAGGACAGGGAAAATGAGCACTTACGTTCGCGGGATTTCACTGCCATCATATACATATATTTAAAGACAACACTAAAAAATGATTGAACAACATTAGTAAAACTTACATAGACATTTGCATATGGAATTTTTAAAAGAAATCTGCACCATTTTTGACTTCTGAACTGATCAAGTCAAAAATACCAAAAGGTGCCACTTAAAAATACTTAGCATTATGCAATAAAATACTGTGACCAAACTCAGTTATGGTACTGACATCTCCTTTAGCTTTCCAAATAAATAATTGTTATAGGTCATTCTTCAGACACTAGGATTGCTTTGATTATCTTTCCCCCCCCCTTTTTGAAATGCTGTCCCTTCTTTAATGTCATTATAAATTCGATGCTTGTTTTTACAGCTTTTTCAAGCAGGATAGTCATAATAATACTATACAGCAAATACTGTCCATTTTTTACTGCTTTCTAATTTACTTCAAGTAAATTGTGAAGGAAACTTTACATTATTGTGATAAAGATATTTATACAAACAGTTTAAACCTAGATGCAACTGATTAATTCTTTTTTAAATAGAAAAGAAATAAAAGTTCAAAGGAATTCCAAATCACTAGGCTTGTACACATTGTGCTTCGGTTCGGTTACGTATTGCTATTTAATGTTTATTGTCAAACAGATTGGGGTAAGAAAGCTCAAAACTTGTGTTTGGCGATGAAACAAATGAACAGCTGAGTGTAAAATTCCATAATATTCTAAAATACAACAAAGATATCTACAGACAAGAAATGACAAATTGTTCCTATTTTCCTTAATAAGATGTATTATATTTTAAAGAGTATTATTATGTTATTTTTTAGTTCTACAAATATTTTTTAAATGGTTGTACATTTTTGAATTAAATTTTTTGAATTTGTTTTTTTTTTTTTTAAAGAAGTACACCTTGGAAGACTGGTATGTTTGTTATATATATAAACCATGTTATGACTGTAACTCTCATTGTCTAATACAAATGTTAATATATATATAGTTTTTAAAAAAATCATTAAAATAAAAATCTTGATTTAAATAAAAAAATCGATTTAAATCAAAAATGATTTTTTTGAAAAAATAAAAAAATACCGACAATCCTGCTTGTACATTTTCAAAATACAAAAATGTGCCATTTTTTTCTTCCGTAATTCTCTTTCGCATTCTACAAGAACTATGACAGGATCATTAATTTTAGGTTGCCCTAAAGTTTTGATGCATTTTTGTTTCCTCGTACAGTTTCAACATTATAAATCCTACTAGCCGCCTTCGGCAACCAACTGTTCGTCTGTAATATTAATGTGGCTATGCTTGCAACTTATGAAATAAATTGGTGGTTATAGAAGTTGGAGGACTCTGCCAGTTTTATTTTAAAATATATTTCAAAAATGGAGGGTGGTAGACGATAGGTGACCATTGAGGACATAACTAGGAGTCATAAGCTTACATATGAAATCAAAATTGTTGAAATCGGTCCAGTGGTTGGGGCTGGAGGATTCCATCAAGGTTCCTAATAGAGAATGTATAGTGAAGTAACATTTTTTCAATTTTTATCGAAAATGGAGAGTGGTGGTGGGGAGGAGACCATTGATGGCATAGCTAGACATCATAGGCTTTCAAATGAAATAAAAATTGGTCCAGTGGTTGGGGAACTGTCTTGTGGTTTTCCCCGATAGAGGATAATAGCGTAGTGAATTTCCCCAAAAGCGGTGTAAATGGGATGGCAGATGACAGTGAGGGAGATTGTCGTAGATTTCGTGAATGAAATAAAATGGTTAGAAATTTGATCAGTGGTTTTAGAGTGGATCATTGTTAGTGGATTAGTTAGTGATATTTTAGAATTTTCCCTATAGAAAATGTACTGTGGAGTATGTTTTTTTTTTTTTTTACTTCTCTCAATGGGGATCAGGCAACCACTGATGACATATCCAAGGTTCATAAGCTTCCATATGAAATAATTTTTTTAAAAAAATCAGTCCATTAGTTGGGGCTAGGGAACTGTCTCATGGTTTTCCCCCACAGAGAATATACAGTGTAGTAGTGTTTTTTTGATTCTCTAGAAAATGGAGAGTGGTGGTGGGCAGGTGACCATTCATGATACATCTAGATGTCACAAGCTTTCATATGAAATAAAAATTGTCGGAATTGGTCCAGTGGTTGCGGGGTGGGAGACTGGTTCTCTGGTTTTGTCAATTTTTTTTTAAATACATAGATATTGGAACTATAACTGCAGTGTTTAAGACTTTCTTTCTGAGTTTGCCAATCCTTTGATTATTTTACTTTGCATGATTTCCTCTTTTATAAGGAAAAAAGTTTCATTTATGGGCATTTAAATATTACAGATAAGCAAAGCAATCGTGAAAGGTGGCTAGTCTGGGCAAGATTTAAAATAAGCAATAGAATTAACTTACCATGAAATTATCCATATAGCAGAGTGACTATTCTAATAAAATTAGAAGACATAATAGTACTTACTTTCCTGAGGTTTCCAAGACAAGCAAAACAATCGTGAAAGGTGGCTAGTGTGGGAATAAATTAAAATAAGTAATATTGTAAACTTTCCATAAAATGATCCACAACAGAGTACCATTCTAATAAAATTAGAAAACATAATATTACTTACTTTTCCAAGGTTGTTCTTTTTAAAAATATTTAGAAGTATGTTTTCATTTTAGTTAATAAAAGACCAATTCATAAACTACTCAATATTTAGGAGTACCATATATATAAATGTAAGGTAAATGCTCCAGTGGTGGGCCACTTAAGGGTATTTCTTCCATTATCATCTAAACTTTTTGAATGTTTCGGCTAATCTGTATTTTTTTTATGGTTGTTCCAAACTTTTTATCAAAAATAATAATCCATCAAATATCAAAATATTGTATTATAATTTTTTAAAATTAAAAGCTTAGTCACTCCTATGCAAAGAATTAGACAACACTTTGATGTCCAGTGGTGGCATCAGGTGGGCCACCCAGATTTGTCAGTGTGCCAAGAAAAAAAAGAATAAAATCATTATTAACAGTAATAATAATAATACATTAACATTATACACTAATGCAAATAAAAATGGCTTGATATGGTGAAATCTTTTTATTTGCTTCGGTCATAGATTTACATTTTTTCTCTAACAGCCAATTTTTATTAAAGGTTAGTATTATTGATCTCTCATTTTAAGTTCTTTTGACATTATGATATTAAATCTTGATATTTTATGTTGAATAAATCTTTTTTTCTTTTATCATCTTCCCTCTACAGCCAGAAAAGAGACCTTTTAAATGGTGATGGAATATTTTCGGGGATCCAGCAATCGAATAGTTATTATTGTCTGCTGTTGCAGAGAGCCAACTAATTTTTGAATATCGTCCTCTCAACATTACTATAAAATATTTATTATTTAAGTAATTGGTCAGAATGTTCCATTATGTGTACCAGTAAGGGCCATTGGTGTATCAGAAGTGGACCATGTATCTACTGCTTCATATAAAATAAAGCAAATCTAATTAAATAAAAACTTTACAAGAGATAACCTTCTTATTAAACATCACAAAACAGTCTTTGAGGAGAAAGTCTGTGCTCCAGTTACGGCCTCCTAGGCCCACTACTGAGCATTTAGTAAAACATGATCCAAAAGTGGACCCTTCACTATCCATAAATTATCAATATTATTTAATTAAAGATAGTTTATAATGCATTCATTATATAATCCAAATAAT
>BGPR01001119.1:215858-241595 GCA_013235015.1 Araneus ventricosus
ATCAATAACAATTCATTTTAAAAACAAATAGAATGTATGCTAAAAAACAGTTGAATGAAGAGTTGCCTCTTAAGGAAATCACTAAGAATAAGCTAAAAATGCTTCTCTCAGAGACCAACTTCAGCAACAAACTTTCTAGCTCCTAACTGAACAGGAGATAAAGGCTGTACCTTTGGTATTTAGTTGATAAGGGTTTCAGCCTACCAGAGGCAGATCTCTTATTTCAATGGAATGTTGAGATTTCTTGTTTTTCAACTTAAAAATTCAAGTGGCCCACTACTGGTACGTGGCCCACTACTGGAGCACTTACCTTACTTAAATTAATTTCTGCAACTATACAGAATTTTGTTTTGACTTTCCAAATAATGATGACAGTCAGAACATTGTTCTCTGGTGCTGGCACCACTTTGGTGACTGTTTTACTTTTCAGCCACTTAGGTAAAAACAACACTGTTCCTTCTTTAAAAAGAATGAAAATTATATACATTTTTTCCCCTTACAACTATCAAAATTTACCTGGTTAGTTTGACTCCTTTATTAGTCACAGGAAGTAAATGAAATATTACATTTATTAAGGCTTTTAGTATCACTTTAAGTAATCAATATAAGACAGAACATTATTTTTATCGTAATAAAAATGTATATACAAACAATTTAAACCTGAAATGGTCTCTAAAATACTTGATATCTCTACATCCAAAAATTACAAAAGTTATGAAAACAAATTTTAAGAGGCTTCTAAATAAATATGATGAAATCACTTTTTGAAATAATTAACTATAATCACTCAGATAAACTATCTCTGTATGCATAATGATTATGAGATCCAAGTTGACAGCTCTTGATTTACGAAATTTTAATGTACAGCTTCTTACAATCTTTCTATACATATTATCTCACTGGGCAGAAAAATTATTCTGCAACTCCATCTATGAACAAAAATTTTTCATTACTCAAAACATACATAAAGCAGTATTGGAAAACAAAGGAATGTTTAACAATACAAAAATTTAGTTTAAATATCTGCTTGTAATTTCTAAAAAATGTTGTAATCAAAATGGCTTTCCAAAACACTTTTCTCAACTAATATATTGAAAAATCTGATAGAAAAATACATATAGTTTTCCAAATCTTCATTTTAGAAAAACTGCAATATGTTAATCATGCAACCATGTAATATGCAGGTAAATGGAAAATTTATGTCATAAATCACATCCTTAACTCTAAACAACGAATGGCTATCATGTTAAATTATAAAAGATAGACAATTGGTAAACTTTAGATAAATGAATATTGAAAAGAAGAAAAGAAAAAACTGTATTCATAAATAAAATCACTCAAGAAATCAACTATTCCATTTCAATAGTATTTTTCATTTCTCTTGAACTAACATAATTGTTTCCAACTTTTTTTACCCAAACTCAAGTATCAAGTTCAATCTAAGAAAAGTTACCAAGAACATGTGATAAGGCAAAGTGTAATTCTGTATCAATCCATTTCGATCAAAATCAGTCACTTTTTTGTCTCTTAAAATTTTTTTTCTACTTTTTTATTTAAAAAAAATCACCTTCAAGACTGAATTGAACAGAAATCTTTACTACTAAATATATAGATTGTTTAGAATAATTCTATTTAATTCTTACAATTACTAAATATGAATTAATACGAGTTACAGAAAACATACACATCATGCATATTTGAAATGTTTCTAATATGCTATAAGCTGCTGGAAAAAAAGTTGCCAAATTATCAAATGATTATTATTTGTTTAAAAAGCTTTAAAATGTCAGAGAAAGGGCAGAATATAATGTCTTTAACTTTTTACAAATATATACATTTCTAAAATTATGTATTGTTATGATTATACATACATAAGTAAAACTACATGATTTCAATTTATTACTGCTAGACTTGCAAATTTTCAAAAATTTAAATAAATATTCTAAATAATGATGATTAATTGCAGTTTATATATCATGAGATAAATGAATATATCATTTAGGAACAAAGGGGAAGGAAGGCAGATATGTGTGATATAACCTCTTTACAAAAATTGTGCTAATAATTTCATATAGAATCACAATATAAAAAAAAAACATAAGTCAAGATTTAAAAAATCCAGATATTTACATGCATCTGTAAAGCTTATAGTACCTGGTAAAATTCCCATTCTTTAGACATCTAAGGAGAGGTAATTAATGTTTAAAATTCCAAGTGAAACACAAGATGCACTTACAAATAATGTAGGCGATTACAATACATTGATTCATAAGTCATAGATTTAATTTTTAAAACTGCAGTAATCGATTTTTCCCTCATTCCAGATAAAATTGTGTTATATTTGCTTGAAAATAGTTGTACTCCAACATTTAAAATAACCGCCATTTCTATCCTCAGACCACAACAAAAAGTAACATTGATGTGATTGTGATGACGTCTTTCTCTGTGGACGGACGAGACGATGAGAAGAATTGAAATGGTCGCTTGCTTGATTGCGAATGTCGGCTCGGCTTTACCACAGAGAGTGGGTTTTTAGCGCTATTCACCAACAGGAGTGGCGCCAGAGGGGGGACCGGGGGGCGAAAAATTTTGTATTCGGTCGGGGAAAATTTTTGTACGGGGTATTCAACTGTAGTTGATAAATAATAATCTGGCGAAAATTTGAGACCAATTTCATTACACAGAGAAGAAGATCTTCTCTGTGTTTCATTACACTCGTCCCGCCTTACAGCAGGTCGTGCCCCCTCTCAGGGAGACCGTGCCCCCCGTTGGGCAAACTCTAGCGCCATTCCTGTTCACCAACGCGTGTTGACACTGACACCAGTGTCAGTACTCTGGTTTCTTATTCTCCACGCCAAAAGAAGGAAGTCGTGACAAAGGGTCTATTCTTGTACCCTCGGTTAGGTTGGGAGACGTCACGTTTTCCGTTGTTAACGTGCGGAAAAAGTGACGTCTCCCAACCCAACCAGGGGTACCAGAATAGATCCGAAAATCGTTTGCGATTCAAAAGTATGGACGAGTTTTGTTTATTTACATTAAAATGCCTCAACTACTTAATTCCGGTGTAAGGCTAACGGCCTTATTCACCATCCATGGTTAAACCATGATCAGCGGTTAAATGATGGTTCTGCCATGATAATGCGAAACCTGACCGAAATGCGTCGCCATATGTATACCCTAGCGGGTTGCCATTTTGGCATGGTATCTCAATTTATCGGTTGTTGGCGATTTTTAAAATTATCCTCAGCCTTCGAGCCAAACGAGTATCTCGCCAACTCACCAGTTAGGGTATACATCCAGCCTGTCATTTCGGTCAGCATTCGCTTGTTCGTGTAAATTCCAATTTAACCGCTGATCATGGTTTAACCATGGATGGTGAATAAGGCCGTAAGTCAATTTAATCTTCAAAGCGGAAGTCCAAAAGTAATGCAAATAAAGACAAGGTTTTTAATGTAAGTATAAAGAAAACAGAAATCACGCCCATAATGGGTTGCGGAGATGGTTGAATTTCTTATTTAATCCACAGGGTCGGATTTATACATTTCTTGTGGTGTCACTATCAAAGCATTTCATGTGATACGAATAGACAGTCGGAATGTGATATGAACATAGTGGTTCGCTGTATTTCCCCCGTAGAGAGACCTGCGTTAAGGTGGACATTCACGAGGGAAGTGCTCCAGTCCGTTTGGAGTGCACGCTTCACATCATTCCATTTTCAGCCCATCCATCTACTCCCGCTTTCCCGAGAGAGCTTCACACCTCCCCCATTTTGTGGTTTTCGCTTTTGTGAGAGAATCTCGCTACCCCTTCCCCACGATCGTATTTCAGTTTTATGGCCTAGCATGCCGAATGGAAAACAGGACCGGATGAAAATCGAAACTTTTCGACCATATTGCACCAATTCTCATCGGATTTTGGCACTGATGACTGGTTACGGAGCGACGAGCACTGCATAGAGTGGAACGGTTGTTTTGTCGGTGTTTTGGGCCGTGAATGTCCAGCTTAAGAAGGTGCACGTCCACAACTGAAAACGTTTCTGGTCTTTTTAGTTTGTAAGAATTGAAGCACTTACAGATTTGGAAAAAAAAAAAAAACGGCGGGAGTGTTCTCTCCTTGACTTTTTCGTATAATAACACGAATATGACGCGTTTTTGTGTTTCGTAGCATAGTAAAGCAAACAAAATATTGATATTTGACAACTTCCTTCAATTTCAGTTACAAGACCAAAAACAAAATTTCATTTATCTAGCTTGTTGCGTTTTTGAGTTGTAATGCTAAAATACCCACGAATAGATTTACCGACGACCAGTCAACCCTTTGATGGGTTTAGCCCAAATTTTGATACAGATATACAATTCTGATGATAAAACGAAATGGTAAATTTGATCATTCCAGGTCTTTACGTTTTTGAGTTATCGTCTCCACATGCACACTGACGAACAAACAGACTTGTCTTAGACGGATTTCATGTAAAATTTGATAGAAGTATTCAATTTTGATGTTATGACCGCATACCAAATTCCATCCGTCTAGCTCGTTGCGTTTGAGTTATCACGTTAACAGACAAACATAATTCAAAAACGACTTTTTTTTGGACTTGGGGAGATCTAAAACGAAGGGATTCGCCAAAATCTCGAGATCGAATGTTTTGGCGATAATTCTCTACTTTCCGTTTTCATCTCTCCTAATAATAAAGGAGAAAGTATGTCTGTGTGTTGGCGCTCTACAGGGCAGATCACTGAACTTAGAGCTACGAAATTTGAGCGCAAGCATACTTCGGAGGGTGGGAATGTGCACATCGGAGTCCTTAAAAAAATCAATTAATTAAAAATTTTGAGAAATTTTGACGACAAGAGCGAGCGATAAATTACAATGTGTTATCCTTTTTTAGATATGTCTTCCATATTTAAAACATTTTAGATCTATAGCAGATTTTGCTTCCAAATGGTCAAATGTATACGCGATTCTCTTTACTATACAATGAAGCTAAACATAAAACGTACTATATTGTGGAAGTGGAGTCGCGGAGAAAAAAAAAAAAAAAAAAAAAAAAAAATCCCTTTTCGGCAAGCTTGAAAGCAAAGGTAGATTCCTTTACGTTAATGTTACAAAAGTCTATATTGATCAATATTACATATTGATCAATGCAGATAGAGCCAATGACTTTATTGTTTCTACGCATTGCAATATTTACTCTGTGATTCTGTTTTCATGACATTTAATTTTTTACTATATCAAGGTTTTATCATTCCATTTTTCATTCCAAAAAGTTGTGATCGATTTTTCGGTCAGTACATTGGTCAATTTTTTTTATATCTCAACACATAATCATTCAACAGGTAGGAGTCATAAAGAAATAAACATCTCAGCAATGTAAATATCTCCAAGATAACATTAAGCTAGCCTATCTGAAACAGTAACAAAAAATTGACTCTTGACACGAAGAAAAAAAGACTCTAAATTTAAAAATTAATTTATTTAATCTAGGTTACAATATAATTGTGCGAACATTACTTTGTCATATGCAGGGACGTGGCGAGCGTCTCACATCTGGGGGGGGGGCGCCGATCCAAAAAATGCCGACTCTCATGACGAATTTCAACACTTAAAATACAAATATTTTTATAGTGCCTAATATACATACATGTTCCTGCTATGATGCATAATATCATTTTCAATGATGAGGATACGAAATATCTAAGGGCTCAAACAAAGACAAAAGACCTGCCTTCAAAAAGAACAGTAAAAAAATAAAGAAAAAATTTAGCTTAGCAAAGGCACGATTTTATTCCCTCCTCGGTAGGAAGTCCTAACTCTCGATGGAAAATAAACTCGTCCTTCTATAAATCACTTTTGCGACCATTGATTAGCTGCGCTTTCCCAATGTATGTGTGTGGGTTCAACCCATCAGAAAAACTGTGAGCACTACAAGAAAGATATCACAAATGTTCTCAGAAACTAAATTTATTCGTAAAGATCTGAAACGCAAAACCATTTGAGATTTATTTAAATATAGCCATAAAATATTTGAACAAAATGGATAATAGATATTAACGAAGCCGCAAGAGAGATTCCAGTGCATGACCCTAGTATAAGAACAGACGCAGAGCAAAGCGCTATTTAAAAGCACCCTCACCTCAAGACTTTCTGAATCGCCATATAGCCTCATTTGGCCAATATAATCAAAATACAGTATAATTTTGTTAATATATATTATTTCATTATCACTATAATTATTTTGAACTAAATTTTATTTCTTACCATCATTAAATTCTTTTAATCATAAATAATATACATACATATAATATTTAAATAATACGAATAATAATCAATCCTTGGGCGCTTAACATATCATGCCACTAAAATTTCATTCATAGATGTGGACAATAAAAAAAAAAAAAAAAAAATCACAGTCTGAAAGATCCCTCCTTTGGTCATTTCTTATTACTGAAATAATTATTGTAATTCAGGTATTTAAAATATTATGAAATAAAAACATCAAGGTGTAAATTTTTTTAAATATGCAAAAAATAAAAATATCAATTTTATTAATCTTTAATTTTTTACACTTAAAATTTGAGAATTATTTTATTTAGAATCAAAAGTGAAATGTTTTTACATAGTAGGTATTTGGCCAAATCATTATTCGTTATATCACTAATCTCGATGTTAAAAAAAAAACATTGCTTCGAAATTCAACTGAATTTGAATTTCCGTTTATTACTATTATATACACGGCATTCGAACGGGAAAAGCTCATCACCTTGAAAAATCGCAAACATCCGCTGATAATATATATGCATAAATTTGCAGAATTTTTGAGATCTATTAAAACAAATCATGTTAAATAAACAAATAATTAATGCAACAAAAAGCAATGTAAAATAATGAAAAGCAGTGCAACTTGGCTAATTGGAATTTAATTTAGAAAATCTTTGTGTAAAAGTGAATACAGCATGAGAAAACGGCAATTTTAACAAAAAAAAGGCAAAAAAAAAAAAAAAAAAAATCTGTTTTTAAAATGTAACACCTTTAATAAAGAATACATAATGAATAAATAAACAGTGTGAAATTTTAATTAACAAAGCAAAAATATTTATAGATTTTTTAAAAGTAATGTTAATAATCTTACTTAAAGCTTAAATTTAAAATAATTCAAAAAATGAGAAATATTTAATTTCTGTTTTGATTGGATACATTGATTGGATTCTTGAGTCAATAAAGAACCTTAAAAAGTTATTTATTCACGATCGATGAGCATACTAAGTAAGGACGAAAGCAATTTAGAAATATAAAAGAATTTACAATTTTCATTCTTGACATTTAAGTAAGCAAAATAAATTCGAATTACAGATTATATTTAGGCATTATACGTATAGAAATTTTAAGAATAGAGAAAAAATCGAATTACTTACGAATTCGGATAAAAAATGTTTGAATTAACCAAGTTCCGCAGTAATAATAATGATTTAATTCACCTATAGTAAAGCAGGTTTGGTGAATAAAAGTAGCACTGTACTTTATCAGTTCCGCTTTCTGGATTGAGATTTCTTTATGTTGTCTTTAACTTTACCACTGTTCAGAATAGTGTCCATTCGAGTTTCCTGCCCAATAAGAAGTTAGGGGTTTCTGTGATGTAAAAACAACTGCATTCACCCGATCATAAATCTGTCAGTCTACTTCCACCCCTTTTTTTCACAAATGGTGCAATCCGAAGACACCATGAAATTACAGGATTCTTAAACTGTCCTGCTCGCAAAAGCTTCCAGGGTTGGAAAAGATATTATTTTGTGTATTTGTTTCCTTATGTGGTATGTGTATTTGTTTCCTCTTATGTGGTATATTTCAATGTTTCTGGACATAATTATCAAGATTTTGGAAGAGAAATGCTGACATTTTACATAAGAGAAAGAACGCCCCCAAAAATGAGAGCTAGATATATTTTTCTAGCATTAAACACACAGACGCACAAAAAATAAATAAATAAAGATGTTACAGAAAGATTAATTTTTTTTTAAAAATCAAAAGTGAACTTTGTAAAATGGATATGAGTTTACATATCCATTTTACAAAGTTGGTTTTAGAAGTGGATATTTTTAGTTTTGCTAAAGAATTAAGATCTTTGGGTAATTTTCCAAAGAGGAAAAAATAAGTTATGAGACAAAATTGAATGATACTGCACCCTCGTACACAGTTGGGTACTCAGATGAGAAAATTGTAACAAAACGCTTTTTGGAAAAAAGCGTATATGTTCACTTTTGTCAGAAAGCTCCTCATATGTAGTTCTTCAAAAATATTTAACCTTTCATTTTTAAAGAAGCTTTTCTATGACCTTTTTTTCTTTGAAATCTAGGTAATGCACATTTTTAATAGAGAAAAAGGAATATGAAAAGTTCCCAAACTTTATTTTTAAGCAATAGTTTGTTGCTGAAGTCAGCGGCATAAGATTGTGATATTTCTTAAAATTCCTGAAACAGTTTAGCATTTGAATAATGTAATTATTATATTAGCAGCTAACAACTCTGCATATTTTAAGAGGCTAAATTTTACACTCTCAGGATTGAAGATGCTTCAATGCAATCACTGAATGTTACTTCTAGTCAAGTTTCTTTCTGTATAAAAAAAATCGATAATAGAAAAAAAAATTATAGTAAAGTTGGAGAGAAAAGAAATCCATGCATTCATATAAGCTTAACAAGGAAAGGTTAAAATATGTTTCACACCGAGTTAATATATGTCTCCTGTTGTATAATAAATCGCATCATTATGGCTTGTATATCAAATTAACAAAATTTTTATATAAAATAATTTTTTTATAAATATATGATGAAAACTAACATACTAAATGAATGTTATTAAAAAATTATTAGCATCTCTCAAAGTTTCTCAAATCAATATTATAAAAAATTTAAATAATTATTTATTCCTTTACTATGTCGTGGAAAAATTTTCATAAATGTTTTCTTATATTTAAAAATATAAAAATAATATGCAAAATAAGCCCACAGTAAACATTAAAATTTAAACTGTCTTTTCATTTTTTGATTATTGTTACTCAATTCTTTTATCGAATTAACGTTATTTTTTAAATTCTAAGATATTAAGAAAACGTAGTATTGATATTTTCTCTTTTAACTCATCTGAAAGAAAAAAGTAATAAAGACGTAAGATAGATGAGGATATTTGCATTAAAAACTCTTTACTTTCTCATATGCGAAGTAAAAAAAAAAATTATTATAAACGCCAAAAAATTTGACATCGAGATTTTGATGATTTTCTACATTAGAGTACCCGAATACGAAAAAAACATTTTCTGGAATTATATATGTCTGTCGCTTCGTCCGTCTGTAAACACACACCGATTTCGGTGTGTAGTTATTTTGTCGGCAATATCGACTTGCCGTGCTCCCCGATTTAGGGTAATAAAACTCGGCAGTTTCGGCCTTGTGTGCAAGGACTTGCAGGGGGTGACAGTTTTATTAGGGAGTACACTAGAAAGTCTAGAGAAGAACGCTTCCGCTGTTTACAGATGGGTAACGGAAAATTTCGGGATCTACAAAACAGTGCCAACTCATTTCTCTTTTGTTGTTCTGAAAATTTAATTCACTTTGTTTTTTTCCAGCGTTTCAATAAATAATTCTGCAAATGTCGTGGATACGCAGAATAAAATAATACGTTCGATCACTTTTTCAAAATTTGCCGACTCATTTGTCAATTTGCCGACTTCAGAAAAATCTGGGGGGGTGTCACACCCCCTACCCCCCTTCGCCACGTCCCTGGTCATATGGTAAAATCACATGACATAAAACACTTAAATATTACTAAAATGGGCTCATTTAGAGAACTCCCTGGTTACAGAGATAATAGTCACTAAATTCTTAACATATAAGAGAATAAAAATTATTAAACATTGTGGGTGGCAAATTTAATACGTACGTTTAAAGCATAGGATATGAATGCAGCCAATTTGAACAGTAAATTTAAATCTCCATCGACGGTTAAAACTAAATACTCAGGCAGAAAATCCCAAAACAATTTTAAAGTTGAGGAGATATTTTTCAATATCAAAAAGGATAAAGGGAACTCTTATTTAAATATCTATCGTTTTTGGCTATTTTATATTAATTTTATTAAACAAATCATGGTCCTGCCATGTTTAGTTAAATATCAAATTAAAGTAATCTGCCAAATTAACTAATTATCAAATTAACTGTTTGATTAATTAAAATTAATCATTTACTTAATTAAAGTTAAATAATTAATTGTTACAAAATCTTTACTAAAACCTTTTTTATGGCTCATACTATTTGCCAGCAATCTTTATCTTATAATTATCTAATAATTATCTCTGTATGTATGTTCCACATCTTTTACTAAACCACTGGGCTGATTTCAATCAAACTTTTTATTTAAGAGAAGAGAAAGGTCACCTTTAACTTTTCAAAGCCTAAAACTTGCTTAAAATTTCACTTAATTAAAAATTAAGCAAGGCTTTTTTCCGCGATATCTTTCATTTCCGTAAATTTGATTCTCTCATTTCAATATTTTTTCAAAATTAATGTTAAACTGAATTCGTAACAATATTCTTGTTGAAGAACAACAATAATACGAAGAACTGTTTCCAGAAGGAAGAATGCTAAAAGAAAATTTTTAACTGTAGACGATTAACAATTTATATCGGGACCAACTATTGGTTTATTTTCATGCTTTAAATTAATGAATAATTAACTAGTTAATTTATTTGTTTCAAAATATTCATTAAAACCTTTCTTTTACTTTAAAAATTGTTAACAAAATTTGAAGTACCTATATAACAAATAATAAAGTATGGAGAAAACGGCTGTTTTTAAAAATCGTCTGTTTCAATTGATATTCTCATTTTAATGAAAAACGTTTCAGATCAGAAAAGGAATTTGTGTATTATAATATTTATACAATAATAATTTTTACAATAAAAATATTAAAAATGAAAACATTTTAATCCGGAGCAAAGTCAGGCGTATCAACTAGTTTACCGTATAAAAAGTGGAAGTGAATGAGGCTGATGGGAACTCATAACTTCTAAGTAATTCTTGCTGTCAAAAAACTTTCATTATAAAAGTAGTTTGTTATGATAAGGTAATAATTCCCCTAATTGAAATTTTCTTTCTATCTTCAATCGTAACAGAGTAATGGAGAAATGATAAATTGGCGGGAGGGGAATTGAATATCACTTTTCAGCTCATAACTTCTAAGCAATTTTAGCTGACAAAACTTTTAATATAAAAGTTGTCCCTTCTGATAAGGTGATAATTCGCCTAATTGAATTTTTTTCCTTTCTGTTAGTCGTAGAATTGAATTTTTCCCCCTATATTTAGGCATTTTAGCTCATAACTTCTATAAAATTGTAGCTATCAAAAAAAGTTTCAGTACAAAAGTTGTTTATTGTTAAGAGGCAATAATTCGCCTATTTTGAGTTTCATTCTATCTTCAATCGTAAAGGAATTATGGGAAAATGGAATTTTCCGTCCACCACCATTTCCATCCCCTTTTAGCTGGTTAGCCCATATACAAATTCGGTCGATATTTTCACCTACCTTACAACATATCCCTCGCCGGTTAAAATCTAATCAAAATTACTCTAGTTATCGTGTTCACAAGATAACATCGGCAAAAGCGTTATACGTATACATCTCTACTAATAATAATAAGGAAAAGAACATTTCGCCCTGTATTCTCATAAGGATTAGAGCTACAAGAATGAAAGCGGGTGGAAGAGATTGCAAATGACGAGAGCTTCCCAACAAGGGGTAACATGCATAGGTTGAAACGTACTTTAAGTTAGGGGGAGAGGAGGAGAAGGAGAGGAAAATCACTTTTCAGCTCATAACTGCTAAGCAATTGCAGCTATCGAAAAAGTTTAAATGCAAAAATTGTTCAGTACGATAAGGCAATAATTCGCATAATTTGAATTTGCTATCTATTTTCAATTGTAAAGGAATTATGGGAAAATGAAAATTTCCACCCCCACCATTTCCACCCCCTTTGAGCTGGATAGCCCATCTACGAACTCGACCGAGATTTGAACTATCCTTACAACATATCCCACGCTGGTTAAATTTAAATCGAAATTACTCCAGTTATCGGGTTCACAAGATAACATGGGAAAAAGCGTTATATATATATATATATATATATAACCTTTTTAACGAAGGGTGGTTTTTGGTTCTAGGGGTCATGATCGGTGAAGATCTGCAGAAATTTGCTGAAAGTCGTGTCATGAGAACCATTGCAATAGGTAGACTTCCTATAAGGAATCTACCTAAAAAAGAACCACCCAGCATTATTTTGCCATCGTTCATCGGAAATAAAAACGAAATATGCCAAATTTCAGGAAATAACGTCTACTTAAACGAATCTAGAAATTTCATATGGGGTCATCTACATATTTATAATTGCACTAACTTTAAAATTTCCAATGGCAACACCCATTTTTGATGACATAAAAAATCCTCATAACAAAAAACCCCAAGATATCAATTTGGGCTAATTGACTATTGAAAGATCGGAAAATATTCGACATTTTTGTTCGCGATATAAAAGGGGCCGTCCCCATATTTAAATAGTGAAGCTCGCTGTCTGCGTTTAAATGTCGGTGGTAGAATTTTAACTTATTTCGCTCTTTAAACGTCATTTTAAAAGTTACAATGCATTTTTTACAATCGATATATATTAAATACATACAAAATTCTGCGAAAATAAAATTTTCTCCAAAATATGATTTTGATCCATATGTATTACATTACTAAATGAAAGAAACATGTTACCAGTTTTATGTATATGGACTCCTCCTAAATGCGTCGTTTTACAGAGAAAATAGAAAATTTAATGTAACTTAAAAATTACTTTTTCGAATAAGCTGAAATTTTGAATGGGCTTATTAAATAGCCTTCTGCATCAATTACTGTTAAAAATTGAGGGTGTTGTCAGTCAAAAATTTTTAAACATCAGATTTAATAAGATACTTCCTGTGTTCAAAATTATTTTAAAATCAAAAGTATAGGTGCAGAATGTGTATACTACTTCATACTATTACATCGAAAAAGTTCTAGGTCAATAGCTTATATATCAAGATATCAACAAAAAGTCAAAATTTTACTTTAACATCGGATATTGAAAATTTTATTTGCTTATAATTTCGAAAAAAATAAAGTTTGAAAGATAAAAGTTGGTATCCGAGTATAACTTTTGTTGCAGTTTTGAAATCCATCGAGGAAAAACAAACATAAGAAAGGCGCAGTTCGGGTCCGCGCCGTAGATTTTTTAATGAAAACGTCGGGATAAAATCGTGAAACAAGTCTTTCGCATTAATATGTAATTTAATTATCAATCTCTTTAATACAATATTTACACAGAGTAGTATATTGGTTACAGAATAGATAAATCACAAGCTACCACAGACCCTTGCTACATGCGATAAACTTGTGATTAATCTATTCTGTAACCAATATACTACTCTGTGTAAATATTGTATTAAAGAGATTGATAATTAAATTACATACTAATGCGAAAGACTTGTTTTATGATTTTATCCCAATGTTTTCACGAAAATTCTACGGCATGGACCCGAACTGCGCCTTTCTTATGTTTCATTTAGAGTAGCTTCTGATGGCCCCATCTGTTGACAGTATATAGAACTACATTTCGCGTATGCGACAAACTCTTATAGATATGATCTATCCGTTGTGGGGTCAACCATTCTTTTCGCATTATTAGTCTCGTAGTTATTAGCAATTCAAATCTGACGGTATTTTGTCACACAAGAAAGTTCGACCGACTATCACTGTAACGAGTGGAAAGACGTTTTCACCTCAAAATGGGTGTTGCCTTTGGAAATGTTGAAGTTATTGCAATTATAAATATGTAGACGATCCATATGGAATTTTTAGATATGGAATCGTTTAGTAGACGTAATTTCCAGAAATTCGGTAGCTTTTGTTTTAATTTCCGATGAACGATGGCAGAATACTGTTGGGTGGTTCGTATTTTTTTTTCCGCGACTGAAAATTTATATCGAAATCACCCCGACCTAGCGCGAAGACGTTCAGTGTATCCGAGTGACAGTCTCTGCAATAGCTCGAATGCTGAGGCTGGATTCCTAATGGCCATCACCGGCCACGGCCCGACCCATCCCGTAGGAGGCAGACACTATCACCGGTAGAGGGCAAGCTTCAAGCCATTATTGTACCCACCAAGGAAGCGAGACACTGCTTAATTATCCGGCGGCTTCTCATCCACGTACTCGTGGTGTCTCCCCCAGTGGAACATTTTGGAAGTATACGAGAAAGTTGAGGGGAGAAAACTCTTGTTGGTTTTCCTTAGGAAGGAAAAGAAACGTTTCTTGGTGGTTAGTTGTTGATTTCACCCAGAAAAAGATTTTAACGAATAATTCTTGATACTCAAATATTTAATTCGATCACATTAAACAATAATAGTTCAATTTTAGCTGTATATAATTTTTAAAATTCTGACTCTTTGTTGAGCAGGTGCATAAACAATATTTACCAAAATAAACAACTTCTGCGAAGTGTAGATATTTCTTGGTATAGAAGGTGTAAAGTCTTCCATAATAATCTCGATAATAATCCGATAATAATTTTCGAACTCCTGTATACATTTCTGCTTCAGTTAGCTCTGAAGAAGACAACAGAGCGTCGTTCTCGCCTTTAAAGAATGTCTTCACAGTCAGTGCAAATCTGGATCTTTCGAATATTTTAACTTCTTTCTGCTTTGTCCATAATTACGCTTCGATGAGCGAAACGCGCATATCGAAGAATTTTTCCTCCACAAATACTTATGAAATCACAAATTAGCACCAATTACCTACGATAGACATGCGAACAATATGATGTCTTCTGAAGTCTACTTAACTAAATATTTTTAGATGTTAAGAATTATTCATACATTCCATGAGTTTTCAAATTATGTAAAATTGTATAACTAATTAGGGCAATTCTCTCATCATAAATTCTAACTAATTTCCCTTCTCTTCGGAGAATTACAAAATAATAGCATGCATTCTGAATTCGAAAGAAGAATTGGTAATATGTGATCGAGATATTCTTTATAATTGACGAATCCGTTATCAAGTAGAAAATTTCACTTTAAAGATTGATCTGTGGAGCCAGAAGCGGCCCGTAGTAACTTAATCAATAGGGCAGGGCAACAACGTGGCGCCCCTCTTCAACCAACGTATTTTTTTTAATTCTATAATGTCTGTATTCTAAATATCAAACAAACTTTTACTTAGAAATATGCATGTTTTACCTGCAAATAATATTATGGAGAGAATTTTTAAACTTCAGCTATAATATTTAAGATTATATAGCGGTCTTATTGAAACTAAAATGATATAATCAACAAGTTTTTAAAATATGTGACTTTTTTTTTCTCAAGTCTTTTAAAACATTTTGTTCCTTTCATACTCCCGTTTTGGCGCCACCCTGACTTAGGCGCCATGGGCAGTTGCCGAGTGTGCCCTTGCCTCGGGCCGCCTCTGTGTGGAGCAGAAGGGTAGAGTTAGGGTTACCATAATTTGTTTGATTGAAGGTTTGGCCAGGGGGATTGAAGGGTCTTGGGGGGAGTCAAAATAGGTAGGAAATCCTAAAAGCTGCCTGCCAACAACCCTCTTTCAAAACACTAGCCAGAGGGTTTGAGGAAGTGAAAAAAAATTAAGAAGTCAGAATGCAAAGAAGATACAATTATTACTAATGTTTGTTAATTGAAAAATTATATTCATGAAAAACAGAATTAAAACAAAACTGCCAAAACTTAATTTTCAATTAGAACTGGGGACTGGATAAGACGGCTAATCCATTTCTCATCAACAATGGATGTAAACAGTGCAAACAATGAATTTTCTTCAGTTTTTTTTAATACGTCAGATTTTCTCAATTGCAACCAAATTCTTCTCTCGCCGCATTCACTGGTGTAAATCCGGACATTTTGAAGATCCGGACGGTAGTCCGGATGCGAGCTTCAATTCCGGATGTATGGTAACCTTAGTTAGAGTAGGCATACTGTTGAGTTTATTAAGAAAATTAATTTATTTTTACGAGTGCATATAAGAAAGTAAAGTTCCCTATTTTTTTTTTAATTTCGTGCATTTAAATAATATAATGAAGAAAGTGTAGCATATATGAAGATGCACATGTAACTTATTATTCCACATAATCGTCTTGATTGTTGAGGCCTCGGTACTGGTAAATCAATGAATGAAGGTCTTAGTAATGGAAATATCCGCCTTGACGATGAAGCTACTTGTTGATGGCTTATTTAACTTCATCTAAGTGAAGTCTGAGCCTGATCTTGTTAACATCTTCTGACTGAAAATCTTGTTGTACCTTCTAAGCTTGGAGGAAAAAATTGAAAATCAGAAGGGCCCAAATCAGGACTATAAGGAGGATGTGGCAAAGTCTCCCAGTGAGAGGAATCTAAGAGATTTCGCGTGGCACGAGCTGTATGTTGTGACGTGTAGAGACTTCGGGTAGCATGAATCAACAGCTAGACTAGTATCACTCTAATAATTTTTATTTATAAGTTACTCGAAGTATCTTGATTATTGTGGATTACAAAATAACTAATAATTTGTATACAGAACATTATAGACTTGAGTAAAATTACAGGATGGTGTTGAGACAGCCTCTGCAGGTAGAAATGACAGTCACTCAGAGCAACGGATCTACATAAAATCTATCGACAGTTCAACAAGTCCTCATGAGCATCCGCTCATCTCGAATAAAAACTCGAACGGTTCAGATACGAGAGCTATGCTCTCCTGAAAAAGATAAACAGAAGCGTACAGCTTCTTAACGATGCTTCTCTCAGCTACAACAACTGCCATGCAGGGTAGAGTATTCCGGCACTGCTTATTTTGCGACTGCACCATTGACTTAGTTGTATTTTGTTGTGTTCGCTATTGTCACTTTGCACAAGAAACTAAATGCAGTTATAAACAGATAATCATACTAAAGAGAGAGAGTGATCGTTCAAAGTTTTGTAAATGCACACAGGTAAAAATTACCAGGAAATTTTGACGTCAAAAATAAGATATAATAGAAAGATTTTTCCCCTATCCGGTTAACAAGAGCAAAAATTTCATGAGAAGAAATGTAAAGTGTTTTTTTTTCCGCCGTAAATTAGTTTTCATATTGTCACTTATGAATTTTAATGTTTACAGTTCGAATCTTACGATTCCATAAAGCAGTTAAGTGAGAATTTCGCCATACAAAAAGTATTTTTTCATATTCTCAATACGTACAATACTTATAGTACAAGGATTTTAGAAAAATTTGTGTTCTGCTCTATAGTGCTGAATATACTTTTAAAAGAGTTTTAGAGAAATTATTTTAGAACTGGAGCTATCTTCATTTTTGTAGAATCAGTTATTTGCAAACAAAACCTTAAAACGGCGTACAAAATAATATTTTTAAATAAACATTCTTTAAAACGTAAAAAAAGGATTCTAGTAAAAATTTAGCTTGAAAATTCGACAATACAAAATAAAATAATAATTAGAAATAAGATTTAAGATTAAAATAATGAAGGGTATCTTATTGATTTTACTAGTGTTATTGTAAATTTTTACAGATAAAACACTTTTCAAGTAAAGTAACAAACCCTGTTTATTCTACTTTCATTCCATATCTGTATTGTAGTAAATGTGACTTCTGAATGTGCTATTATCATGATTGCATCATTATTGTTATCTTTAATTATGTGTATGTTATTAATCGCGGGCGACCATGAAGTTCTTTCGGATATTGGGTTGAGAGAAAAAAAAAGTTGTGATACGATCAATAGGATGTGAAAGATTTTTACTTTGGAACTTGATTTATAATGTAATTTAAAATTTTAATTCTGCTTATAATGTAATTTGAAATTTTAATTAGCATTAGTAATATATTGAGAAAATAAAAAACTTGCGAGATAATTTAAAAATTGGATTTTAAATTAGTTACGCTAATTTTATTGTTCAAATTTAGCTTTAGAATTTGCTTCCCGTTGAAAGAAATCCAGAGTGATATCTTTTCCCCTTAGAATGCTTCTTTCAAATAATTTTACATGTATTGAGATACATTTTTGATGCTGGAAAACACAAAAATTGAGTTGCGCGACGCCTTTTTGATATTGTAGGCAATTAATGGTTAACTTTTAGGAATATATATTTCAGTTTGATGATCTTGACGATTACGCTCATTCTGCGCTTCTATACAGTAGTAAAAACTCACTAGAAGGTTGTTCACAATAAGTTATGCTATTTTATATTCGTGGTACATGTTAACAAAAGTTGTCACTTGAAAATATGACATTTACATCAACCACTTTCGTGCCTAGAATTACACTACTTCTAATATTGTATTATCATATTATTTAACTTTTTTTAGGAGGTCTGTAGCTTCTGCGGAGCATCTACCGTAGATGGTTAAACTTTCACGAATAATGGTCAATTTTTAAATATCTATTTCGTTGTTTATGATGCGTTCTAATAGTCGAATAAAATTATATGTTAAGTTACAAAATCTAACTTTAATTGTACAGTATAAGGGATCAAAATATTTCGTGCTCTCGGAAATATTATACAAATAATATTCTCTTAAAATTTACTTTTACCTACTTTGAATGCATTGAGATAAAATGCATTTTTAAATGTATAATAATAAATGATAGATTAAATAAAATGCTTACAATGATTCGAACAGATGTAATCTATAGCTTGTGGTAATGATCTCAAAGAAGAAAATGCGAAGTAATTTAAATATTGATCACTCAATGTAGTGGAATTAGATAATTGATGAAAGTTGTTCGTGAATAATTGCCATTTTTTCCGGATTTAAGCAAAGTCATGATGTGAGATTTTAAAAAAATTGAAATACTTCATTCAAGTATGAATGAATTTCTAACTAAAATTCTTAAATGGATGTTGATTTTGAGAAATAATTTACAATGTTTTTCAGTTCATAATTGTAATATTTAATACTTTTGAAAAATTTACTCGACATAAAATATTTTGCTTCAGAAAAAGCAATGAAAAATATCTGAAGCTTCTCTAAACTAAAAAGAATTAAATTTTACTTATGATCGTCGACGTGCCGAGAGAAATAGAGTAATTTAGGTTTAATTGCAGTAGAGAAAGATTTGTCGGAAGAAATTAACTTAGATGGCATTATTGACGAACTTGCAAGCAAGGAAGCGAGGAGAGTGGAATTTTAATTTCATATTTTATTTAGTGGAACAATTACGATGCATGTAACGTTTACTTTTCAAATTATTTCACTATGTAGAATATTCATATTTCGTTTTCTTATTAATATCTTTTACATATATGACGTGAAGAAATAGGCTTTTGCTAAATTTTGTTTTTGCGAAAATATGAGACGACTCATTTTCAAGAAAATTAAGTCTAACAGCGATACTTACTTTAAATTAGGAATTTTACTGATAAATTAATTAAACCTCTTTCCGATTCGTTAAATGCGTCAGCCAGGTTATTTTCTATCTACTAAGAAATTTGATCTTTTTCATATTAAAGAAATTGCGAACATATTTAATTTTAAATACACTGGTTTAGAACATGATTGAAGGTATTATAGAGTGAGGGGGCGGCTGAAATTAAGTGACACGACGGCGGCTGCGCATCTAGAAACGGGCCTCTAACTTCTATGAAGCACTATCTTCATCTATTTGCGATTATATAAGCAATACATTTCATGAAAAAAAGGACTTTCTTATATACCTTCGTATATTATATTATAATAATATTTAGTCTGGCAGTGAGCAATATCTGCAATAATATGACGGCATCATTTTCTGTTTCCACTAAAAATCTCTAAATGCTTTCGCATTGATCTTTTCAATTATTTAGTATAGTTAATTTATATAACTTATTATGCCTATGCAAAAGATCTTTACCTATTCTTACATTACATAAATTGTTGCAAAAGATTTGATTTAATTATTTGTGATCACCATCGGAATCTATCATCGAAATTAATTAATTAATTGCTAACTATTTTATTTATTTTCTTGGCTATTTCAGCTTTCAAGCATGCCATGAAAAAATAAGGGGGGGGGGGGAAGAGTTGAGTAATTATAGAATGGCAACGGGGAACGCAGTCCGTTTTATGGTGTTCCGCTGATTCAATGAGAACTTATAATTGAAAGATAACATCAGTTGAATGATAAAAATTGAATAAGATGCTTTTTTCGAAGTTAATATTAACATTTACGATTTTGGAAATAAAGTATACCGTGGTTTTAATTTTAATGTAGTTATCTAAACTATTTTAAGACTTTTTAAATAAAAATGCTTCAGATATATTTGAAGTGTAGAGATTAATTTACAACGTCCGTTTACGTTTTGAAAGATAAGAGAGTCCGTCATTTTCCCAACAGCCTTAACACCCATGCCCTACTTTATTACTTCTCGGTGGGCTAAAACTAAGGAGGTATTGATTCTTCGTGAGGGTCACTCACCTTGGTCCTTGAGGCGCTGACTTACCTTGACTACCTGTTGCTTTGCAATGAGGATATATTTCTCACCTGTGTAGAAACCAGCATTATCTATCTCAGATACTTAAAAGATGGCAAAAGTTGTGCGCACATCTGCCGCTAATGGCATCTAAAAATTCCCCTGATAAACTGCAATTAGATTGCCATTTTTTTATCAATGTGAAATGCGAGCAGAAAGATATCTCGTATTTTACAAATGTGGGAAAAGTAGCACATACAGGTGGCACAGAAATGGGTTCTTGCTTTTAGCTGGCAATAATATAAATCAGTTGGTATGAAGGGATCCTGAAATTAAAGGAGGCCTTTCAAGGAGACGTTTGACAAGGTTCTTTAAGGAAGAATTTTCTAGAAAGAAAATGGCTCCACTCCGCCAATTAGGATGTTGAAAATATCATTTGTGTTTCTAATAGCGAAATTCCTTCAGTACTTAAGAATACCTTTATTTTTGTAATTCATTATTTTGTGAAATATTTCTTTTCCGGAATTTTCTTCTAATGGTATGGCATTTTTTAAAAATTCCTTTATGTCCATTTATTCTTTTTTTATGATGCACAACTTCATGGTCGAAAAGAAAAAATATAAGAAAGAGGGAAATGATATATAATAGGGAAATGATATATATGAGGGAAAAAATATAAGAATAATAAAATATAAAATAGGAATACCTTTATTTTTGTAATTCATTATTTTGTGAAATATTTCTTTTCCTGAATTTTTTTTATGATATGGGATTTTTAAAAAATTCCTTTATGTCCATTTATTCCTTTTTTGTGATGCACAACTTCATGGTCGAAAAGAATTGTTGAAGGAAAAAAATTTAGACTTAGGAGAAGACTTTACTTTACACTACGACACACCCCTGACTCCGGAGATGAAAATCTCCGGTTTGCAGTTTGAATGGGTGTGCGTAGAACTTTTATTGATAAAAATATATAGAGAGAGAGTATTGATACAAATTTTACATGCGCGAATTCACAGTTGCGGCCTTACACAACTATTAGGCCGTTTCCAAATAGTGAAACATTGATCTGTGTTAAATATTGTTGGATTGTAACATTGACGAAAACAGATGCGGCCTCTCAACAACTCCTGAGGCCGATGTTTTACAGGCTTGATAGGTATAGGTAAGGAATTAGAAGTTCAAAACTGGAATAAAGGATAGCTATTTGAAAGATGATAAAATGAATATTTTAGAGAGATGAGACTTAAATATAAAGCGCTAGATAACAGAAATAAATGAACATAAATGATAGAAATAATAAAAACAATGAAATGTGCTATTTTTTATATATGAATAAAGAGACTCGGAACTGAAAAAAAAGTAATATGACTTAGGAGAGGACTGTATACTTTTTAAAATCATGATAATTATTTATCCCAGAAGACAATTGAACAAACAATGAAGATTATCGATGATACAAATTCAAAAGCTCTGAAAAGGGAAGCAAAATTTTGGTATAGCAGAGGGAGTATTCTCTCCTCGACTTCGTCCTATACTTACACAATACGGTACGTTTTGCGTTCAACTTCGTAGTGTAGAGAAGATAAATCGAGAATTTGTTTTGGATCCTTTCCCATTGACCGATTGCGTCCAAAATGTAATGCCAATGTACAATTTTGGTGTCAAGACCGCATACTAAATTTATTCATCTAAGTCGTTGCTTCTTTACTTTCTCGTATACGAAGTATACAAAGAGAAAGTATTGCAACCGTCAAAAAATTCGAACTCGAGATTTTGACGAATCTCCACGTTTTAGACCTCCATGAGTCCGAAAAACACAATTTTGGAATTATGCCTGTCAGTGTATCTGTGAACACGATAACTCGAAAACTATTAGATCTATAGGGATGAAATTTGGTAAGTGATCTTGACATATAGTTTGTAGGTTTCTATCAAATTTTGGACAAAATCCGTTCACGGGAAGTCTGTCTGTCTGCGTTCATGTCAGCACAACTCAAAACTTGAATAGCTAGATGGATAAAATTTGGTACTCAGTTTTATCATCAGGAAATAATTTCCGTATGAAATTTTGGGACAAATCCGTCAAAGGATTGACTGTCTGTCGGTCTGTATAATCTCATATTTCTGAAGACGATATCTTCTAAAAGAAATTACTTAGATAAATGAAATTTCGTAAGCGGTCTTGAAACTCTAATTGTAGATTTGTCTCCAATTTTCGTTTAAATCGGTTAAAAAAAGGCGTTGAAATTGCATATTCGGTTTTTTCCCCCCATTCTACGACGTAAAAAAAGGCGCGAATGCTGGAGCGTTTTCCCCACCTTAGGGAAAATACGCCGCATGTTTTCTGGCCGTGGTTATTCCCCCCCTCTCCACCCGTGTTAGTCATATACGAGAAAGTTTCGGGGAGGCAACTCCCTCTGGTTTTACTTATCGCGTTTATAAATACATGAACAGACCGACAGGCAATTTACCAGAAGTCGGGTTTGTTCAAAAATTTCATACATATCTGCAATTCAAGAGATAAAACTATATGCCAAATTTCATTAATCTAGCTTTTTAACCCTCTGACTGCGTATTCCGCGATTTCCGCTGGTTGGAAGCAAGTCTATCTTCTGCCGCATCCTGCGATTTTCACGGGCTACTTTTATAGCGTTGGATCATATTATCCTAATAATATAAATTATTGTTGCATATAAATAACACTCGCTTGGCCCAATGGTATTTGAACACGTTTGCAAATTTTGCATCTAAATAGTGATCTAAAAAAAATTGCACAGTCAGAGGGTTAATCTATTTTCTTCAGAAACACACGGAAGGGCAGACAGATGCAGACTTCCCTTGGAAGAATTTACACAAGCAACAAAAGGATTTAAAAAAATCTTTCAGTTTCAGGGACCCCCCATTCCTCAGTGAAAGTCTACTTACTTTTTCGTATGCGAAGTATGGCAATCGTCAGAAATTTCGACCTCGAGATTTTGGTGAGTCCACGTTTTAGACCTCCTGGGCAAAAGAGAACAATTTTTTGGAATTATATCTGCCCGACACAATAACAAACGAGCTAGAAAGATGAAATTTGGTATGCGATATTTACTCCAAAATCTTAAAAGTCTATCAAATTTTGGATGAAATCCCTCAAAGGAATTTCTGTTTGTGCGTCTGTCCGTTCCTGAACTCAACTCAAGAACGCAATGAACTGGATGGATGATGCGTTTTATCATCAGAATGGTAGATGTGCATTAAATTTTGACCCAACTCCATCATTGGGTTGAATATCTGTTGGTATACTGTCTGTCCACCACGAGAACTGTCGTCGCCAAATTGTCTAGTTTGCGACGGTCGCTATAGCAACTGGTTATGCTAGGAAAGATCTATTTCGAATAGGAGGAATCTAACGGAAGTAGGAGTTTTTTATTCTTGGCGCCAGTTTGTGGCGGAACACATTTGAATGAACTTCTACCCACTAGAAATGGATTCTTCCTATGATAACCTGTTTCTATAGCTACCGCCGTAGACTAGACAATTTGGCAGCGGCACTTCTCGTGGCAGACAGACAGTATATGAAGCGATATTCCGATGAAATGTAGAGCATCTTGAAAAGCAGCAGGTAGACGTAGATAATTGTTGTAATATATCCCTGCCATGGCCATGACGGAAAATCTTACGAGCAATGCGCGCGTCTTATGAGGAAAAATGAGGACACAGGGTCTGATTCTTCAATAAGAAAATATCAAGCAGAGCTTTAGTGAATAAAAATGTCTTTATTTTGAAAGATAGCATCTTCTTGCTATGAATAAATAAAACTCATAATCATCATTGCTTGTACCAACACTCGCACAGAATGATAGATACATTTGCTTTTCTACGATTCGTATACATGACGTCATTTGTTATCTGCATTTAGCGTTCCCTTCTTCTGCCAACAAAAAAGTTACATGGTAAAAAGAGGGCGCGCGGAGAGCTTAAATACAGTAGACTCTCCCTTCATCAAAGTCTCTCTACAGCGAATTTCTCCCTATAACGAAATTTTTAATCGGAATGTTAAATAACACTCAAAATATTCTCCATATAACAATGTGGTTGTCTCCCTATAACGAATTTTTTTCAGAGGTTTATCTTTTTGATTTTTGTCATTTTTGAAGAAAGTTGATAATTTCTGTGCTCCAATTCGCTCACACGTGCCTGTTTCTCGAACCACTCACTCCTGAAATATGAAAATTTTTCTGAAAATTTAACATTACGAAATGCAAAGCAATGTAAAATAACCGAATTTTTCAAGTAAAATAAACGTAAGTACATACTAGTACATATTATTCTCTAAATTGGTGAATTGTCTTAACTTCTGAGCATTTTATTTATACAATGAAAATTAGTATAATTTTAACAAATTTATAATATATATTACTTCATTTTTAATTGAAAATCATAATTAAATACTTCTGAACTTATCGCACCTATTGAAAAGTTTGGAACATTTACTTAAATAACTGCAAAAATCTCTAATCTCCGTATAACGAAATTTTCTCTATAACGAATTTTTCAATTGGAACCAAGCGATTTCGTTATAGGCAGACTCCACTGTAGTTTCGAAACGGGAAAAGTACCGAAGTCGAGGCTTAAGAAATAGTGCGACTTTTGCGAATCTAAGTAAGATAAAGTAGAAGTGCCTTTATCAAAGGATTTTGAAGTAGAAGTAATGCGATTATGATTAAAAATTAAGAGGCGTTAAAAAGATATATTTTAAAGAAGATTAAACATTTAAAATCATTATATATATGTATTCGTAGGTATGTGAACGGGACAGCTTCAAAACACAAACAGCTAGATAAATGACATTTGGGATTTTATTTTCACCCCAAAATTGTAGATCAGCATCAAATAGTCCAAAGAAAATAGGCACTATTCCAAAATGAATCCCCGATTTTCTTCACAACATGACGAAGCTAAACTCAAAACGCGTCAGTTTATGGAAGTATTTGGGAAAGTCCTGGAGAGAACACTTCGTCTGGTTTCTCACTGTGGTCAGATTAAAGGCAGAAATATGTTTATTTACTAAATAACGTACATTATTTGCGTAATGCAGCTGGTTTAATTTTTTCCACTTTGAAGCTGTTTAATCAGAGGCATAGCTGAAGGTGGGAGGGGGGGGGCCGGCACTTCTAAAGTGGCAGTAAAATCAGACACGCAGGTAAACAATTTTATAATTAAAAAGCGCAATAGCACTAGCT